>OW052013.1:10000000-10600000 GCA_932526365.1 Lobophora halterata
AGGAAAACCATCTTGGCCTAAGGTATTATGAAATTAAGTAAGGCTTTACTTGGAAGAGGCTGAGGATATTATAAAGGTGAATAAAAGTTATGCCAATGTAAGACTGAGAAATTCTTCCTCCTTTATTAGTCGATTAACACCTACTTTTTGAAGAAATATTAATTAGCAATTATTTATTTTATTTTATTTTATTTATTGATCACCAACACAGTATACACTAATACATTTTTTTGGTTACATGATACATAGCTCAGGCCAAGTGCCACTGCAATTATAGGTGAAGACGATATGCAAGAGGTAATTGAGCGAGTAACTTAGTGAAATAAAATTAATATTACAAATTATATAAAACTTTGAGCAAAATGTTAGTTACAAATCATATTTACAAAATTAACACAATTATTTATAGTTAGAACACAAAAAATAGTTAGACAATATTCACAATAACTAGATCAGTCTTAAAAATAACAATTTCTTAACTTAAAAAATAAATAAAATAATAATCATTAAATTCGTAAATTAGAATTAAGATAAAATTATATCAGTATTATCAGGATTAGGGTACAGTTTGTCACATTTAAAATAAGATTTTAGCTTAGTTACATTGTCAGCAAACAGATCTATTGACTCAGACTTAGAGAGGGCATTATACTGCCTGGCAATTCGTTTAAATTATATATCGTCTATAGTTTTTAGACGTTTTAATTTTTTTATTTACACAACTACTTACATTATAATCAATTTTGAACTAGTTTTATAAAAAAATATCCTTTTAAACATGAGTTATAATCTTTTTTTTTTAATTTGATTAAAAAAGTAGGTATTATTATTTAGGTGAATGGTCAGTTGAATGGTCAATATAAGTGTATTTTTAAAATAAATGGAATAGTGAATGAATAATGTGGAACTTATTTTCACAGACTATTCGAAAAATCCGATAGAAGATAGACATAAATACGGAGGTGTTTGACACATAAGTTCGTTCCACAAAGGCAATGTAATTCTTACATCGTCGTTCCTACAATCGACTTGCACGAATGCCTAACAACAGCACGTAAAACGTGCCTATTTGAATATAATAGACGGATTTCTATTCTAACTTATACTTACACGTGTCGAAACGTGCCCAGTAAAATTAAACGATACCGCCCTAGTAAAGTGGTGCGTTTTTTCATTTATTTATTAATGTGAAAAAAACTACATTATTATTGTTTGCTTCAAATGAATAATTGGAATTGACATTCGAGTGACGAGAAGCGGTATATTGGTAAATAACTATTTAGTTCCATTTGTATAAGAAGCAGTGTATATGTGTGTGTAGGTTAGGTGCGCTACGGGAGACGGGGGACGGTTACTAAGAAAGTGTTTTTTTGATTTTATATTTAATGTTATTATACATATTATGTGATAGTATCGATTAAGTGTTTAGGTAGGTCATTTAATAAGCTTTCAGTAGTTTTGACGTGATTGTAGAGCAATCTTCCATCTAGATAGATAGATCCAACAATTTTCAAAAAACTTTCGTCTTTCTTATATTAGTAGGACTAACTAAAAATACATTTTTTTTCGTAAATTTTCACACTATTCCATCTTACAAAACTAAGCAGAGCTTGTACTATGGGAACCAGATATCTGAGTATACGAAGTAAAAATCCCGTGACTTAGGTACAGTATATGGCAAAACCTAAGAAAAGCATGTTAACATTATCTCTACCGCCATCTTGGCCAGACTTTAATACAGTTGTACTCCGCTCGTGACCGGAATGTACAACAACACAAGGAACATAATGTCCGACAACGTATTTTCAAGTAATAGTTCTTTTAAGTTGTTATTTACTACATATTTACAACAAGTAATGGTTGTTTCACGTTTGAGCGTTGCAGTTGCAGTTTCATGCACTTAGGTGTTTTATGTTTTATGCTTAACTAGCTTCTGCCCGAGGTTTGCCCTAGTGGTTTCAGGATAAAAAGTAATATATTATGTGTTTTTCTAGCTCTTAATAAAGATAGAGTTAAATTTATTTTCAACTAGAGATTTATGCTATAATTACAATATTGTATTTTAGGTCTAGAGATAAGTTAAAAAACTGCCTTCCGTGCTAGATAAAAACTGTGTTACGGCAAGGCAAACTTCACCCCCGCAAATGGTATACTTATATATTATTAATATTTAGAAACGCTACGTTAAATTTAGTTTTATAAATCGTAGGTATTTTTAGATCATTCTTTACGTATAAAAACATCCCAATCCATTTTTACCATCTTTCCTAACAACATCAATTAATTGAAGTTATAAAACAAAACTTATTATTAGTTTTCCTTACTTCTTTTCAAGATTTATTTCTAAAATACCTCAAAAAACACCTGAAAAGTGTAAACAACCTATAAAGTATAAATTCGCGTGATTTTACCATAGATAAAAAAACCTCTTAGGGCACTATTATTAGTGCGGCACCAATCTGCACGGCACTGGTGCGAACGGCAACAATGATAATACGGCACCCATCAAAAAAAAGTATTATGGTACTTTTTACTAATAAAAACATTCCTAATTTTATAAAGCTGGTAGAATTTATTCCATCTGCTGTTGACTTCCAATTATCTCGATCTGAACCGATTTCACGAACACAAAAGGTAGTAATGTTTTTTTTGGAGAGCATCAATTGTTAGGAATCGATTACGAATTTTTCGAATGAAGTGGATAAATCAGAGATTGAAAGTTTTTGTACAAGTATTATTTTAATGAAAATATTGAGACCATTTTTGTCTGGGTAGGTATTTACATTATCTATCATGTAAACGAGTTTTATATTAACTAGTTTTGGTGTCAGAACCTATAAGCTTTACGCTTTATAGCCTCTACGAACGTGATAACTTAAAATATTTAATAATAGGTATATAATATTTATACAAAGAGGCAATGCAGCCAGTATCCTCTGCACGCTGCCATATATGTAGATCGTTTGCAACGGTCTATGCGTGGCCCAATTGTTTTCTTTTGTAAATTTAGTAATATAGATTGTAGTTATCTATTTGATAAGTATTACATTATGTATAAGTATTTACTAACAAAATATAATATTATACTTACTAAAAAAAGTATAATGCGTACCTAGATAAATAAGATATATTTTTTAAATTTTTGTGATGTGACATGATTACATCACAAAATCAGAATCACATAACTTAGAAAATAAAATTAGGCTAAATGACTTGAAATCTCTTCTATACAACATCAGTGACGGATTTTACGATAAGTCCTCTTCCTAATTGCCATCTCGTTTGCATCATAAACATTTCACGATCAATCTCATTGCTTATCAACATTAATGTTACAAATGAAATAAAACCTTAGGTCGATGGTAGAAAGCTGAATTTAAGATGCAGTTATACCAACAGCAAAATAGTAACTGATACAACAAAAAATCCACTTTAATCCATAAAGTATAAAGTTGAAAATCCTTTGAAATTGACTGTTTTTAATAAAGGAACGACTTTGAATTTTAAGTCGGGTGATGTAGGTTGCTTTTGGCATGCATTTTAGATACTGGATCTTGACCCATTTCCGGACACCTGTAGAGTTTGACGTATGCACAATACGCGGCCTACGCAAGTACGCACAATATGAACTTTAATATTTAATTCGAGATCTCCTTTAGGATGTACGAACAGACAACTGAAACTTTTCTTTGAGCTTAAAGCCATGTATTCATTGAGAAACAATGTTTCGGATACACTGTTCCTGCAACATCATGTACATAGATGTTTACAGAAACAATGTTTCGGAAACTCTACCGTCCACATCATCAGTTGTTTCCAAATATATCATTTAGTTTAAAAAAAAAATCGTTGCTCTTCACTTACTCCATGTTTATGAAACAAGTTTCATACGCATCCACACTCATATGCATCTGTTGCGAAACTGATTAGTTTCTGTGCTCTCCATCCTGAGCGGGGGGCACAGAAACAAGCTGAGAAACACGTAGTGTTAACCGAAACAAATGTATATTTTTCAGAAACATATTGCAATTTTTTTTTTTTTTTTTATCAAAAAAACAAGCTTAAAAATATATAGTAAAAACATTATTACATCAGTTATACATTGGCTTGTAAGTAATTTAATGTAATTTATTAGTTTCACAAACACATATATTTTGTTTCTGAAACAGTGTTTATAAACAAATGTTTCTCAGTGAATCGCGAAGGTTGAATCCAGCAACATAGAATAACCGACTTCAATCGGACTGTTCTAGTGACCGTAGGTAAGCACCACTGAAAGTCACAGGGAAGAAAATACGCAAATGTTGATAAAAAATCTATGGGAGCAATCTGAAAGTATGTTCTTTCAAACAAAAAAATAATGTTTAAAATCGGTTTTTAAACAACAAAATTTTTGAGGTATTAAATCAAATAAAATAAAATAAAAAAATAAACTAAACTGAATTGAGAATCTCCTCCTTTTTTGAAGTTGGTTGAAAAATAATATATTGCACTTATTGTTGCTCTTGCGTTATATTCTAAATACTCAATACTCAAAGGTTTATTTAAATAGTAAACGATGTGCGATATGCTACTAACTATATTTATTTTATTTTATTTATTCTCTGGATTAGAATTAAGCTTTTCAGGTATTTCATACTAATTCTTGTGAACTGAGCCACAGGCACAATTTTTTTTTATGTAGACCTACCGGCAGTTGCTTGAGAGTTAAGAAAAAATTACTCATATATCTTAAAAAAGGAAAATTCTCCATATTTTTTTTTATTTGAGATAGACTTTCGATTGACCACAATCTCACCTGATGTTAAGTGAAGATGTGGCCGACGATGAATCTTGAAGGTCTAGAAGACACCTATTTACTCGCTTCTTGAAAAGACCAAGATCGTAGTTGTCCGGGAAGACAGAAGCGGGTAGCGAGTTCCATTCCTTATCGGTTCGTATTAACTAGTAGTGGAATATCAAATATGCAGATAGGTGTAGTGTAGACACGTAAGAGATGGGGGTGAGGGAAAATGTGGACTCATTAGTACAGCGCTGCTCACTCGTAGAGCGAACACACTCGCTAAAGCTGGGTGTAGAACACGATAAACCTCAGTTTAGTTGGTAAACATAAGAAGGTCACAGAAGTATTAAAGTATAGAAACACAATGTAGTACATTGAAAATATGCCCAGTAAAAGGGAGCCACTTTGGCTAACTTCTAGTAGATACATTTTGGTCCGATGCAAATTTTCGAAAATGAGAAGTAACAGGGCTAGATAAATATTATATGTTAAAACTACTAGGCTTTTTCATTGTTAATAAAACTACATCGTAAAAAGTAACAAACATTATTTGAAAATGGAGATATTTCATTTTTATTGACAAGGTGTCTGAATTTTTTTGGTCCTGTCTTACGATTCCCTTTTGGTTTGATACTGTCCATCTTGTTCTATAGGAACATCGTTATTCATCTATGAAGGTGGATATTGGTGTTCAGCTCTGAATGAGGATGTAAAGTCGATTCGACTCATGGGTCGATTTTGGAGACTAATATTTGGCCATACAAAATTATCATCAATCAATTAAAAGTCTTTCGTTCTGACTGACTGACAGACAACGCCAAGCCTTAAGCCTTTAAGACAGAACTTAGATACTTGAAATTTCGATGGTATATTAATCGCAACGCAAACAAGGTAACGGGCATCAGCTAGTTTAGAATATTATAGACATTCGTAGGATAAATATTAAATCTATGCATAAATAAGACAAATATGCGTCAAAATTTACAAATGGTAGAGTCGTTGTTTTTAAACTACAATTTGTTTATTTTTTTAAGGACGTGGTGGCCGAGTGGATGAGGCCCTTACCGTGCAATCTGATGGTCGCGGGTTCGAATCCCGGTGACAGTCATGCGTAAATGGGTTATTTCGGTCGAAAAAAATCTATGTATATATATCCCACGTTCTCGCAACGATGAAGGAAAAAATCGTGAGGAAACCGGCCTGTCGTAGAACCTAAAGTTCGAAAACATGTGTCGAGTGCACGAAAGGAGCTTCTTCGAGGCGCACTTGAAAACCTTCAACGACACTGGTTCGAAGGAACTAGTGACACGATAAGAAGAACTTCAGTTTTAAACACTTTAAAGTCCACGCGCGCACCCATTTCGCAATATACACTAATTTCTTTACCCATCCTATTATTTCCTTCAATAACAAAATTGCAGCTTACACAAAATGGCGGCTTCAAATAACAACATGGGCACGTAACGAGCACTAATGCGTGCCAAATTGCAACTTGCAGATAGCTTTTATAGCTTCCTATACCTAGTTTGTATTATATTGTTCGTATTAAGCGATTAGATAGGTATTTTATAAATATTTTCAACCGACTTCAACATAGGAGGAGGTTTTTAAGTTTGGAACCTAATTTTAATTACAGAAACCAAGCCAACTAAGCCTTTCAAATAATAATAATTGATATATGTATGCATGTGTGTAGATTTGTCTGTCTATGTGGCTGGAGTGACTGTAGATTAAGGGGAATCCTCAAATCCGAATTCCATACAAAATGATTCGGACAAATAATCAAAAAGTAAACCGTATTATAGTAATTTCTTCACACTATTCCTTTCGTCCATGTTTTTTGATTTCGTGAACAAAAAAAGTGAAAGGTTTCATACTTTAATTTAGATTTTATACGTGTTTTAAAATTAACCCTACTAACTTAAATAGCAAATAGATGGTTTTTGATAAATAAGTTGTCGTTGGATTTGATGAGCGTTACCGGACAATGATAGCGTTACCGGACAATGACGTCAACGTTTTCGTGCATGCAGCTGGCGTTCATCTATTTATTAGACGTAGTCACGTCAAAAACTATGCAGAATAAGTACAGAACAGAAATCGGTGTAAATGTTGCAGATTATGATCAGATCCATTTCAAATCTACCCTAGATTATCCCATGTGTACATGCCTGACGGTGACGTCACATTACGGCTACATCGGAACCCGGGACATCGGTACGCGCCGCCGCATCCAGTTAATTCAAGCGAATATCGTTAGCGAACACTGTGAGTTCATTTCAAAAATTCGACGCTCACGGTACTTACGATAGTTATTTGTATGAGAATTTGCACAGCTAATCGTAAAATGAAGTATTATTTACACGATATGATCAAAATTGAATATTAAATTATTCACGTGATTCGTTATCGTTAGAACGTTGGATTTTTTCTGATAGTTCTATGGATGTCTGACGAACTGAGACGGTAAGCAGATAAAAAATTGGGTTGTGATTTAAAAAAAAAATTGGTTATCTGTAAAGTTGGTTTACGGACGATAGTTTAACGTGACTACCAGCGTAACCGGACAATGACGTCAACGTTTTCGTGCATGCAGTCAGCGCAGCGGCGTTCATTGATTTATAAGACGTAGACATGTCAAAAAATCTGATCTAGTGTGGGTGAACTTTTTACTTGTGATTGGATTTTTGTCTTTAATCGCTAATTGCAAATTAATTAGTGGAATGGAATCGTGCCGTGATTCAGCAGGAATACAATTAATTAAGTAATCTAAATTCGTAACACAAATATTTGATTATGGATCTGCAAAATACTTTCATAAGTCAGAGGTATTTATTGGGTAAAACTCATTTACAGGTCTGTTGTTTAAAAATATTATTACAATATAATATCTTATACCTATTAGAAACGTTAATTACAGAACCTAGTTAAAGATCCGTTTATAATTAACTAATTACTTGTAACTCTTCAATGTTTAGCTATAATTTTCGATAGAATTTAATTAGCACAATGATGTTTATTTATCGGGGTTACCGTGAAATTTCTATTTAGCAATTTTCACGGCACTTTTATTGCTCGCTGACTTTGTAACCTTCAGTAACTGAATAGAACTAGCAAAATGTATGCCTATTGTATTATATTTTTATTAGTTTGTCAAATTGTTGAAATTAAACCAAAAGAAAAGGCAGGAAGTGGCTTCATAAAACTCTTTGTTAACGGCAAACCTTTCAGTGAAGATGATTTGAAACAAGACAAGATAAAATCAAATATCAAAGTTTTTGTCGAAAAAGAAAACGAAGAATTGAGATTAACAAAAAAAGAATTATGGAATAAGGAAGCAGCAGAGATAATGGTTGGGAGAAATGTGGCGGGAAATAAATATGCCGGCGTAAAAGAGATTGGATATAAAAAGTATCGACGCGATAGGAATAAAAAGGTTGGAAAAAAACTAAAAGAGTACGGTGAGAGAGTAGAGGTTTTGAAAGCTTATGTGCCGATTTCTGAAGATATGGATGCACCCCGTGTTCTGCGAGGAATTATTTTGGTTGATGTGAACAAGGACGCTTTGACTCTATTTGGTATGCATTGATTTTCTAAAAATTCAGAGGACCAGTTTCCTAATGACCCGAAAATAAAACTGAATTATAAGTGAGTAAAATATCATTTGAAATGCTATTAAAGAATCCGTAGTCATCTCGAAATCAAAACTAGATAGAATATTTTATTTGTGAATATAATTATTCTGAAAAATTTAATGTTATTTGTATTTATATTATAATAACTAACTTGTCCATAATTAATGAGTCCGTTGTTTTTGTTAAATAATTAATTTGCAACAAATAAGTGCCACAGGCATCTATGTAATAAGTATTGTTGAAAGACCTAAGTCACTAAGTAAATAAAACTGTAGATATTTTTCAGTGCACCAAACGATAGATAAATATCGTGTGTAGATTTTTTCGGTGCACCAAACGTTAGGAAAATGGTTAACTGAGGTCTTATTTTTAAATTTTAACTCTAGTTATATCTAAATAGCCAGCGAGCGACTTACCAAGTCAGATAACAGGGTTCGTCGTCCCAAAATTCTTGTAGTTGCAAAGTTTTTGACGAAAAGATTAAATATTCAGTGTCGGTTGGTATTTTGTTTAACTTAAAGGTTCTCTGAGGTCGTGCCAAGTTTCTTGTTACTTGTTTCATATTCAAAAGGGTTTCACCGTGTCTGTTCAGATGATTAATTTTAATAAAATACTTGCTGATGCCTGCTTATTCGCTCGCGTGATATCGGGATTATGTAGGCTATGTTCTTGTTCAGCTTATACACTATACTCGTACTGAATTTTTGCTGAATCGGTTCAGTAGTTTCGACATTATTGAGCAACAACATCAATTCTTGCAAACTATTACATTTACACACCGCGCCGCGATCCAAGATCTTTCAGAATTCAAGGCGCATCTTGCACCTTGATCTCGCACGATGTACTGGCTACATAAGATTTTTTTTATATGAAATAGGCATGCCTTTGACCACAACCTCACCTGAAGGTTAGTGACAGCGTAGTCGAGGATGTAGCACGCTTGCCTAGTAAGTACTTATTCACTCTTGATTTGAAGACTCCGAGATTATAGTGTGTCAGACGCCGGCAGCGAGTTCCACTCCCTGCTGGTGCGCACAGCATATATAAATGTATAATAATATATATATAAATGTCGCATAAAAACAGCAAAAAATATTATGCCACCCGACCCCTAAAAACATCAGGGGGTCATATTCGCCCCTGTAACTTTTGGCCATGGGGCCTATACCCCTATGACGTTGAGGCAGGAGATTCTTCGAGGCCGCAGTCGAATCCGACTGGTCCTAAACATCAGGGGGTCATACCCCTGTTTTACTTTTGGACAGGGGGTATATACCCCTATGACGTTGAGGCAGGAGATCCTCTGAGGCCGCGGTCGCATCCGACGGGACCCCGTGACCCTGTCTAGTGCTGATGCACCGTCAAACCTCTCTTCTGATGACGAGTGGTTTGACAACGCATTAGCACTTCTTATCGTGTCACTAGTTCTTTCGAGGTGAAAGGATTTCAAGTGCACCTCGAAGAGGCTCCTTTCGTACACTTGACACACGTCTTCGAACTTTTTAGGTTCTACGACATGCCGGTTTCCTCACGATGTTTTCCTTCACCGCTAAGCACGTGTTTTAATACACACAGTACATAGTTTTTTTTTTCTTATTTATCATTAGACTCACAGTTACATTTTTTTCTTGTATATGCTATGAAATAAATATATACTAATCTTAAACCAATTCGAGTCTACATTTTGTTTCCTGTGCATATTTAAAAATTATAGGTAGTGTGACTACCCTTTCCATAAGCTCAAATTAATATATTATTATAATTCTAAGTTCCACTTGTTAACGTTGGAGATAATAAATTATCATTATCCTGTGGCAGTTTCAATAGACCATAAACTGTTGGAATTTCCTGGAATTTCCTGGAATCTGTCTTGGGGATAGATAGATAGATAGTAACTCTTTATTGTACACCCCGAGGAAATATACATTATAAAAGGAAACAAATAAAACAACCAAAAATAATAGAGGCTACAATGGGCGGCCTTATCGCTAAAAGCGATTTCTTCCAGGCAACCTTTGGATGGAGAGGAGTGATAGTAGTTGGCGTCTGGACGGGTGAGTCGTAATAAAAATATGTATGATACATACATACAAATATTTACACAGATACACAGATACCTACATACTATATATTATAATATATATTATATACCCTAATTATTAATAAAACGTTTATGACAGCAATTTCAACTTCTCTAAATAGAAGTTCTTTACAGAGTGCTTAAACATAGGCAGCGACCGTATTGTTCGCAAAGATACTGGTAGTTCATTCCACAATTTAACAGCTTGCACAGAGAACCTGCTGATAACGGGGTATGCCTAGGATCAATAACCGTTTATCTGTTGAACCCACCGTTACAGTTTTCTACATCATTATTAATCTATTGGACCATACATTACCTGCCACATTAACTAAATTATCACTATTATTACCTGGAACAGTATTACGTGTTCTCTTTTGGGGAAGCATTCCCGTTTCATGTGTGGATTCGATGGTGACAACGCTATTTATCCTTGATTAGGAGAATCACTCGCCTCGTAGCGAGTTTGCTTGCACTTTTACTTGTAGGTATCTCGGGATGCCTGGTGATCTAAATGAACCCTAAACACATCGGATGATGGTGAACGAGCTTAGCCTCTTTTTATGAATAAACTGTTTAAACAATAACGAGTAATAATGATTATATCATCAATCAATAATTACTCCTAATTTCCGGTGTTATTTACTGTTTGATTGTACACCTTATAATCTTCTTTTGACGATATTACGAATATAAACTACTAGAGTACTTTTCATAATCTCTTTTTATATCAGTTATAGGTGGTGACTGGGCGAGCTCTAGATTTAGGTTTTTTTTGATTATTTGAATAACAAACAACCCGAAGTGCCTCTCACTTCATTTGTAGTACAAAAGACACACGGACTTGACTTACCCTAGCCTCAGTTTTAAGCCTAATAACATTAGTAAGGTCGAGTCATATTTTTGTACCACATGTGTAGAGTCACGCGCCGGGCTGTTTTGCGTCCTCTTCGCTAGGTGAATTAAATGAACGTGATATTTATGCGTCATAAAACATATCTATGCTTAGCACGTTCTTAGTCCCTAGCATGGAGAGAAAGGATTTTAATTGGTTGCCTTTCATCCGGGAGCCGCGGGCGGGGGCGGCACCTTTCCGCCTTCGGGCAAAAATACCGATATGTAATTTATTATAATAATTAATTAATCGACAGACACCTAATTCTTCCAATTAGAATTTATTTTTAGACTGGGGTCTCTGAGGAACAGTCACAGTAGGTAAGTCTGGGTAGGTAGATAAGTAAGTAATTAGTAACTCTTAAGGGGCATCCTCAAATCCGAATTCCAATTTCTTCACACTATTCGTTTCGTCCTTGTTTTTTAATTTCGTCAACAAAAAAAATTAAGGGTTTCATACTTGAATTCAGATTTTATACGTGTTTTTAAGTTAGTAGGTATGGTTAATTTTAAAACACGTATAAAATCTAAATTAAAGTATGAAACCTTTTACTTTTTTTTTTGACGAAATTAAAAAAATATGGACGAAACGAATAGTGTGAAGAAATTACTATAATACGGCGTACTTTTTGAGTATTTGTCCGAAACATTTTGTATGGAATTCGGATTTGAGGATTCCTCTTAAATTACAAACAAACAACAAATAATCGCATTGTGTTTGTGTTTGTCAGTAGTGTGTGTAGAGTGTGAATGTAGTGTGTGTGTGTATGTGTGTACGAAGTGTTAATGATTTTGAACAGAAAAATCGATTGGTGTACGACGATTAGCACTAAGGTGAATGAAGGAATATCAATGGGTTTTTAGTCGGTGTGCCACCGGTCACTAGCACTAGCCCTTCCCCGGCTAAAGGGGATGCGTAATAGTAGATTATGCACTAAGGGGATAAAGCAGTGTCTTATGTCGCGGGTGGCATATTGAACCCTGAGCTAACAAGGGACTCAGTTAACTCCTGAGCGAAGCAAGGGAGTTACGTAGAGTCCTGAGTGACGCGAGGGGTCCAAGCTGCCCAAGACGAAGACAGGCTTTATCCCAGAGGAGCATACTCTACTTTTCACACCTCCTGCGAGGCAATAAAAATCCAGGGCTCCGGACCCAGCAGCCAACACCGCCTTTTGTTTCACAATCTTTGAAGTCGCGCCTTGTTTTTTTTTTTTTATTAGTGGCCAGTTCGATTTTAGAACAAACCTTTTTACAATGCCATATGGGCGTTCTTTTACTTAGAGTTTTCCACGAGTTTCCACACGAATTTCACGTTCCAAATTCAAATCACATTATTACCCTTGGGAGTTGCATACAACATTACCTCCCTTTGTAAGTAATGCTTTGCTTTACCTTGATGATAGCATGATTATGTAATTGGATATTGTCGAGCAGGTGGTGTGAAAAACATTTTTCCATTGTAAAAAAAGGAGGTCCTCTGAGAATATACTCTACTTTCTTCAAAATTACCTACACCAGTCTACTCCTTCCCATGACTTATCATACACATCCATCACTGTGAGCACCAACTTAAGTACTTAAGCACACTTGAGCGAAGTTGCGATTGGCTATGCTAATACGGAACGGCACAACTTGGTGTTGACTTACATGAAACTTTTTAAATTAAGATCGACTTATAGATAAGCTACGACGAATTCTACATATTTATTTAAGGAGTGATTGTTTTTGCATACGATTCTGCCCGCGTTTTTGATGAAGAGGTTAGCTGGAGCCATAAACAAAAAAAGAAGCAGAAGCAGAAGAAGAGGTTGAAGAGAATGCTAGTTTGCTTGTCTACTTGTTTTTTCATAATGCAATAAATAATTTTATATCTATCCATTTATCCCTCAACTCTTACATGTGAATGTAATATCATATTATAAGGCAAAATAATTTATAGAAGATGATATTATACTTAAATAACAATAAGGTAATTCAAATACATAATGTGCCTTCTTAGAAATGAGACTAAATTTATAAAATAAAAGTACATTGTGATACAACACCTAAGTTGCTGTGCCCAAAAATAATGTTATAAGTACCATCGTCCTAAGCTTTGTATTAGGTGTATAAGTGTACCTACTTATTTGCAATACATATTACTGGATTACTATTCCTGGATAAGTTGTTTGAAAGAGTGTCCTAAAGATCGATTTGAAATCTAAATGATCAGAAATGTAACGTAAATGACAAAAACCGTTACAAGATGCTGAAATTCGGACTCTGGGTAACGTTCAGTACCTGTTTAATTAGGGGCAAACGCACTCGGAGCAGTTTGGGGCTGTTTGGGGCTAATGGAGGGCCAATTAGCGCCCCTGGATTAATTACAGCTCACTTTTTCATTATGATATTACCTGAACCGACGTGCCTAATGACTTTGAATGTATTTTTATAACAGAGAGTTAAAAGTTCTTTTACTTTTCATATAATTTCATTTTATAACACGCGGCGTTTGTGTTTTCAGAGAGGAAAAGACATCTGACGGAATTGGCTGTTATTTATTTTTTATTGATCATGTAATGTCAGTAAAAACTGTATTTTTATCCAACTGTAAGCTTATTTCTATTGTTAGTAACACTGTTACTTCATCCGACGACAAAGGTCCAATAGGAGTCCAAGTGCGGAAAAGGGAGTTCATTTACATTTACAACACTGTTACTCTTTTGTGTCTTACTAGATGGCAACCCGCTGATGGTCGACCGGATATTCTTTTTTTTTTTATTTATTTAAACGCACAAAACACATCACAACCACAAATAAAAGTTAGAGGTAAAGTTAAAGATTGTACAGTTCTGAACGTGATTGGGACATAAACAATGTTTATTATATATATAAATAATAAGTCATATACATAAAATATCAAGCAGACTATCTACTTAACTATAGTACCTAACTTAATTAAGTTCAGTGATCACTAAACTTAAACTTAAAAATAAACTTAACAATAATACAATTAAAGCAAATATGAGAAATCAAGTTTCTCAGATATTACGATTTTGTAAATTATTTTATAAGTATCCGGTAAAAATATAACTTTTCTCGTTTGAAATGTAACATAAAATCTATGGAGCGAGTTATAACGTTTTCCTTTTGAAGCTGGCAGCTGTACATACCTAGCAGTCACACAAGGAGGTCACAAGTTCATTCACATTCGATGCGCAACTTACTCAGAATGCATTCTATTATATAATGAACTAACTGTATGCAATTGTACTTATGAAAAGAAGTTGGATTTTAAAACTACATATATCCTTTCTAAACGTTAAGTACTACAGGTATCATATTCATTCGCCCGAGTAGTACATCTTGTTTCTTTGATCTAATAAAATTATCTTTATCTTTATCTTCTTTATGGTCAACCACAGGAGTCAACACTTAGTAAATGGAGGCTTTGTTTTAGTATTTGATAATCATGAATTTTATTACCATAGTCAATACCCCGTTCATTAATTTTTATTTCAAAATAATCAAACAACATAAACCTTCGTATACGAGTTGAATTTTTCAACTGGGCAACCTCGAGACATCTTCGAACATTTTTCTCTTTTCCTGATAGATAAGGATTGGCCCATCCAAGCCCAGTTGAAATATATACTTCATCTCTCGATCTATACTATTAGAAGTATAAAAAACGCGGAAAGTTTGTACCTAGTTAGGTCTTGCGAAATAGGCATTTTATGCGTAAGTGTCTAAGGACAAAATATAAAGGTAAAAATAAGTTCGAATAAAAAGTATTTTTTTGTAGCGTATTTAGTATGTTTCTAAGGCGAGTTATTTCTTTGTAAATAAAATTCCTATTTAATTCATGTTTTCTTGATTATATTATCTTGCCAAAAGAATTTTCTGCAGACACTGATTTACTATATTTCATTCTACGTGCCCCAAAGACAAGAAAAGAGGAACAACGGGATAAGAACATGAGTTGTGGCATCGTTACATTGGAGTTCTGCCCAGTGGCAGTGCCAAGTGCGATACTGGTTTGCAGTAATCGGTGGAATGAGCTTTTTGTTACAAAGAGGAATTAATTTTCATGTAATGTTGGAAAGAAGAATTGGAGGAGGCTTTTACCGCAAGAGGCGTACCCTACACTTAGAAGCAAAACACATAGATACATAAATTTTACATATTTAACTTTTATATTATGGAAAGGAATAAAGCTTCTTTATTTTATTTTTTATTTTACTAACGTTGGAAAGAATTCTCGAATCGCCAAAGCAACTAGCGCCTTCGCAGTCAAAATACCTCTCTATGAGAGTGTAACTCAAAATATTCAACACTAATGTATACAAGCTTTAAGTTAAAAAAACTGAAAACCCGACTGCGAAATAATTATACATTAATTGTCAAAATGTAAACATATAATGTATATATATATTATATATATTTGTAATCTCCTTTAAAATACTTTCATTTTGATACCCTACTCGATAGATTTGGTCAACAAAAAATTATTAACGACTAACTATTTAGCGCCAAAAATCCGCCATTTTGATTATTATTTTTAAACTTATCTAAGTACATTCGGGATATTGAGACGAATCTAACGATTTCGTCAAAATCCATCCATCCTTTTGGAAGATACGAGGTAGGTAACCCAGAAATTTACATACATACATACAAGATACGCGCAAAAAACATAACCCTTCCTTGGCAGTCGGGTAAAAAGGGCCAACATTATCTAGAATGATTTACCTAATCCTATACTATAACTAGATTTTTCAAGTACATTGCATAACGTCGGTATTTTTAAGTATATTCTTATTTATTGAGCTAAATAAGATAAGTATATAAAGTAGGTCATTGAACCGTGACTTTCGTTGCATGACTTATTCATGTTGGACGCCATCCAGACGTATGTACTCAAACAAAACTAGTTTGTTACATAACCTATGAGGAACATTTATATAATCTATGTTTATGAACGGCATTTAGGTAATATTGATAGTGAAATACTTGTACTCACAATACATGTACACTACTATTTTAGATTTAAAAAAGTACAAAATTATACTTATTTTTAATAAAAGAATTTGAATTCAAATAATACAAACATTTATTTTGACAATGGAAACGGAAGTATTCGTAAAATCCGAAACTTCCGTTTCCATTGTCAAAATAAATGTTTGTATTATTTGAATTCAAACTCAAATTCTTTTATTAAAAATAAAATATTGTAATTACAAACATGGGTCATTTTTTTTTCTATATATAGGCTTGCGTTTGACCACCATCTCACCTGATGGTAAGTGACGACGTGGTCGACGATGTAGCACACTTACCTAGAATAATCCTATTCACTCTTGCCTTGAATACTATATATATATATATACTATATATGGCTATATAAACAATCATTATGGCTATCGTTAATGAAATGATTATTCTAGTCTATTCTATGTTATATCTGAACATACTTCATACACAATGTAATGGATAGGAGTTCAACTTTGAATGGGTCGTTCTCATCCGATGCAAAAAAGTTTCAAAACAATTTTATATAAATTTGCATAAATTATAAAAGTTATGTTTATTATCAACCGCTGCAGTAAGTTAAATATACATCTTTAAAAATAACAATCTTAATAAATGATTATTGCAGATGATAGTACATAGTCCTGTACCTAACCTTCTAATTTTATGGAACATCCATGAGTAGTATTTAGTAGGTACATTATGGTTTTATTATTCATCGTAGAAAATCTAGCAATTCGGTAACAATGCTATTAGTGCTACAAAATCCGTAGAGGTACGCTTCTTGAAATTATGTAAGACGGAGTAGGCTTAGAAATAGGGTCCCGTTGGAACCTTTCAGGTATAGAACCCAAAAAATCCTTTACTACAAAAATAGATTTAAAAGACTGGAAATTTTACCGTTGGGAGGCGTCCGCATTCCCTGCAGGATGCCGTATAGGTACCAACACAGTGCCAGATATTCTGTCGCAAAGCAGTAATGTGTAGGCATTACTGTGTTCCGGTTGGAAGGACACTATAGCTAGTGAAATTACTGGGCTTTGGAGCCTGACCATTAAAATGTCTTAAGGTAGATAGGAATCAAAGGCCTGTGTAGCACTGTTATGGTTATGGGCAGACGCGATTATTACATCAGGAGAGCGCCTAGCTAGTCTCGCCACTTATTAACATAAAAAAATTAAAAAAAATAATAACTAAATACATAATATAAAAAACCCCGATATGCACATATGTATGTATATCATGATTCATGATAGATAAACCAATATTATACATATAAAAAATAACCTCTGACATACTTACTTTGGTAGGTATTTAATATCTTAAAATAACTTAAATTATTGGTTTCAATAGTTTTGTATCAAATATTTATACAAAAGTAAATTTAGTTCCAATGCGAATTTATATGATTTGATTCATGTTTTATGCGATATAAGTTTCTCGAAACGCAATAAACATGAACTGAAAACGGCGAACTCATAACATATGCATGAACAGTAAAATATGGTTCTTGTGAGAACTTGGGACTGGGCTACAAGACTGCAAGAATAAGTGCGGTTTCAGTTTAGTCTAGTGTATTTGTTGCCTATACACGGTCAATTTGTAAACACCATAAAAAAAAATACGCATAGTAAGTTGCCGTTACTGAACACATATACCGCAAAAAAACTCAAAATAAATTTAAAATTTGATAACTGTTACCGTTAGTCGTTTTCCTATGGATTTGCGTCAGGCGGTACTTTTAATTGATAATAATTTAAGTTTTATTCATCGATTGGCAAACCCGGGTACCTAATTCGAGCCAGCTCGCAAAAGCTCGGCTCGGGCGCCGCACTCGCGCCGCTGTCACTCTGTCATTTTGTAGAAATTCTAAATTCTGACTACACAGATACAACGTAGTACCCCGTCTGCATTGTTCATTTATTTTTTTTTACTTGATGGTGTATGCGGGCTTATTGGTACTCAGTTAGTTGGTTATGGCATAAGTCTCCGGTTGAAAATAAATTTATCATTATCTTTGTCTTATCTTATCTTTATCTTCTGGCGAATAAAAATCTTGAAGCTTAGGTACGTGTTGCAACCAATTTCGACGTATTGAATTTTCTGCGAAGTAACCTTTCGAAGAACAATGTCCGCGCAAGGATGGCGCAAATTGCATAGAATTAGCAACACGACACGTGTATGCGTAGAACTACGTAACTTGATTTTTAGAAATATGTCTACTTTTTAGATGGCGCAGATTGCATAGAATTAGCAACACGATTCTCACGTGTATGCGTAGAACTACGTAACTTGATTTTTGGAAATACGTATATTTTTTCCGTGTGCAAGTACTTCTAAGCGTAGGCAAAATATAGCTCTCATAATTAGAAGGTGTCCCCTACAGGACATACATAGGCCGGCGCAATACTGCTATCGTCAACTATGAGACATTTTGATGATCAGTCACGAAAGTCCGATAATTTTACTTGCTACAGTGCCCTTCATAGCGGAACCCAGTAATGCCTAGACCGAACTTAGTGAGGCTGAGACCAAACGAGCGTATTTTCGGACGCGTAAATTTTGCCCAGCAAGAAAACGAATTCAAATTGCGTCGCCGTGTGAATTAAACAGGACATTTCTATGAAAAAAAAATGCAGCAGAAATTACGTGACTAACAATTTAAAAATATTTACAACAACATATACAACTCAAAGTTGCTTAGTGCTGACACTAAGTAATCTCATAAATTGTGAACAGATACTAAGAATAAACATTTTTCCTGTTCGTAGGGAATTTTAGTTTTAAGAGCTGCAACTCTTTTTAACCTTGCAATGTTTCCTATTTGGAATACTTATCTAGTTCTAATATTGTGCATATGTAATTTTAGTTTTATATCGATTGTAATCTGCTTGTGAAATAAATTAAAAAAAAAAAAAAAAATTTGGTACCTACTGTATTTGTACCCATCTAGACTGAATCCTGTAGGGGATGCCTCACAACGGTAGATTTCAGTTCTTTTGATCGTATGAGCTGCAAAATCCTTTGCCTTGAGTTGGAACCTACATTACAAATGAAAGGCTTGCCTTCAGGGCTCCATATTTCCTAGTTAACAAGTTACTTGACAGAGGCTTCTAAGCGTTAGCTCCTATTATAGGAACTAAAAGCTAGAGACAAAGTTAGTCGTGGGAAGAACCAACAATGTTGTTAGTTGTTTGATAAGTTCTACAAAATGAACTCTTGATTGTTCTGATAAACAGAAAATGGAGAAAGCTTCTTCTATGACGAATTAGCCAGAGTGAATTTGTGAGTTTTGTTTTATCTAGTCCAGGTTTATGAATTAATGAATGAAAACTCTTTATTTAACCAGGAAACTAAAATATAAATATACAAGATAATTAAGGAGCATGTACAAAGGTTAATTGTAAGTAAAAGAAACAAAATCATCACCCGCCTTTTTTCTTCGCCGCAGTCGGGTTAAAATTTTATAAGTAAATCTATTCGTCCATATTTTGAATTGAATAGAGAGATTGAATCAATTTTGATGACAGTTATATTGTTTGATGTGTTATGCAAAACACCGATGCTCATCACACTAATGTTTATCCTGAAACGGGAATCGAAACAGCGACACCGGGCGCGGCAGTCCGAAACACTTGCCATTCGACCATACGTGTCGTCAAAAATAGGACCCTAACTATTTTATTTATTTAGTTTCATACTAAGGCGTTCTTTGTCTGTAAGTGACTTTATAGTGTAGGTCTGTATGTGACTTCTCCATTGTAAAGTCCTGCTAAGTATAATGTAATTTTAGGTTTGCCGGCTTCCAAACCCATTTCATAAACCAATAAACCGCCTCTACGGGGTTAGAACAGCCATTGTTTGATGTATGTCGGGTTTAGGATCCATTATGTAAATTGGCTTATCTTGGCTTGGCTCAAATCGAAGCCACATACTGAATATTAAAGCTTTCTTCAGAACACATGTTGTAGAAACTATGATAGGAAATATTTATGAGTAATAGTTTTGTCAGAGCGTCTGGTCGAAGCGACGCGTGATCAGAGGGCTGGCAGCTATCTCGGCCAAAGAATAAGTCTTGCAATACAAAGAGTAAATGCAGCCAGTATCCTCGGCCATCGGGTATCGAGTTGGAGCAGTTAAGCTACCTATAGATCGTTTGCAACGGTCTATGTTTCTTTTAGTAAATTTTGTAATATACTTAGATAATCGCAGTAATAGTAAATGTTTCATTGTGAACGAGCGCTAAACCATAAAAATATTTCAAATGTGGACGAGCCCTAAAGCAGAGTTGGACCAGTTCTGAGGTAACCTTTGCTGCAAACCGCTAGTTAGCTAGTAGATATCGGGCGTATTTGACGAGGGCCTTGCTAGCCTTGTCACGAGTTCACATAATAGTAAGTAGTAGTAAATAAGCATTCCGTATGACTGGGTACCAAATCTAACTAATCGAAAATAAGTGAAATGAAATAGCGCTAAAGAGGACTTTGTATTTAAAGTCTTAAAAAGCTCAGTTTTGGCTCTCTCTTACTTACATATAATAATGTTTAATGCATATTTCAATATTTTAAATGCAAAAACGAGTAAAAAGGAAATCTCTTTCTGTGAAAATCACAGATTAAAAAGCTCTTTTTACCGCCAAACTAGGTACACAGAACAAAACTGCGCCAACGACCAACGATGTAAAATTCATTTATGAGTTTTTGATATTTTTCGAGATAGAGTATACCTACAGTCTGTATTTTTTTCTTTTTTGGCGTAGTTTTTGAATATTGCTGGAACGTTTTGCATGTTTTACGAGGCTATTGTAAATACGCGTTGAGTTTTTGAAATAAAATCGAGTTTTATTGCTATCGTCATTATTATGAATCATTATCAAAGTCTATAAAAAGCTTGTTCCTGGCTGACTGATTATATATATCAACCTACTTAAAAGTCTACTTATAAAACTTGAATGAATTTAGGTACCTATTTGATTTTGATTTTGATTTTTGAGTGATAGACAGTCTACCAACAGGGTAAACCAGTGGATGTAGAGACATGAAACTTGGGAGATAAACTGAAAGTGCGTAGGTCTAAAATTACTTGGAAAGGAATTTTAGGAAAATCGCAATGGAAACGAAGTTTTAGGTTTCAGCTATCTCTACTGCTCTACTTCAGCGTTCAGTAGTAAATAAAATATGTATTAATTACATATTTGGTTTACAACAACATATAGTTTTAAAAAAATGTTCATATCTAACCCCTGCCTTCACAAAGAGAAGAGTAGATACTATTTCCTATACAGTTCCTTCATTCAAAGGATTATTATACTCACATTTGAACTGAATTACAATACCGTTAGACGCGACCTTCATACCACGACATTGTCTGTTCAGCGTCTCACGGTTATGGTCAGCCTTCAGTTATGCAGCCGACCGCAATCAATGCCGGCTCTACTTACAATCAATATCTAGATAACTGTACATTAATTAAGGTAAAATATTTTTTTTTACAGCATAAGCTAACTACTACAATCTATATTACAAAATATACAAAAGTAAATAATTGGGCCACCCATAGACCGTTGCAAACGATCTATAGATAGCTCAACTGCTCCAACTCGATACCCGACGGCAGCGTGCCGAGGATACTGGCTGCATTGCCTCTTTGTATTGCAAGGCTTATTCTTTGGCCTAGATAGCTGCTAGCCCTCTGATCACGCGTCGCTTCGACCAGACGCTCTGACAAAATTTTGAAAACGCGAAAGGCTCCTATTCCCCATGGACCTAGGGTCTCGACCCCTTAGGGCTCAAACATATACGTCCTATCAAGCCCTACGTATTTACGCTTCTTGAGATCTTCAGCAGAGTTTGCCGCCGCACCAGCCCTAACTTGCGTCACTGGCAAATGAGAACGTGCCAAGGTGTCTACGCATGTAGCGTTCCACACCAAGGGCCTGCCCATTCTCCATGGGTTAAGGCGTCATACGTCAGGCCGAATTGATAACCTCCTCCTATTTTTTAGTCGGTTGAAAAAAACATTTAACTGAATTGATAACCTCCTCCTATTTTGAAGTTGGTTGAAAAAAACATTTAACCGAATTGATAACCTCCTCCTATTTTGAAGTTGGTTGAAAAAAACATTTAACCGAATTGATATCTCCTCCTATTTTGAAGCTGGTTGAAAAAAACATTTAACCGAATTGATAACTTCCTCCTTTTTTGAAGTCGGTTGAAATAACACAGTTCACAGCATGAGTAAAACGAAAATAACTGTTAAAGGTTAAGCAGTTCTCAGAAGTTTTCATGAAAAGAGTTGACGAACGTCTACGCTTATCGGCTGACTTCCCTACGCGACCCTACTAGGTCCCTAACATACGCATAAGCTTAGCGACAAATAAATAAAACGAAAATAGAACATTATTATTTGTTTATACGAAACCTGAAATAAGTTTGCTGAGAATCGATAACCAACTTAAAAAAATAAACCAACCCCTGTAAAAAAAAAAAAATAATATTTATTAAATCTTTTTATATTTAAAAAAAATATATTAATATTTTTTCGTGATTAGAAAAATAAAATAAACGGGTCTCGGCTTTCGCATAAACAAAAACTAACCGTATATACTACTTGTTAATCGTCAAGTGCGAATATCATGCTACTGCGAGTTTTATAGCCCCAACAGACATTAGGAATATTTCCATTAGAAGTACCTAAACGTAAGCTTGTAACTACTTTAGTATCCTCAGTCTCCCATTTCCAGTATGGAGCGGAGACATGTGCGCTGACAAGGGCAGATATAGAACGCGCACTGAGGCCTTTGAAATGAATTGTTTGATTATCGAAGCTAGAAATAAATTGTTGTATTATTTGATATTGGATATTTTTTCAATGAGGTCAATTTAGATAATAGTTTGATAGTGAAAAATGCTCTGCGCCGCGCTCGTATGTGCGGCGCTTTTTTTTTACAAAAAAAATGGGTTGTCTGTAAAGTTGGTTTACGGACGATAGTTTAACGTGACAACGTCATAAAAAAAGATTATCAGCGTAACGGATGAGCGTTACCGGACAATGACGTCAACGTTTTCGTGTATGCAGTATGCGTTCATCGATTTTTTAGACGTAGTCACGTCAAAAAAAATCTACATAGAATTTGTAAATATTGAGCTCGCCACGCTCATGTCTGGCTCAAACCTTAACCGCCCACGCACGCACCTTGACATTTCCACCTTCCATTGGTCTCAGGCAAAAAGGCAAAGTAACTGAGAACTAGAAAAATATTTATTATTGATATCTTACGTTATTTTATTCTGACGATAAGTTTCGTCTGCTCGATCTCATGCTCACTTATTCATGAGAATATTTTGTTGAACATATGTAAAATGGGGTTATATTGTTAATAATTTCACTGTGCGCTGGAAAAGTTTCGAGTTAGCATGAAACTTGTGATTATAAGTTTTAGTTTTAAAATATAGTTATTGACTTTTTAGAAGAGTTATTTTTTTGCGTTCGAAATCATTATAAAAATAAGGCTCCTATTTGTGAGTTTCATTTCTGTATCAGAACAACAGTAATTTTGTTTTCTCCTTTATCCGAGAATTTTCTGGCAAAATGTATCTTTTTCCATAATGAAGAAAAATAACTTTTTACGAAAATTATTTTACAAAGTTTCAAACAAAATTCTCGGTCCGGTCAACAAATGAAGATAAATGACCCCGAAAATTTGTGACCAAATTACAAAACAGATTATGTAGGCTATTATTCGCTTCTGTCCGGGTCTTGGTAATTATCCATCTAGGTATCCCATCCACCCTTACAAACGTTTGCCGTTTTTCAACCGACTTCAAAAATAGAGGAAGTTTTCAATTCGGTTGAATGTTTTTTTTTATGTAGTTTATCAGAATCACAGAATCTTATTTGAGAGGATATACTTTCAGATTTGTCCCATTTATGCAAATTTCATCAAAATCTTATATCAAAATAACTGAAAAAAAATGTCGTCGAAGTATACGAAATTGCGTATTTTGCTTCCGTGACTTTTCAGTGGTGTTAACGGTCACTATAACGGTTCAATTGAAGTCGGTTGTTATAAGTTTTTGTAAAACCTTGATTATATTTGTAAAGCAATCTGATTTAAAATACATTGCAGGTTGCTCGATTATTTTTATATGAAATTGAATCGAGTAAATGCGTTTTTATTGGTTTTGAGATTGACTCGGGGGAGCCTCTGCTGGGATCTTACCTTGTTTGGACCAATTTTATTATTTGTGCCCATTGGGAATCTACTCCTTACGAAAAGGTTTTTAAACGAAGTTGTTTCTAGTGTATTTAATTATCTCTTACATAAAAAAAATAATAAAAAATAGATTTATTGTTTCGAAAATCATATTTTCTTCGAATCATTAAATCTAGTAGAATAGGTATTTATTTTTTCTGACATACGATTTTTTTTTCTCGAAGAAATACTTAAATTTGAAATTTGACTGTCGAAACCGCGGCCATTTTACCTACTACTTTAGTAAAGTGAGTTTGAGTTTGAGGACTGACTTAGAATACGGGTGCTAGCCTCGTTCAGATAGTGTTTTCAATGAAGTATATAAGTAGCAAAAATATTTATAAATAATATATATAAAAAATATTTATAAAAAAAGGCTTCGCCAAACAGAACGCGTGCCTACTTTCGCCGCGTCAGGGCGCTAAGTTGACGCCGCGCTATACCTAACGATATATTGAGAGCCTGTCAAACAGTCCTGAAGCCGCGACAGAACGTTGCGTACTGCTGCGCTCGGTGTGACAGTAGAATACTGTCATAGTACAACACAGCTCGGCGCTATAGCGCGGCTTCAACTTAGCGCCCTGACGCAGCGTAAGTACGCGTTCTCTTTGGCGAAGCCTTTAGGTACCATAATAAAGTGTTCTATGCTCATTCAATTACCCCATAATATTGTTATAAAGTAACGTTATGTTCCGAATAATAGGTAGACCTATTAGGTACGTAACGTAGGCAAAAATAACGCAACGCCCGCGGCGCCGCCGCCGGGTGTGACTGACATTTCAGGGAAAAACAATATTTTATGAAATATTTTTGGTAAAAGCAAACAACTCAGTGTTCACTGCTTCGACGCGACATTTGTCAAACTAAAAGTTACAAAATATAATCTGAAACTGGCACTGTTGATAACTTTTCAGCCATCCAGTAGTTTTTTCAGTGGCAAAATTAATAAAACTCTTTCTTTATGTTTTTAACTGGTTGAAATAGTTATTAAAAAGTAACTTAATTGTAACTTACTAGATCATACCCATATCTACATAAGATACAGTCAAATCGGCTAAGTAGTCATAACTTTAATGAGTGTTTTTTTTTTATGCAAAAAAGTGACGAGACTCGCTAGACGTTCTCCTGATAGTAATAAGTCTCGATGGTCAGTCCCGAATGTCCAATAATTTCACTATAATGCTCTTTAAACTGAATGTTTACACATTACTGCTTTGCGGCAGAATATCTGTCACTGTGTTTATACTCATCTAGACGGCATTCTGCAGGGAAAGCCTCCCAACGGTTATTTATACTTCCTATAAAAGTGCCTTTCTTGAAGAATGATTTATTTGTCTCAAGTATGGTTAGTTACAGACAGGTCTTATGAATGTAAAAAGAAGAGTAGATCTTTTCTCAGATTGACCCAAACATTTTGTACAATTGATTGTGTAACTTCGGCTTAACATCACCTATTCTGCAGCTTTGGTGAACATGTTGCGTCTAACAAGTCTGGCATTCGCTGACCTTTAGGAACAAAGACTCATTGTTACCGCTAATTTAATCTGTGGTACATTATTTCGCCT
Organism: Lobophora halterata; assembly: GCA_932526365.1. NCBI lineage: Eukaryota > Metazoa > Arthropoda > Insecta > Lepidoptera > Geometridae > Lobophora > Lobophora halterata. The sequence continues at coordinate 10,026,222 of OW052013.1, forward strand.
TTTGTGGATGTATCGGTCCCTTGGAGTAATTTATGTTGATCAAGCAAGATTTAGTGCGGGTCCTGTAAAGTGGGTGGGTGACTTGCTTTTGTTACCGTAACAAGGTAAATAAGTATCTAGTATCTAAATTATGGTTAGTAAACCAATTGTTGATCTAATATAATACACATACACAGACATATCGTTCGTATTTTTACTTAACATAACCTCTTTAGAATAAAGACATACCTATTCATCGTATTTTTCGGTAACATTACCACTTTAGAATGAAGCCATAATATATTTCGTATTTTAAGTAACATGAACTTTTTCGAAAAAAGGCATGAGTATCCAAATGCGAAGGATGAAATTCCCTAACATTGAATCTTTAGAATAAAACCCTAATATCATTCGTATTTTTCCTTTACATAAACTCTTTAGAGTAAAGACATCTATCGCATTTTTCCTTAACATAAACTTTTTAGAGAAAAGACATATCCTTCGTATTTTTCCATAATATAAACTTTTTAGGAAAAAGACAAATCCATATTTTATATTTTTCCGATGCTGACAAGCTACGAACATGGCACGCGATTAGGTAGTAGACAGAGTCCTTTACAGGCTGCGCGAGTCCTCGCGGCGCCGCGGGACTATAACTAAGATAAAAATTACTAAGATAAAAAATAATAATAATAAACATTCACACACTCACACCCCTGCACTAGGATTCCCTGTGTCGCAGATGGCATGGACACATACAAGACATCACAACATCCAAGACCCGAGAACAAACATTTGTGTTCGTCACACAAATATTTTCCCCGGCCGGGGATCGAACCCGGAACACCAAGCTTCGTAGGCAGGGTCACAACCAACTAAGCCACGGTGCCGTCTACTAATTACTAAAAAAAGTATTAAGAAAAAAATATATATTACAAAAAAATATCGCGTATGTAGGTTCATGCATATGTCTTCAGCAGCTCGAAAATCTTAAATATCATCCAAAATTAAATACAATTAAGGGGAATCCTCAAGGCAAATTTCCATAAAAAATGTTTCGGACAAATACTCAAAGAGTACGCCGTATTATAGTAATTTCTTCACACTATTCGTTTATCTATGTTTTCCGATTGTGACAACATAAAATTAAAATTAACCCTACTAACTTAAAAACACGTATAAAATCTAAATTAAAGTATGAAACCTTACTAATTTTAGAGTATTTGTCCGAAACATTTTGTATAGAATTAGATTTGAGGATTAGCCTTAAATGTGTTGCTTCTTGGGCACGAAGTCAAAATTATTTGACGGGCATGCGTTTGGCCTCATTAAACGTTTTTAAAAAAAAAATGGCACGTTAGTACAAAAAGGTTCGCTACCCCTGACCTAGTCTCAGAGACCTTTACTTCGTTTGGTCAATTAGATAGTAAATTATCTTTATTACCTTCTTAATATAATAATAAGGAGTAGATTTACCGCAACCTGTAGCTCATACGAAATGAGGTTGTGTAACGTATAACTATATACTCCCTCGAGTGTCCATTACGAATGAAACAACCGTGAATAACGGGATAGCGTTATTAATACCGAGTTTTGACGTTATTAATTAAGAGTTACAACGTTAAAATGTTATAGGTATTATATCCGAAAAACCAAATGGATTTAATTTATTGATATCGGAAATTGTAATTTTCATTGGAGTTATGCCTTTAATGCCAAACATGTTCTTATTTTAAAATAAGTTATTTAAAAACATCGATTTCCACTCTCGTTAATTATTTTTCAGTATCACGACTCTACTGTTTTAAGTTTTTCTTTATCGTACATAATTTTCATTATCATGACTAAACACGATAAAGAAAAACTCAAAACTAAACAGTAGAGTCGCGATAATGAAACTAGTTTTTCTTCATCGTAAATTTATCAAGAGTGACAACTGCTGGATATATTTCTACATCTGCATTTTGGCTGGGTTAAATAGGTACTAAAAGTTGTTGCAAGAATGCTTGTTAATTTTAAACAATATTATTCCCAAAAAACTTTTTTTTTCCCAAAAAACTCGAAATCCTCTATAAAATACGTCACTTAACCCACCATAATCAAAATAACATGTAACTATACACTAACAACAGGAGCTAAAACATTTTAAATATAAGTAAATATATAATGGTAGTACATTTCACACAACGCCATCTAGCCCCTAACTAAGCAAGCTTGTACTATTATATGGGAACCAGATAACTGATAGAATGCTTATTACTTTTTTTGTACGCATGTACAGACAGCGTCAGAGATAAGTATCCCCCTTGCACAAAACACCCATCTATAAATCCTTTCAAAAATTGTTATAGTTGAAATTATTTTAAAGAAAAGAAAAAAAAGAAATATGTTTATTGGCTCCTCTAAGTAGGTAGGTATAGCTACAAATGTAAGCATAAAACATTATAACATAAATAACTAGGTATGCCTTAAGTCATGGAGACCAATAGGTCCGGTCTCAGCATATTGTCGTCCTGAAATGCCTAGGTACCCAGCAATCTAGATACCTAGAGAAGGCAGGAAAACGCTGGTTTTCAGCCCGGGCTTATGAGCAGTAACGCCTTCCTTAGCAATTAAGAGCTTAACAAAAAAAAATACATTAAAAAATCTAATTTACTTATAAAAAGAAAGAACAATAAAATATTTACATTAAAATAGATATATAAAAGGCAGTGTATCAATAATAAACCATGGTTTAATAAGAAATCATAAAAATATTTTATATACTTATATTAAATAGCGCCATCTATTGCAAATATTATCGTCGTTTTAAGGCTTACATACGGTTATACAAATAAAATCATTTTTTTTTTAAGGCAAATTTCTCCAGACGCCCGCGGCGGTGATTCGAAGGGATTTCATGCTGGGTATAATAATGCAAGGAGGATACTTATCTATGATGCTGTCTGTACATACAAAGGATACACCCAGACTCAAGACAAACAATGATATTCATCCCCGAATGATATTATAACCCGCGACACTCTACGTAGCGTTCAACGTTCAACGCATTCCATCTGTGTCGTCAACATTCCTTCATAATAAGTCAACAAAGTTTTAATTGTACATAATTACCAGTTTCACCTACATAACGGGCGCTATCACGGCCGATCTACAGTCGACAGACCGCCACCCTCGTGCAATGGTAGATAAATATACCGAGTTTCATTTGTTTTCGTAAATAAAACGTAAAAGTAGCTGTTTCGGCCGTAATCTGACCGTAAAACCCAAAGTAACCGTTTAAGCGATCAAATAAAACACCGCGTCGCCATTTAGTGAGCAACAGTTTTATTGCTGGCTTTGTATCGAAATTGGAATGTTTAATACAGAATATTGGTTTTTAAATAGTTGCCAGCCATACTCAATTTCAATGAATTTAATTGAGAAATGAACATTTATCTAACAATTTTAGCATCCATTTGCCTTTTACAACCGAAGTCAAAAACGGAGGAAGTTCTGAATTCGGTTGAATGTTTTTTTTTGTTACCTCAGAACTTTGTTGTTTATAAACAGATTTGAAAAAATATTTTATTTGATAGGATACCTGTACTTCATCGTATTAAATAAATATTTTTTTTTATTCAGGTTTTTAGATCCATAAATTACAATTAAAATGTCACACAAAAATTAAGACGTACACAAAAATCAACATTCAAAGAAAAAATTCAAACCAAAACAAAAAGCAATGAGCAAAGAAAAACAACAACATATTGGTCCCTTAAAAATTTCATGAAAATCGGTTCAGTACTGTAAAACTTCAGTGGTGTAAAACGGCCACTAAATCAGTCCAATTGAAGTCGGTTGTAAAACCTTGTTAGAATGAGTATTTATCGCGCTCACCTCGTTTTTGTGTCTAATGTATGTCCAAAACACTCAGCCCGTGACCACGGCTGTTGCAATACAGTCGAAACGTCGGGACACAAAAACGAGGTGAGCGCGATAAATACCCGTTACAATCAAATAACTATGTGTGATAATCGCGAGTCTACGAAAAACTATTATTAGAATGACTCCGTAAAGTACTCGTATCAGGCTAGAATTGCCTGTTTAATGTAACTATGTTGGATTGGTAAATGATTAAGGTTAAAATTTAGACGATTCCGTAACTGAAGTATCGGGCTAGCCTCCTGAATTGTACTCGACTTTGAAACGTATCGCATGCGCCATTAAACGAATAATGGCCTGATAATAAACCCCCGAATTTAGTTGAGGAATCGGGTTCAGTGTAGTACAGTCAACCACAAAACTGTAACATTTCAAGCATCTTCATATGTCTAATAATCAAGATTTTACAAAAACAGACAACAACCGACTTCAATCAGACGGTTCTAGTGACCGTAGGCATCACTGACAAGTCACAGGGATGCAAAATACGCAATTTTGTTTACTTCGACGCCAAATTTTTTTCAGTTTTTTTATTTAAAAACTAAACATCTAAACTGATTTGGATGAAACTTCTTTGGGATCAATCTGAAGGTATATCCTTTCAAACAAAAATGATTATAAAAATATAAATTATTTTTTCAAATCGGTTTAAGTATAAACAACAAAGTACTGAGGTAACAAACATTTAATAAAAATTGAATTGATAACCTCTTCCTTTTTTGATTTCGGTTGAAAACGAAATCGCTTTTGTGAGAAATTTCTGATTTTTGTGCTCAAATAATTTTACTGCAGTGTTGGTTTCGTATTATGCTCTATCCGACTTAAGCTATTCGTTAGTAGATACCACTTTGGCTAAAATCTCGAATATTTTATAGATTTAAATATACCTACTCTCTGATTATGATAAAATATATAAAATTAATCTTGAAACGAGATAGCGAAAACTACTTTTTTAACTTATGCATCAAATCACCGTTTTTTTTCTGGGATCAAATTAAAGATACATTTTATTTTCATCCAAACATGCTTATTCTACCTTTGTCACTGTTTGTACAAACAAGCCTGAAACAATTTATCGAGCGATTATACTTTCCGATTATCATACCTGCGTGTTTTGTATTGCTTTTCAAATTTCTTTCTTAGATTATTTTTAAAACAATACTAACGAGAGTTTCATTTTTAATATTTTGGTACGGAACACTTAGCGCTCTCCTGATGGTGACAGATCACGCCTGCTCATGACCAGAACAGTGCTACACGAGACTTTAATTCACATAGGCCGGTGCTACACTGCTAAAGCGCTCGTCCACATTGAGACATTTCGATGGTCAGTCTCGAAAGCCCAGCAATTTGACTAGTTGTGTGAAATGTCCAAACATTACTATTATACCTACTAAAAAAAAAAAATTAGTCTAAGCACTGAGAACTGATAAACAGCGGTGGCGAATCCGAACAAAAAATATAAAATATTTTAAGCGGTGGCAAAACACTACATGTATATTTTGCGGTGGCGAATTCCTAGTGTCAATACGAACTAACCCCTATTTCCCCCTTAAAACATAAATTATCAAGGTAAGGTAACCATTTCAAATTATTTAATCTATCTATTAGGTAAGAAATCTACTAATATCGGCCCGCCAATTTTTTATTAAAAATAGGCTTACGTTTGACCACGACTCACCTGATGGGAAATGAAGACCGTTCCACCATCGGACGACCAGACGCTCGGGATTGCGCCATCCCTATATAGTGGACATACCATGTATTCGCACAAAGCGCTTTGCTTCCACTTTCATTATGCGAACCAAGGAATGGAATGCTCTGCCGGCGTCAGTGTTTCCCGATCACTATAATTTGGGTGTCTTCAAGGCAAGAGTGAATAGGATTATTCTAGATAAGCGTGCTACATCGTCGACCACATCGTCACTTACCATCAGGTGAAATGGTGGTCAAACGCAAGCCTATAAATAGTAAAAAAAAAAAGACATGGTCTATTTTTACAGGCATACCTAGAAGATGCTTGTTAATGTGATCTTTAAATACACCCAAGTTATAGGTTGTGGGAAACACAGATGAAGGTAGAGCGTCCCACTCTCTATTGATTGGAACATCCCAAACGGGTAATATTCCGTAGCTACTCTTATTTCTAGACAACTTATTAAGACCTGAGATGTAACCTACCTACCTAATATAGCAATATTTGACTGAATACTGAATACTGAAAATAAAATTAGAGAGCAAGCAATTTTCTAAACAGCAAGTTTCTGCATCTAGAAGCTGCACTCGGTCTCTCCCAGGGGTGTATTTTGCTCTACCGCTTATTCCATGTCTAAACTTTACTTATAAGTTTCGTGCAGTTTTGCTTTTCGTGCAATATAAAAGTACGCTATTTTCATTTCACAATTTAAATGTTGGTTGGCGGTAAAATACACACCACTAACATAGAAGTAATAAAGGATAGAAGCACAATCTAGTACATTGAAAACGCGCCAAAAAAAGATATAAAATATTAACTAAATTCTAGTACATTTTGGTTAGTTGCTAATTTTCATGCTAAGGAACAGCGCTAGTATAATATCATAGTTGAGATTACTAGGTTTTTTTGTTGTTAATAAAACTCCATCGTAAAAAAGTAACTAAAATTATTTGAAAATGGAGATATTTCATTTTTATTGACTAGGTGTCTGAATATTTTTATTCCCAGTCTTACGATAGAACACCATCTTGATTTGATACTGTCTATCTTGGTGTTCTTTAGGGACACCGTTATTCATCTATGATTGTTTTTATACTTACTTACCCACACATTTCAGTGGTTTAAAACCTCAAACTATAAAATTTAAAATTTTATAAAAAAACCATACATTAGACACTCTTTCTTCTTCTTCTTATAGTGTCTCACGAAACTTAATACGTTAGTTCTTTCGAGCCAGAGTGGTGACAAGATTTCAAGTGCGCCTCGAAGAGGCTCCTTTTATGCACTTGACACATGTTTTCGAACTTTCTAGGTTCTATGACATGCCGGTTTCCTCATGTTTTCCTAGGCTGTTACTCTTTCTAAAAATTATAGAGTATGTAGAGAACAAATATATTGGCTTTAGAGTGTCTTTTACAAAAATCAAGCTGGTAAAGTAGGACATTTCACCCCGCTATAGTGTTCAAATTGGCCCATTAGCTAACTGGGCCAGTGGCACACTTCCGCGGGACGCTGCGTGTCATTCAAAATTAAAAAAAAAAAATAAAATAACAACAACATGTTTCAGGCCGCACCTGATTAAAGTCGTCGTGTTCACTGGGTTGAAAAATAATGTTTTATTATAATTTACTAGATGGTGCCCGCGACTTTGTCTGCGCAGGTATCTTTATAAATTGTAGTCTATGTGTTATTCTGATGTATAAGCTATATTATTGTAAAGTTTCATTAAAATCCATTCAGTCGTTTTTACGTGAAAGAGGAACAAACATCCATCCATCCATCCATACTTACAAACTTTCGCGTTTATAATATTAGTAGGATAGGATTAATCAACCGACTTAAAAAAAATCACGAGGGAATTTCTGTTGATTTTGTATTTCTTTTTTTAATGTTTATTACCTTAAAACTTTCTTGTTTATAAACCGTTATGAAAAATTCTTTCAAATTATTTTATTTGAATGGTTATACTTCCAGATTAGTTCCATAGACATTTCATTAAAATCGGTTCAGTAGTTTAGATTTTAAATCAAAATAACTGAAAAAAGATGTCATCGAAGTAACCGAAATCGCGTAGGTATTTTGCTTCCCTGTGACGATTCAGTCGTGTTTACGGTCTCTCCAAATAAAAAAAAAACAGTCCAATTGAAGTTCGTTGTTGTATGTTATTGTAAGACCGGACTTTTTCTGTCAAAATTTAACATACGATGAAATTCAGGCATCAGCAGTGAAATATGTGCAAGTATTGATTTGTGATCGCGTATCTGATCGTTGTGACAAAGTCGATTGATAATGCCTATTGTCAAATTGAAGTAATGTAAACAATAAATTGTGTACTTATTTGGTGGCCGAGTGGATAAGACCCTTGCATTGCGATCTGATGGTCGCGGGTACGAATCCCAGTGGCAGTCATGGGCGTAAATGGGTTTTTTCGGTCGAAAAAATCTTTGTATGCATCCCACGTTCTCGCAACGGTGAAGGAAAACATCGTGAGGAAACCGGCATGTCTAAGGACAGAATAAAAAAAAAAATGTTCTATGGCATGTGACACCCACCAATCCGCATTGGGTCCGCGTGGTGGACTAAGACCCATTCACTCTCCTGCCGAGAGTAGGCCTGAGTCCCAGCAGTGGGAACATTATAGGCTGATTATGCTTATGCTATGCCTGGAATGTAAACAATAAAATGTGTACTTATTTTATTTATTTTTATTTCTGATCGCATATATCGTTGTGACAAAGTTGATTAGTTGATCGATAACGCCTGAAATGTAAACAATAAATTGTGTACTTATTTTATTTGTATTGATTTCTGATAGCGTATTCTATCGTTGTGACAAAGTTGATAAGTCGATATATTGTCAAATTGAAGTAATGTAAACAATAAATTGTGTACTTATTTTATTTGTACCAATCAATATCCTATCCTTTAACACGAGGTTTTGATGTTGTAGTCGTTGTTTCTGGAGAACTGTCGTAATAGTCCGAATGCTCCTTCAATTTTTGCTCATAGTTCAAGCGTTGTATCAGTTTAAACAAATCTTTTATATCTACATCTAATCTGACCACTTTCTCGTACATTCTCATGTGGAACATTAAGTTGTTGTGAGTCAGGTGGTACTTATACATTCCGTTGTAAATTAGTTTCTGCTGTTGTTTCATGAGCCTCATTTGCGCGAAGCAGTACCCTAATCTGTATTTCAAATGCCAGTTGTACTTCTTCCTGAGTAACTGAAGTAATGGTAGTTTGTACCTCGTGACATATATGAAGTGTTCCATTATGGATATTGCCTTATCCTTTTCTTCTTTCATGCGGGTTTCATTCTGTGTGGGGAAGTACAACTGTCTCAGGTCTGATTTGTCAAAGTCTGTCCTCTGTTTGGGCATGCTGTCGAATCTGCGCGTGATTTTCGCTGGGTCGTCCATTTCTTCACTGAAGTCTGGCAAAGCGCTGGGTTCCTTGAGTATTTGATTAAGGTTTAGCTTCATCAATCGCTTTTTGAGTTCATTTGTTGTTATGTTCGGCATCTCGATAACTGGCAATTGTTTTACCTGCTAACAACGGAATAGGTAAATACTTAGTGAATTCCTTTCTCTTGAAATATGATTGTCAAGGATATCCTATGCCTAAGAAGTAGGGATGGGGAAATCTATCGAAATAAAAATAAACGATACCTATATTTTTTTGTAAAATAATTGATAAATATCGTCAATATTCTAATCTTCATAAGAAGATTCAAAATTGTAGAATAGCGAGTTTTTTTTTATTTTAAATAGGCAAGCATTTGAACACAACCTCACCTGATGGTAAGTAGAATAACTTTACCTGAACTGGTTTTTTTGTCGACGACTCCACTGACTCATCATCAAAAACCTTCATGCTTATGAAACTAGTGTTCGGAATCACTTGGATCGACCTCGTCAAATCAACCGGTGCCTTGTCGATGACGAAGTCCTGGAATGTTCTCAAACTCTTGTAGGATTTAGAGGGGTTAACTTTTTTTTTAAATTCATGGACGTTTCCAATCATCTCTTTGAATATATCGTCAGCTGTTTCATCGAAATTCTGTGCTGTACTTGTACCTAAAATAAAGAATTTTATCTCATAAATGAACCTGTAAATTGTATTGTGTGTGTAATGTATTCTGTATTCTAGTTTAAAAGACACTGGAAAAGCACTGTAAGGAATGCTGCACACAACTTTGTAATTCGAACTCCGCTTTATTAGTCTCACTCGTCTCGTAACATTTTTATATTTAAAAAATCTAATGGCAGCGTAACTTTATTCATTCTCTCTGTAATGCAGACTTATTTGAATGATATACACGAACAAAAAGGCGAATGCACACTTTGATCCCTTTGATCTAGATTATTTTACTTAAATTAATAAACTTCGGTTTAAGCTAGATCTAATCTTGAATTAAAGCACTTACAGACGAAGATCAATAGTACTGATACTTTGAACATTTTGAATTTAATTAAAGTGATAAGCTTTATGAGCTGTATTATTAATGGATTTCTAGTTTTAATTGTTATTGCTTTAGTTTGTATGCCTTCATAAACCGTGTGTTAATCGTAAACCAAGATTAACCTTAATACTCACTTTTAAATTTTAATTTTAATATTACTTCAAATACATCGCAATACAAAGCAACAACTAGTATTTTTACCACGTTTATCAATTTTCGAATTTTATACCTTAATGTTAATTACGATATATTATGTTAGTGACGGCATAGAAATATAATATAGTCGTTGAGCATTATTTAGCCACACCTCCGAAATAATAAAATATTTTTCACAGCTCTTGATTTATTGTTAATTTTTATCACTCATTTATCTGATATTTATATTTTTATTTTATTTATATTCGTTTTTTTATATATACCGCCGTATTAGTTTTTCTTCTTCTTAATTTTTAAATTTAGTATATTAAATAATCTGTTTTGTAATAGGTACTTTTTGCTATTATACTTTTTAATAAGCTTTCGTTCTCAATTAACGTTATGCCCACCGTCCTCATTTGTCCAACAGTATCCAGTCCATGCAAAGGTTGTCTGGAAGAGATCGCTCTTTAGCGATAAGACCGCCCATTGTCCACTGTTATATACCTAGCTTTATTTTTACTTTATAATGTGTTAGTACTAAGATGGTGAGCAATAAAGTATATTCTATCTATCTATCTATAATATGTATATATAATATATGTATATTACGGTAACGTCCGGCGGTTACTTAAAAAACTTATAGAAAATAGACAACAATATGTATAACAAGCTGGTGCCCGCGACTTCATCTGCATATATATATATCTTTATTAATTGTAGCCTATGTGTTATTCTGATGTATAAGCTATATTATTGTAAAGTTTCGTTAATATCCATTCAGTAGTTTTTACGTGAAAGAGTAACAAACATCCATCCATCCATCCATCCATCCATCCTTACAACCTTTCACGTTTACTTATAATATTAGTAGGATATACGCCTGCAGCTTCGTTTGCGTTGCGAACTCAAAAAAAAACCTTTCACTATCAGCTCTTGACGAACACATCCTCCAAGTTTCAAGTCTACTACTCTAGTCTGTCAGTCAGTCGGGACCAAGCTTTTTATATATATTGATAGCTTTGTGGGTGATGGGCTTTAAAGTAAGTGTGCACCGTGTCACGGCCCGTACCTCCACGCGGTGGCACTGCTATGCAAATAGGGGCCTTGGGTGCGACCTTGTCGTATTCCATTAGCGACCCAATCACGCTCATTCCACGCAGAATTAGGTATATATAGTCAAATGCTTGTCTATACCTGAACTAGCAACCAAAAATATTGATAAAATAATTAATATCTCCATGGGTTTGAGCTAGCTTTACATTTTTAAAGTTAAAAAGTTAGTAGACGATAGCTACGAGTAATTTTGTAGATCATTGCTACGAGTGACTTTGTAGATGATTGCTACGAGTAACTACTTACGTAGACGACTGCTATGAGTCAGTACGTAGACGATTGCTACGAGGAACTACGTAGACGATAGCTACGAGAAACTACGTAGAAGATAGCTACGAGTGACTTCGTAGACGATTGCTACGAGTGACTACGTAGACGATTGCTACAAGTCACTTCGTAAGCAATAACTACGAGTGATTTTGAAGACGATTGCTACGAGTAACTACGTAGACGATTGCTATGAGTAACTACGTAGATTATTGCTACGAGTGATATCTCATCTACCTAGTATGCTTGGTAACATAAAAAAACTGTCCAAATCTTACAAAAAACATTACACTTTGTAATACGCTCGTATTTCAAATTATTTTGGTATTAAGTTTGTATGGGCAATTCATCTTCCGCAAGCTTTTACAAAAAGGGTAATTTGTAATTCAAAGTGAACCAAATATTACATCACGCGGGAACGAGAAGGCTAAAATCTCTCAGTAGAGTGCTGGAAAGAGACGACAGAATTAATATTATTAGAATTAATCAAGTTAAGAAACGGGAAGCTGATAAATGACCCACAAGTCCAACAATCATTTATTTTGACTAAATTTATTAAAAGGATGGAATTTATCTTCTTTTTTAGGCATCGTCCTAATAGGACGCGATTACGCGATCATTGAAAGATGGAAATATCTTTTTAAAGGAAATAACTTTTATTGTAATAACGTTTATAGTAGTTTGATTTTTTGAAGTGAAAACTTTTTTAGGCGCGCTGAGCAATTTATTTTCTTGGTATTGAATGAGATTCACATCTTGATCACACGTACCGAGTACTCGGCCGAGTACTTGGTACGTATAAATACACGGTCAATTTTTAATCACTAGAAAAAAAATACACATGGTTAGTTGCCGTTACTGAACACAGAAGGGAAAAAACTTGTAAATTAAGTCAAATTTCTGTCAATTTTTTTTTTATTAAAATGGATAACTGTTACCGTTACTCGTTTTCCTATGGATTTCCATCATCATCATCAACCTTTAGCAGTCCACTGCTGGACGTAGGTCTCTCCCAAGGCGCGCCAGTGAGCCCGATCTTCGGCTCTTCTCATCCACTTTCTGCCAGCTATAGCGCGCAGATCATCGCTCCATCTGGCCAAAGGTCGTCCTACACTTTTGCCTAGACGTGGTCTCCACTCAAGAACACGTTTACCCCAACGGTTGTCAGTTCTTCGGCAGACATGGCGGGCCCACTGCCACTTCAGCTTGCTGATCCTCTGAGCTATGTCGACCACCTTAGTTCTCTGTCGGATGACCTCATTTCGGATTCTATCCTTAAGAGAAACCCCGAGCATAGCTCTCTCCATAGCTCGCTGAGCGACCTTCAATTTGTGGACCAGCCCTACCGTAAGTGTCCACGTTTCAGCAGCGTAGGTCATAACCGGTAATACACACTGGTTAAAGACTTTGGTCTTCAGGCATTGGGGGATGGGCGATGAGAAGACTTGACGAAGTTTCCCAAATGCCGCCCAGCCTAGCTGAATTCTCCGGTTTAGCTCTTTCTCGAAATTATGCCTTCCTACCTGGATTGTCTGTCCGAGGTAGAAATACTGTTGCACAATTTCGAGGGGAGTTCCAGAGACCGTGATCGGCACTGGGGTGATACGATCATTGATCATGACTTTCGTCTTATCAATGTTCATGCCTAGGCCGACACGTTTGGAAGCGGCAGCTAGACTGTTCAGCATCTGTTGCAATTCTTGCAGTGACTCTGCTATGATGACGATGTCGTCAGCGAATCGTAGGTGTGAGATGTGTTCGCCATTTATGTTGACGCCCAGTCCTTTCTAACTTAGCGTCTTAAACATATCTTCCAGTGCGTTCGTAAACAATTTGGGGGATATGACGTCCCCTTGTCTCACTCCGCGACGCAACTGGATAGGTTTAGACTGCTGGCTCTGGATTTGGACGGACATGGTGGCCTCATCATACAGACATCTCAAGACCTCGATATATCGCCAATCAACTTGGCATCTTTGCAATGATTGCAGAACAGCCCAGCTTTCGATAGAGTCAAAGGCCTTCTCGTAGTCCACAAACGCTAAGCACAGGGGCTGATTATACTCCTCAGACTTCTGTATAATCTGCCGCACTGTGTGGATGTGGTCTATGGTGCCATATCCTCTTCGAAACCCGGCCTGCTCAGGAGTTTGGAATTCGTCAAGTCTTCGCTCAAGACGGTTCGTGATGACCCTGGAGAACAGTTTATAAATATGGCTCAGGAGTGAGATCGGTCGTAGTTCTTCAGCAAGGCCTTTCTTGAAGAAAAGTACCACGACACTCCTGCCCCATGCCTTTGGAGTTCTCCCATGGGCTAAGACCGAATTGAAGACACGTTGGATTTCCCGTAGGATGGGAGTACCTCCTGCCTTTAGGAGTTCCGACGTGATACCATCTTCACCAGGGGCTTTTCCATTTCTTAACTGTTTCAGGGCCATCTCGATCTCGTCTTGGCTAATTTTCGGCAGGTCATCTGTGTAGTGGCGGATCAGTGTGGCTCTCGCATCCTTGTCACTGGGTTCAGGGCGTGCAGCCTGCGAGGCGTATAGACGGCTATAGAAGTCTTCGATCTCGGCTAAGATTTCTGGCTTTGAGACGACGGTTTGCCCACTCGACTGTGTGAGTTGTGTCATTTCTGACATAGTCGAGGGATCTACAGGTGTTTCTCGCCGCTTCTCCAATAGCCTGAGGGTCTCATCCGAGTACTTAGACTTCTTGCCCGTACGCCTTTGCCGGCAGAATGACACACCCTCCTCCCTGAGGATGTCCACAATGTTGTCGATGTCCTGGTCAACGTCGTCTGTAGGCTCCAAAGCTGCGAATCGATTTTCAATCTGAAGTTGAAATTTTATGGACCCCATCACGGTTTGGGTTGGAGTTGGTCGGAGCTTAGACTTCATCAGGCGGACACGTTCCAGCTTAAAATCGATATTCTGAGTGCCTCGGACAAGTCGGTGATCGCTGCCAGTGTTAAACCTGTTGATCACTGAAACATCTCTGAATATGTGCCTTTTGTCCGCTATAATGTAGTCTATCTCGTTTTTGGTCATAGCGTCGGGGCTGCGCCACGTCCACTTCCTCTGAGGCCTCTTTTTGAAGAAAGAATTCATCAGAAAGAGCCCCTCCCTCTCAAGAAAGTTGACTAGGATTTCCATCAGGCGGTACCCTTTATTGATAGTAATTTAAGTTTTATTCATCGCTTGGCAATCCCGGGTACCTAGCTAAAGCCAGCTCGCAAAAGCTCGGCTCGGGCGCCGCACTCGCACCGCTGTCACTCTGTCATTTTGTAGAAATTCAAAATTCTGACAGCACAGATACAACGTAGTACCCCGTCTGCATTGCCCATTCAATTTTTTTTGGTATTTAAAAATTGGTGGTGTATAGCGCTAAGTGCTCGGCTGAGTTAGCCATATTATTTTTCTATGGCTGAGCGAGTGATGTAAGCTTTCAGTGTCTCGGCCGAGTACTCGGCACGTGTGATCTAGGCATCAGCTTTCAGAGTCAGCTCGTGTTGCCTTCATTTCATAATAGAATTAGAGTACTGGATAAAAGCACTTAATATTCATGAATAAACACGCAAACATAGTCATTAACAATTAGCTTTATATAAATCCACTAGCACAATAACGAAAATTATCATCGTCATTTGCATAGACAAATAAGTACAATACACTGCTCATTAAGGCTGACAAACGAACATGCAATCGACATACCGAATATATTATCATTATCAAACGGCAATCAACATCATTATGATTCATACAAGGTCGAATTAACAATAAAAATTTGTACAGGTAATTTCGACTTTTGACTACGTCTTATAAATCGATGAACGCCTGCTGCATACACGAAAACGTTGACGTCATTGTCCGGTAACGCTCATTGCCCTCTTACACGTAGTCACGTTAAACTATCGTCCGTAAACCAACTTTATAGACAACCAATTTTTATGACCAAACGTTTTGCCCTAATTCATGTAAAAAAAGCACCACATTTATTGAGAGATACATAGATAGAGTTCTGCAGAAATTATAATAATAATGTCATAAAAGTGGTTTTAAAACATGACGGCCTAGATTAGACTATAATATTCGGGCTTTACAAAACGCTACCGAATATTATAAGAATGAAACTAACAGTTATCTATAAAAAAATACAGTCTACTCGTGCGTATCATTAATTTTGGTTTTACGGATAAAAAAACGAATAATTATCAAATATTTTTATTCTAAAACAGATAATTAAGCTAGTCATTATTTTTTCAGTGATTTCCATCCATCCCTAGATAAGTAAAAAGGTGGGACGCAGATTTTCGGAGTTTTCATTAGACCGAAATGTCAAGCGTACTCTTTTATCCGACTGCAAGGAAGGAGGGTTAAGTTTTTCTACCTTCTCCAAACTCAGAATATAAATCTCATTTCATTTAACTTCGTTGAGTATATTAACTCCCTTCGAATCGGTCGCACAGAATCAGTAGTAGCAAACTTTAAATCATTGACTCACTACACCATAAACCTTCATACAATACGGCCAACGTATCTTGGCGAGTCTGAACATAGGCTATGCGAACTTACTTAGCGCATGAAAACACGCAATTGAAAACTGTTGATTCCAATTTCTTTTTTATAAACCAACTAGCATAAGCCCGCGCTTTCGCCCGCTTTGATATATTATACATATAAAACAATGTAATACGTGTGTACATGCCCTAAAGTTCGCATAGTCTATGTTCAGACTCTCCAAGATACGTCGGCCGTATTGTATCTGTGGAGCACTGTTCATGTCATGGGCTAATAATAATAAGTTGTCACGTGGTAAAAAAAAATATTATGTACCGTCCAGTACCAAAGAGAATATAACCACTACGTTGAAGAGACGGGACTTCAAACAAAAAAACAACAAAAAAAAACATTGATCATTCTACGTCAAAACGAGGAAGAATCGCCATTACCAACATTCTAACAAAATAATCGTTAGGAGCCTTACCAACATGAAGAAAAAACTAGTGACGTCCTGGCAAAATTATCGATAGCTTACATATCGATGCTTGTCTAATTTAATTGAATCAGTAGAGATTTAAAGTCACACATGTTTATTTGAATATAAAATACCATGTTCATTAAAATGCGAGGTTTCTAACATTTTATTGAACATAATATTTTTTGTTCAAATAATCATTGTGTGGCTTTAAATGAAAATAAATATATATATATATTTGTAATTTACAGTTTATATATATATACATTACATCTCAAATGAACGCATTATTATTATAAGGTCTCCTGCTGCTTCCACAGCCAGTCTAGAGCAACGTCCAAACGTCCCTTTGCATATTACAACGCGCGCGGTGCTGTATCCTGCAATATACAATATATCAATTGGACTGTTAGCCTCAAAATTCTAGTAATAATTAAATCAAATTGTGTTAACTACAAGTTTCTTGTCAGACTTAGACTATTACTATTACTGTTATTATTATTATTACTATTACTATTACTGCAACAAAAGTAATTTTAAATTAAAATTTCTCGCATATCGATAAAGTACTTTATGAAGTTACAAGATATATCACCGTATAAAAAAGTATATAACTTACTAGGATCACATGTTGTGATTTCGACAGTATTCTCTATCGGAATTTCATACTCATGGTATATAATTAGCTCCTCGTGAAACATATCTGTAGCATGGGCTAATGAATGTTCTGTAATGTTGTTTAAAAAACAAAATAGCAATATAATTTGATAGCAAGTGTGATAGTAGTCCAATGCAAAACAAATACAAATAAAGAAATCTGACACTTAACAATAAATAGGTACTATTATTTGTCGTAAAGTGGTGGTTTGCAAGGCCTCTTATTTGCAAATCACCCATACAACGAGCCTGGTTCACGTCTAGTTAACACATACCTTCATTTGTTGTACAACTTTTATTTAGGCTCAAACAATCAGAGAAAACATGATATGGGAACTCTGATAGAATCTTGTCTGATAGAGGTTGAGCTGTTAGTCGTAATGAAGGTACAGCAGTATTTTTCAATTGGGTTTTTTTCTTTTTGAAATCCTTGTCGTGGAAATGTTTGCCACATATAAATTTATTTGCGTATAACTTTTCAATGGGTATATACGCCAAATCTTCTTTCCCTGTCATCTTAACCCACAGCTTGCACCTGTACACATTAGAACAAATATAATTTTATCGATATCGATATTTTAATTTGACGCACTATTTTCCAAATCCACTATTTTACAAATAAAATGTAAATAATATGATGTGGTTTAAACACTGTTTACCATTGTATCATTTTACTTGTGTTGTACTTACCGAGATTCATCATTTCGAGGGAATCTTGCCATGAAATACCTTCTTTTACCATCTTTTCTTTTCGATATCAAACCACAAATTTCACACTTTCGGTACGTCATAGTAACATTCTACAGTCATAAAACTGAAAGTATTTTGTAACAAAACCACTAATATATGATATAAATCACATAAGAAAATTTAGAAATAAATAAAGCAATGATCGGAATGTCGCGAATGAATGACGTGAGACAGAAGAGCGAGAGGTTGGAGACGTGAGTGAAACGTATATATAGCCACCATTAAAATTTTGCCTCCGTCCATACAAAGTTTTTTTAGCCCGTAGTTTCGACAGCCTGTCCAGTACCGTCCCACTGCTGGGCAAAGGCCTTTCCCAATTACCTCTATTTCTAATGAAAAAATCCCATTAAGCGACATACCGACAGGAAACCCTGATATTTAAATATTCATGAAAATGCCACTTATCAGCTCTGCGTGACTTTTACAAAAAAACATCAAAGCCTGGTGAAAGGTGAGCGCAACCATTATCTAGCGATGGAGCTGCGGTCAAGGGCACGTGTCGCTTACGGGCTTCAAGATAAGGGTAAGACTGATTGGGCGCCTAGCACTGTGTAAGTTCATGGTTAGATCTAAAAAGTTAGTCGATATGTATAAGGTAAAAGCGGAAAAGCCAGCTAAGATTTTATTGAAACTGGCCTAATTCCCAGTCTTACGTTAAGCTGGCTAAACTATTAGTCAGGATATCCGACGCACAAAGGACCAACAGGAATACAAGTGCGGAAAAGGTAGTCCATTTAAATTTCGGACGCCTTGCCTGGCCGAATTGGCCATTAAATGTTTTTTTTTTGGCATAACAAACAGTACAAATGGCTTAGTATAGAATAAGTAATAAAGGAGCCCACTACCTTATTCGCAAATTTAAAAAAAAGATTCATTAATAAATAAATTGCAACTTTAACAACAAGTTTATGAAACAATAAGAATAAGAATAAATTTATTTTATATTATAAAAAACACAATTAATACAGTTACAAAAGTAGAGTAGGTAGTACATAGGTATAAAAAAGGTGACCACTCATAATATGCTGCAGCGACATTGTATGCCACTGAGCGCTGGTTTTCTGTGGCACCGGTGATTGAGTGATACGCGGTTGGTAGGTAATTAAAATAGAAATACTAACAAGTAAGTACCTACTTAAATGCATATTATTTTGTTATAATATGCATTTAAGTAGGTACTTACTTAGTTATATCTAGGTTATGTCAGTAATTAATAAACAATACATAGGTAAGATAACACATTATATGTCAATAGGTTCTATCAGTTAATATTAAAAACATGGGTGAAATAAACGAATAACTAGGATTCATAGAAGTAGTTAAGTAGTTAAGAACATACATTGGTAGGCACAAATATAGGTAGGTACGTAGGTAGGCTAACTTTTGCTGGACAAAAATTAGCCATATGGTTTGAATGTCAACGTTTGATGATATGGCCATCCGCGTTTGGCCATATCATTATTGTAGAGTTTCCATGATATAAATTCACAGCCTGATTACAGAAAATCATCTAAGGAAGATAGAAGTTCGGTGACGGTACGTTATGGTTTTTTTTCTTTGCGTCCACACGCAAGCAATATTTTGGTGATGTGTCTCCATTAGGATCTGTCTTCTGCGGAGTGGATGGTTTCGCTCACACTGGAGTCCAGCGTAGAGCGAATTTAGTCGCTCTGTCCCCCTATCAGAAACGGTGGGACAGATAAAACTTTTTTGTCCCATCTGTCACCCTAGGCGGACAGAGCAAGGTGACAGGTGGGAATAATTCGCTCTAACGCAGAAGTCTCCACCCCGGTGGCCGTTTTCCTTAAAAAACCATTTCATAGTTAACTAAAACACGTTGAAACAAAAGACCAAAAAATATTTTATCCGATAGTTCAAAAATATCCGTGAAGAGGTTTATCCCAATTACATCTTTTACCGGTTAGAGGCATATCAGGTTTTAGGTCATCGATCCGGCCTTTGATTCGTAGTGTTTGAGCTATCGGAAATAGCGGCTCTCAGCAGAGTCGAGACAATATTTGAATGGCTATTTTTACAAACCCTTAATTGGCTGGATAAAATACAGATGAGCATTACGAACGAACACAAAATTTTGAAATTGAGTAAGTTGAACTCTCAGCAGAGTCGAGACAATATTTGGATGGCAATTTTTAGAGACGATTAATTGACCAATAAAATATAGACGTGCATACAAACGAACACAAATAGTGAGTAACTTGAATTACGAGTGCGTTTCTTTTTCTGGGTTATCTAAATACGTTCTTTTTAGTTTATTTATTTGTATTTACTTCACAATAATGTCAGTTTTATTTGAGGCTTTTTATTTTACAAAAATATGTTGGGAACCAAATTACAAACTGTCAGATTAAAGATAGAGTTCTCTCAATTTGACTCTTTTGTACTTATCAATGAACTTACTTAAATAAAGTATAGATTTTATCATAGCGTAAGCTATCTACTACAATCTTTATTAAAAAAAATACGAAAGGACACTATTGCGAACGATATAGGTATATATAGATAGCTCAACAGCTCCAACTCGATACCCGATGAGAGCGTGCCGAGGATACTGGCTGCATTGGCATTTTGCCACTTAATTTAATTACTTTCAACTCACCTAAACGATCAATAACAGATCGTTAGTATGAACCCTCATGCCACTCGCTTGTCACACGGCGGCCACAACGGCTGATCGATGTTCCGTTGTAGGATACAAATTGAGTGTCGGAATGACAGCGCAGCTTTGTGTATTGTGCTTTGCAACCTTGTTTTTAAGCTGAGTTTGTGTAGGCAACCGCTTTAGCAAGGACAAGTGGAGCATATAATACGTACGAGCATATTATTGTCTAGCGAGGACGTGGTGGCCAATGGCCTTGCGATCTTTTGGTCGCGGTTTCAAATCTTGGTGGCAGGCAAATGGTTTTTTTCAATCGAATAATTCTGTGATTATACCATGTTCTTATAACATTATAACTGAAGAAAACATCGTGGAGAAAAGGAGAAAAAAAACGAGCGAGCCTTAAAGTATCGCTTCTGAGTCCTTCGCATGATGTGTAATATCTGACATCTCACCTTGACAAAATCTTTAAAGATTACATCAACAAGCATTTTCTAGGTAAGCTTGTATAAATAGGCCACGACATCGCTTCCCATCAGGTGAGTCGTGTCAAACGTTAGCCTATTTTTAATTTTTTTAAAAATTGTAAAAATCTGAGGTTGGTACCATTTGACGGTCTACTTCCTGTTACACACTTCCGTCCCACTTTCACGAAATTACTTCCATAAATTGACAGAACGCAAGAGGAAAGATACGAATACGTAGCGCACTGAACAAGACGCCGCGTTCTGAAAGTTTGGTTTGTCGGCCGCTGAACTTTCGGCGCCGAACCTTCGGCTGATGTCTCGCTACACTTATTAGTGTAGGATGAGGGCAAGAAAATGATGAAATGTCTAAGGTGCACCGTATGTTTATTACAAAGTATTGTGTATACATAAAGCTCTCTTTCTCATACGGGATGATCAGTTTAGCAATTGTCCATTCGCGTAGGCCGCCTGTCGCACGGAGCTCATGTTGATCGATGACTGGCTTGAACAAATGGTCTCGCAGAATGACAGCTCTACATTATGCTCACCTCTTTTTATTACCCGATTGCCAAGGAAGAGGGTTATGTTTTTCGAGTGTATGTATGTTTGCCCTGCAGTGGAACGATACAGGCTCATAATAATAAAAAAAAACATTATTCTAACTGTTTCGGCAGTCGGATTTTCAGTTTTTGTAAATTTTAATCTTGTTGTAATCGCATTGTCATGCTTTTTATGTTTATTTTATTGTATTTTTAGTAATTAAGTATGTATTTACAAAAAAAAGGATCCTATCTGTTATCTGGTTCCAATAGTACAAGCTCTGCTAAATTTAGGTCTCTACCTAGACCTAAATTGTTGTGTGAAATGTCTAAAATATGAACTTTTCATGGCCCATTCTTCGCCTGTTGCAGCTAAAGAGACATTTCTTTCTAATTGAGTATTATGAAAGGTAAATTATCATTAATGGCTTTAGGCCCAAGTATCGGATCATAAGAAACGAAGCCGATATTAATTAATTAAGGGTAGACCCTTCATTACTTTAATTAAATTTAATTTTGCAAAAAAATAAATTGCCAGACGCAAAAAGGTACGAACAGTACTTAGCGGTTTTATTGTAATTTATTAAAGCACCTCCAAAAGGTCGTAAAATTAATTAAAACCACGTAGTACGAATAATTACAAATGTTATATCGTGTTATATAGAGTTGAGAATAATAGTCTTAATGAGTCGGTAAGAGTGTTTTGAGATGAAATACCAAAAACTGAAATTGCTAATGAAATGATATCAATATTATAAAGGCTTTACTTTCACTGACTGACTGACTGACATACAACCTACAAGCCTAACCACTTAACGTAGACACTTGACACGAAGGCATGGCGCGTACTAAGAAGTGAATTTTGCGTATTCTCAAGGCAAACGAAGTCAACTAGTTAAAAAAAGAAAGATTTTTGATACTACAATTTATCTTACAAAAGATAACTATTGGGCTACCCACAGACAGTTGTAAACGATCTATATGTAGCTAAACTGCTCCAACTCGATACCCTATGGCAGCGTGCCGAAGATACTGGGTGCATTGCTTCTTTGGATGTATAGCAAGGCTTATTCTTTGGCCGAGATAACTGGCAACCCCGTGATCACAATAAAATAAATAGAAAGTTTCCATATTTTCCAGAAAATAGCCTAGCGCGAATGAACACAGGTAGTATGAACATAGTAATTCGAGCGCAAACATGTGAAAACTAACGGCGATTCCGATCGGTTTCTGTTTCCGACTCATTAAGCGAGTGGCTCAAGTGTTGGCTCGGGTGATCGAGAACTGACTCTAACGAACCGAGCGCCATCACACTCACCTTCGAGAAGCCCTTTAGTTGATCGTTAAATAAATTCATGGTCATCTTTTAGTATGAAAGTGCGGTTTTAGACTAGCGTATTTCTGTCGAGCGAATACGGACGGTACTCGTGAAATTTTAAAAGCTGAAAGCGTTTACGCTAGTATCCAGCGTTTACGCTCGGTTTTTTCTAACGAGTGTCAGTAGCATGAGGCGTTTCTCGCGTTACGAGCATTGATTGCGCGTACACGCCTTGCAAAAAACAAAACACGAGCGGCGAATCCGCTAATTTGAAACTACACTTAGGGAATTTGTATAGCAGCGATAGTAGACTAGCGTGAATTCTTAGACAGAAATATCTTTACCTAGTCGATTGTTTTATATGGTATTTTTGCTTATGTTTTAGAAGAAGTAATGCCTAGATTACACGTACTGAGTACTAGGCCGAGACAGTGCTCTCGGTACGTATGAACATATCGCCGAGTGCTCGGCTGAGCGAGTGACGTAAGCTTTCACTGTCTCGGCCAAGTAACATTTTACTGTCTCGGTCGAGTAACATTTTACTGTCTCGGTCGAGTAACATTTTACTGTCTCGGCCGAGTACTCGGTAGGTACATTTGATCTAGGCATAACATATTCAGGATAAATAAGCAGCAATTCTGCCGCTATAACTATTGCAGCAGAATTGATGTCTTTGAATAATTATGAAAACAGCCTATAACTGGAGATTTTCCAAGAGGGTCTCTTGAGTTACAAAACTGATTTATTATACTAATTTAGGAAAGTAATAAATAAAGCCGTTGAGCTGAAATCTGTAATCCGAACAGCTGTAATCCGACGATGGAATTTGTCTCTGAAACATGACGAAATAAAATATATAAGATATTAATAAAAATCTACGAATCGCGAGCCTGCTTGCCAAAATTGGCTTGAAACTGGGAACTTTAGAAACAACCAATGCCGATTTTAAATAATTTTGTGTTTTTTTAAGTTAAAGTTTTGTTAAAATAATGAAATAGTTGGTTTATTCACAGTCTGTCAGTTTAAATCGACACACAAATAATGAATACTGATACTTACAAATGCAATTTTGATACACACATAACACAATAAGTACCTACTGAAACAAACTAAATTCAATCAAATCATATATATACGAGTATGTATAAACAAAGCAAAGTTAAAACAAAATTGTAAAAATAAGTCAAAGCATCAAAACAATCAATTTAATTACCTCAAAAAATTAGCCAAGTCAAAGAAAATACTTATCATACAAATATTACCAACATGTCAAAAATAGAATTAAATTTAATATTATATTATATATTATTATATATAATATAATTATATTTAATTTATAATTATATTAATTTAGATCAGCCTAGGTTTTTGGTAATGTAATTCATGCCAATGCGAAAATTGAAGTTAGAGGATTGTCTCTAACTTCAATTTTCGCATGGTGAATTTACATAGTTACCTACCATTTTCTACTTTCTAGATGAGATTAGAGTAGACGTTTCCTCAGCAGCAAAAGAAACAACTAAGGTCATGCTTGATTTTTGGGAGAATCCACACCATAAAATGTCCAGCTCCTTTATCAGACGTGGACAAACCAGATACGTTATAACCGCGTCTCTTTGCCCATCCATCTCGCTGTCACCTCGCACGGAAATTGCCCGTTTCACGACATTTTTGGGACAAAGTTCCGGAGACCCAGTTCCGGTGACAAGTGGAACCGTGTGATTGGCGGGGGGTCATAGGTATTACAGGAACTGAAATATTAAATACTTTTCCTCTAAATCCAATTCAAAGATTAATGAGGAATTCTTGAGTCTCCTCTCTTACTAGTTATCGTGACGACACGATTGGTCGAGTAGCAAGTGTGTCAGACTGCAAAGCCGGTGTCGCGGGTTCGATTACCGCTTCAGGACAAGCATTTGTGTGATGAACATCGGTGTTTGTCCTGTGTCAGGGTGTTTTCTACGATTCTATGTAAATAGTAGGTATTTAAGTATTTTATCAGCCATCTGGCTCCCAAAATACAAGCTCTGCTTAGTTTGGGGCTAAATGGCGTTGTGTGAAATTTCCAAAAAAAAACTTACTAAGTACAAAAGTGTAACCTATTTGTCTTTCTTTTCAGTTCACCTCCAATTTGAGGAAGCAGACCTTCGAGACTACGTCCTCCACACGACAGTTGAGGGCTTCGTCCGTGGAAACTTCACCCCCACCAGCCCTTCAGAGCGGCCCTGCCACGATGAGCCCTTCTTCCTTCCCAAACGCCAACCAGAACGCTCAAAGCGGAAGAAGTACTTCCAAGATTATGTGTTAAAAAACCCTATAAAAGAGGAGATTCGGACAGAAACTCTACGTAATGAAGAGTTAGGACTAAAACATTTTGAGGAGTTCAGGACGAGAAGTGATAGTGTGTATTTTAGACCTAAAGTGAGGAAAGGGAGGTCAGTGTTCAAAGTTGGGTCCAGGTTTCGGAGGAGGTTTCTTCCTACGAGGGTTGTGGCAGGGCCGTTGGAGGAGAGAGCTGGGGTGGTTCTGCAGTGGTCCATGGCTGAAGCTGTGCACTTAGATAAGGAAGAAGCTAGTGTTGTTTTTAGGTAAGTTTTTAACTACCTATCCACGTATTATTTTTTGTATAGCATTAAGGTTTCTGGTCCTTATGAGGCGCTTTGGTGAGATTTTTGGCGGACCGGCAAGGAAATCATCATACGTAGGTAGTGTAGGTATGTATAGGTAACATAACTTCGAGAATATACCAGTAACGTCATGAGTGTCATGAGAGAGTCATAAAACACGATCTCCGCGTAAAATAAATTTCACATTAGACACGGAACAGATACCTACACAAGAATTATGTACCTACAACTTTCACAAAGTTGGGACAACCGTTCGGAGGCATCAATTGCAGAATGTAGTGTCGTCTAGCTAGGTAATACGGTGTCAGTTTTATTCTGCAATATGTGTAAGCATAACTGTGTTCCGGTTTGAAGAGCACTGTACTGTAGCTAGTGAAATTACTGGGCTTTCGAGATTGTCCATAAAAATGTCTCAACAAGGACGAGCGCTTTAGCAGTGTTGCAGCAGCCTATGTGAATCAAATTCCTATATAGCACTGTACGAGTCATGAGCAGGCGTGATTTCTTACCATCAGGAGAGAGCTTAACTCGTTTCGTATAGTGTATAATGTCGTTTATCCATATGGGCGCTTCCATCAAAAGATGATCTCAAATCGAGTCTCGACCTAAAAATGGACCCTTAACATCTTTTTTCATAAGCATTACAGAACCCTTGAGACGTATTTATTATAGCACTTTACGGTTATATGTGCTCAAATCTAAGGTAAGGGTCTGCCTAGTTCGCAATAGCCACATTACGCACATCGAATTACCTGTACCTATATCTAAACATACTTTAGACTTTTTTGAAGTGAAAATTTCTATAAGCGCACTGAGCAACATATTCGTGGGGAGTGAATTGGACTGGGCTACTGGGCTCCCAACGCTCGGATGTAACACTACTTCGGATTAAGTCGGATTCATGGTCGAATGGTATAATATTACTGAGTGAAGACGGTAATGTGTCTACTGTATTTTCTTATACCTGAACGACATCAAATATAGCGTTACATTATAATATCTACTACAAAATAAAGTGCCTGTATTGTTGATGCTATGACCGTGAACAAAATGTATATTTGAATTAGTATTCATTCACTTGCTTCTGTCATATCAATGTATTTAATCACTATCAAACTGAGAAAAACAGTTGTATTTCGTGTTTTCAACCTCGGCTTTGAATGTGGTCAATTTTTTTTGTTTCTTTTTGGGGCTTTTGAATAACAAAAGTCGGTGCAATACTGCTAAAGTGCTTGTCTACTTCGGTAGAGTATAATGGTCAATCTCGAAAGCCCAGTATTTCGACTAGCTATACCTAGTGCCCTCCAAACTGGAACACATTACTGCTTGGTGCTATAATCTGGCACTGTGTTGTATAAGGAATAGTTGATGTTTGTTAGCAAATCACAGAAAGCTGTGTTAAATAAATTTCATATTTTACGGAACATATTTTACAAATTTCATTTTATGATTGAATAAGTGCAGCCCGCGTATAAAGATCTCTCGCGGTTTCTATCCCAATTAAGTTAATTTACAAACGGTTTTTTACAAACATTTCACCTTGAAGTTGCCCGAGGCTTAGTGTGTAGCGGGCTTTACGAGGGTTTATTTTTATCTCATATATTTTATGTAAATAGGCGATAATATTTGAGGTTTATGATGCGATTCCAATCTGAGCATCTAACTCGGTTATTTTAAGATGTAAGTAAAAGGCTTTGAGGCCCAATATTGTTTTTATTACGAAAAAATCTGTGATTTAAAAAGTAATCAGAGTTTATTTTTCAACCAATATTTCGTTCATTTTAGCGGAAGGAGCCTCTTTGAGGCGCACTTGAAATCCTTTCACCACACTGGTTTGAAAGAACGTTTAGAAAGAAAGCGGAAGGTTTAATAAATACACGGAGTATAGTAAAAGTATAGGCACTACGTACTTACCTATAAAACGAAATAATTAAAATTTAGAATTAATTTATTTCGCAATCATGTGAAAATGTCTTAACTTCTGAACTTTTTATTATAAACCAACTTTTGTATTTTACCATATTCTTGACAAATAAATAATGTACATATGTAACCATATTCTTGACACATAGACATGAGCCCTGGACGCAGCGATACAAAATAGGTCTAGTAGATTATGCCGGTTTCCCTATTAACATGATGTTGGTCTTCATTGTCGTTGAAGGCAAGTGGTAGTAGCCTAACATCAAACTTAACATTAACTATTCAAAACGTTTCAAAAAAATGCGGGTTTTTTTTTAACTATAGGTATATAATATTAATATTAAAAATATAAAAATAAAATTTAGGTTACTGCAAGTTTGGTGCCAACAGTATAAGCCCCAATATCCATTCAGCTCCCACGGCACTAGACTCAGCTTACGCGTCATTAATTCACTTTCAATACAAGAAGTTACGCTAAAAGACAACGTAGCCCAGACTAGTACGCGCCATTTGCGCAAATCGACTCGCTAACTTACTCTCAAAACACTGACGAAGACAAAAGATTGCTTTTCTAGGACTCAAGATGGCGCAGTGACCATCAGATTTTTTAGAAAGCTGGATCTTAATGTTCATAAATCACTTAGACCCGAGTTTACCAACAGATGGTTAAGTTTTAAACAGTTGTTTTGACGATTTTGACACGAATTTTCATAGATTAAACGTTAAAGTTAACGGACGAAGAAGCCTTCCGATTATATATTGGTGAACACAGACCTAAGACTCAGGATCGTGTGCACTGCTATCTCGCTCGCCCATTTTGTTCATTTTTGAAAATATAATTTGAGATTGGGAAAAACAGTTCTGCTCTATTTCCTTCGCTTATGTTAAACTTATCAAACAAATTCTACTAAAAAATTTCGTGAGGTTGGTAGTAACAAATTCGCCGCTCCACTATTTTGAAATACTCAGTCAATTTATATTTTCAATAATGTACAAATGTGCCAGCGAGATAAGGGCACGCGGGATTCTGGGCCTTAACAGCAAATTTATTGTAAACACATATTTTATAGTTAATAGAATTTCTAAATATGTTTTTATATAAACGATATTTCATTTCGTTTTGTATGAAACACTGACTATTCTTAGGGTATACTCGCGAAATTATAACAGCAAAATGAAGCGAAATTCCACAACAAAGATTTAGCAAATCGACGTGAATTCAATCAAAATACTAAATCTTTAAGGACAATTAAATAACGATAACCATGAAACAATGCAGTCAAAAAAAAACAATATATTTCTACAATCCATACATATGAAATATATGCTTTTAAATTGCTCGGTCCGTATGTAGAGCCGCCATGGATAAATATCAGTAATTAGCTCGGACAAGTGGCGTGCTAATCCTTTCATAACGTTGATCGATGAACACAGTTCTACTCTTATTGGTGAATAGTCGGATAAATAGATCCGTGCGATTGGGGTGGAAATAATCTTGGGTCGGCATCGGAATCGACCTAGGTCGGGGTCGGAATAATCTATATATTGAGATGTTAGGATTGAGAGTCTGACAAGAAACTTGTATAAATTTACCATATTTATCCGTCTGTAAGTAAATTTATTTAGACCCTATTTAGGTTTGTAGACAGTCTACAAAGACTCGTACAAAAATGTTATCGAAATAATAAAATAGTTCAACGGGTTTTTTTTGTATGCCCTATTAAAACTCACGTAGTTCAATTATTAAAACATTACGATTTTACATTTATGTATTTTGTTTAAATACATAAAACCCAAACTATTATTTACTTATTGTTTATTTCCCCTTGCATATGTATTTATTTACAAATAAGCCATTCTGCAAAATGGGTCTATAAATCGAAAGAACGCAAATAGGTTAATGTTAGCAACTCTAGAACTTCCGCCGTCAATTATGTAGAGTTGCGATCAGTAGCTAATTCGAATAGCTTTATTGTAACTTGTCGGTTCAGCTATACCGTAATAGATAAGGATTCTGGTTGTGGATATAAAAGCGTGCGCACTAAGATAAACATAAAATCAAGGTTTTACTAAAACATACAACAACCGACTTCAATCGGACGGTTCTAGTCACAGGTAAGCAAAATACGCAATTTCTTCGACGACATTTCTTTCAGTTTTTTGATTTTGATTTTTAAATAAATACCAAACTACTGAACCGATTTTTATGAAATTTCTATGGGACCAGTCTAAAAGTATATCCTATCAATTAAATAAAAAAATCAAACCGGTTTATATATACAACAAAGTTCTGAGGTAACAAACATAGAAAAAAAAATATTCAACCGAATTTCTGAACTCCTTTTTTGGAGTCGGTTGAAAATACTCAATAGTTACTCAATAGCCCTATGTTCAGGTTCTGGCTCTCAGTGCACCAGAGTGAGAACCGTAAATAAATAGATTAAGTATGTTAGTTAGGCACTTTGTAAATTTATGGCATGAAATAAATATTTTTTTTTTTGTTATTATTTAAAACTCTTTTTTTTATCGAGCTCTATGACGCGCCTTAGAATTTTGATCTATCCATCTTATTCACCTATTCGATCTATCTACATATATCAGAATATACCCTGCCGTTGGATTAGGAACTAGAAAAAAACCTTATTAGTAACTTCGATTAATCACTTTTTCAACTCTACAACATTTCTATTCCTAACAGCTAGCACCTAATTTGATTAAACTCGATGTCCATCCCATTCGAAGTACCCGCGTTCATTAATTACTGGGGTACCTAGGTACTACCTACATCTGAACGTAGTTCGCGGGTCATTCAAATATTGACTCCCAGTTAATTTGGTCCACAAACTCGAGGGGCGGAATCGAGTCAAGAAGCACTTACTAATCTTTTACTTTTTGAGTAAACTTTTGCAATTTTGGTAACGTTACCCATGGGCCATTGAGTAATATTGACTCAGGAATCCAAAAAACAAAGGAGCAAGTATTATTGGTACCATGCCTTAAGCCACGTACAGATTACATTTTATTCTACGTTTCGCAAATCTGTACGCGGCTTTATGAACCAAATTTTCTGTTTTGAGTTTTTTATTAATATTATTTCAGGATTGAGATATCAAAAATAAATAAAATAGCTAACTCCCGCAACTTAATTTGCGTTGCGAATTTTAAAAATTCCATTCAGTTACTCACTTTCAGCTCTTGACGCTTCACTTTCAACAACGTCCTCTAAGTTTCAAGTCTCGACGTCTTGTTGTTTTGCCTGTCAGGTCCAAGCCTTTTATTAATATTGATAATAGATGACAGAAGTAAAAAAGAAATCTCACAATCTATTTAATTATAATATTATCTGTCAGCCTCCAATACTGTGTTTTCAAAACACAAGTTATTTTTCCTCAATAAATGTTTTTGTGGACCCAATAATATTTTTTTCTTACAATATTTTCACAAGCCAGTTAACACCCTCACGGTCACTGTAGTTTCTCTTTGTTTCAATACAGACAGAGGTAAGTTACAAAGCCGGAATCCTTTGTGCGGACCAAGTATGTCAGTTATGTAGGTAACCAGAATTAGTATAGCAATAACAGTATGCCTTGTCGGCCGAGTGAGAGGTGCCTCGACTTACGATCCGAATGTCGTTGAGTTCGAACACGGTCGTACACCAATGGATTTTCTGTTCAAAAAATCTATGTGTATAAGCACGTGCTTAACTGTGAAGGAAAACATCGTGAGGAAACCGGCATGTCACAGAACCTATAAATTTCGAAGAACAAGTGTTAAGTGCACGAAAGGTGCCTTAATAACTATTTTATTTAAATTTTACAATAAATTAAATTTCACTATTTAAATGTTTATATTAAAATAGTATTGTGATCCCTCGATCAAACTATTTTCAGCATAATCAAAAAATGTGTTTTCTTTGTTTCAGATTACGATATAGGAAGACAACGAGTGCCACCATTTACCAAGTGTTCTTTACTAAAATTTTAAGATTAGGTAAGTAAAAACATATTTTTCCGATGTTATTTACTAAAATAATATTAGGTTATCATTCCAGAGATGAAAAGGTAAATTTGTAGCAGAGCAGAATTTATATAAATTATTTCATTTCTTGTTTTTGTAAAAGGACTTTTTGACGGCGCAATCCAACAAATTATTGATGTCTCAATAACTTTATAAATGTTTGATACATTTTTTCCATACTTAAAGTTATCTTCGGTAACAAAGGTACTTATACCATATTTACTTTACCATAGCCATCAAAAACATAGTATAGTAAGTAATCCAGTTATTTGCTGGTTATCCGATCAGACGTGACATGAGCAATAAAGATAGCCCTACATTCTTCACCAGACAAACTGTCACATCCATCTCTACCCCAGAAAGCTTGCCCATTTATCTACCAAACAACTTTCTTTACCAAACCATGTCACGCGAAAGTAAACTCTACTTCACAGGACATAAAGTGTAAAATCAAATCCTGATTTGAAGAGGTAAAGAAAACTTTTTGATCTACTTTTGGAGTTACCCGCTGAGTAAAGTTGTTATCTGTATTCATGACCGACGGAGTGCAAGATAAGTTTGAAGATGTCAAAATGTGCATATACATAATAGTAAATAGTATCAACATACATTATTCAATCAGACCAAAGTGTTGCCACCACAAAAAAGCCGACTTCTAAACGAGTCCCAAAGCTTAAACAAACTTTAAAGACTTTTAAATATATTTTTACCTGTTCTAATTTGGTATGGATTAATTCATTTAACATAATTTAACTAGAACGCTTGCCGCAATTATACATACTAAAGATTGTAAATTAAAAATATAAAAGCCATTTAAATAATCAAATATGTATATATTAAAAACTAGGTTAAAACTACTTATGTAATATTAAAGACCAACTTTATGAAACAAAATTATATTTGTCTAAAATCTAACTTAACACCGTCTCAAATTAATCTGATAACACGATCAAATGGTTACATCTTGACATAAGGTAACTAAAATCTACCTATTTATATAAAAGCTAAACTACAGTTTTCTAAAATTTAACTAATATAAGCAAACTTTATCCTTTTAACCTGCGTCAATCACGAAAGTTTCTGAGAATCGTCAAAACACAAAAATAACATTATTATATTCAATTTCTCGGAAACAACTTCAAAACAAATGGCCTGTCAATAACACAATATTGTTACCTTTCCTTATTTCCCAGAACCCTTGACACGAGGAATTGAAAAGTCACGCGGAAAGATATCATAGAATAAAAGAATTAAAGGCCAGTCGCAAACGAGCTACAGACCACAACGACCGGTGGCCGGCGACCATCTGTTTACATACATTTTGTTGCGGTAGCGCGTCGAGGCTACCACCGGCGGCACATGTAGCGGACACGTGCTACAGTAACATAATGTATACACCACAAATTTTTAATTACAAAAAACTTAATAACGGCAATGCAGAAGGGGTATTAAATTGTAAGAATTTTGAGTTTCTACAAAATGACAGAGTGACAGCGGCGCAAGTGCGGCGCCCGAGTTAAGCTTTTGCGAGCTAGCTCGAACTAGGTACCTGGGTTTGACAAACGATGACTGAAACTTAATTTTTTATCAATGATGGGTACCGATTGACCCAAGGTTATAGGCAAACGACTAACAGTTACAGTTTTCCAATTTCCAATTTTTATCATATTTATGTAAAAATCTACCTAATTTGTTCAAGTTTTTTGCCATTTATGTGTTCAGTAACGGCAATTAATTAAGCGTTTTTTTTCTGGTGGTTAAAAATTTGCGGTGTATAATAACTGATAATCGCCGACTGCTGGTTGCTGTATTTGGTGGCTCGTATGCGGCGACCGTAAGTAGCATTATGAAAGTGTTCGATTTCCTTTTACGACTCGCCATAGGTGTCGCCTTCTTCAAGTGCTGTTCGTTTTCACACCATTTCACACAATAAATGTTTGACGACATTCTCTACGATTGTATTATATTTTTATTTTATGTTGTTTAAGAGGCAACATAAACACTACAAATAAGACAAATTTTTACGAAAAAGTTCTAAAATGTGCACCTATTTAAAGGCTTGTACAACATCACTATATTATGTAAAAGGCTTAGTCCTGACTAACGGTGAAGAAAAACATCGTGAGGAAACCGGCATGTCATAGAAACTAAAAAATGTTCGAAAACATGTGTAAAGTGCACGAAAGGAGCATCTTTGAGGCGCAATTGAAATCCTTTCATCACACTGGGTCAAAAGAAGTGACACGATAAGAAGAAGAAGTCCTGACTGACTGACTCACTGACCAACCACTAAACGTAGAGACATGAAACTTCGAGGATATGTTCTTCAAAAGTTGAACGTCAGTACTAAGAAAGGAAACTCTTTTTAAATCTAATAGGCAAGTAAATAAACTATTATTAGATTGTGAAAGTATGCACATTTTAGTTAAGTATTTTTTGTTAGATAACCTACATAATGTTCATAGTAAAAACCTCGGTCTGCCTGCCTCCTACTTAGAGATATTGTAGTGCCCCAAAGGGGCTCACATGTGACTTTACCACTTTATTGTGTACCTATTTGTTACCATTTTTACCATGTGAAGACAATAAATGTATTGAGTATTGAATTTTGAAAATAGGCAACGCAACAAAGAGTAACAATAAAGTTCAAATATTATAAACTCAGTATTGTATAGTTCTGTTTTAATATAACCTATTTCAAATATCAAATATAGCTGTACAAGGAGTAAAAAGCTTTCCTTACCCATCTTCTGAAAACAATAAATTTTCCAGTAGAGCTGTGCCGTAAGCTTTATATCAGCGTTTTCGAACGGTAGAGCTCACCGCTTTACGAGCATTCGATACTCTCACACCGTTCTGCTCAATTTCCGACTAGTACAGTCGCGAACCGAAGTATCAAAACATACGATATCTTTGGGTATCTGAAGTATAGTTAATAGATTGTAACGGGTATTTATCGTGCTCATCTTATCTTTTTTTGTCCCAAAGTTTCGATTGTATTGCCACAGCAATGAATACCTACTCGTTTCTTAAATGTTATAATCTACCTACCGTACCTATAACTATGTGTGATAATCGCGAAAATCTACGAAAAACTCTCTGAAGTGCGTATGTAACCAGAATATTAGTGCAATGTCATGTAAGTTTTAAAATATTGGAGCCTCTTCGAGGCGCACTTGAAATCCTTTCACCACACTGGTTCGAAGGAACTAGTGACACGATAAGAAGAAGACGATATTAGGTCATTTAGTCATTAATCTTTAAATCTCAATTTCAAAAAGATAAGAGATTCTATACCCAGTTTTTCACCGGTGTAGGTGAAATGTAAGTCGCGTAAGTCCTGTTTAGCTGTTACCATCATAGATATGCGTGATCTTTTACCATCAGGAGAGTACCTTAGGTCACCACCATGGATAAAAGTGACTAATAATAGACAAATCGGTAAATAATAAAAAAAGGCCTGCAGACGACGAGGGTCTGAATGTTTTTTCTTTGATACGTGGTAAGAAGAATGAAAATCGGCTTGTATATTTGACTTTGACTGTACCTACATCTAATCTCGAGAAAGTGTTGTTAACGTAACGATACGTAAACAAAGTAACATTGTTGGCGGTACACGTGTGATCGTAAATGCTTTTATGATTCATAGCGCTGATGCTACTTTTGTGACGGAGTTTGTAAGGGACATCTCAGGTATAGACGAAACGTGTTTCATAAAAAAATATTGCTTTAGCCTTTAAACCACAATCACAAAAAAAACACAATTTTCTAACCAAACTTTTTGTCTAACAAAAACAAAATACAAAAGTGGAGATAAAAGGGTTAACGCCGACCAATACAATCAGATAGGATAACCCATTGACAGCTTCATTGTCCATCTCATGGTATAGCTATTTAACAGGATACGATCCAACCATTTGAATCACGCGATACTTAAATAAGTGTTTGGGCGTCCTAGTTGAAGTGACGTTGTTTGAGCCCTTTGAGGTCGAGACCCTAGGTTCATGGGGAATGGGAGCCATCCGCGTTTTCCAAATTTTGTCGGAGCGACGCGTGATCAGAGGGCTGGCAGCTATCTCGGCCAAAGAATAGGCCTTGCAATACAAAGAGGCAATGCAGCCAGTATCCTCGACACGCTGCCATTGGGTCGGCTTGGTATCGAGTTGGCCCAATTGTTTCCTTTTATAAATTTTGAAACATAGATTGTGTGTAAGAGTAAAGCCTCTAATATGCTTAGATTACTGATCGATCCTTTTGTTCCAGAATGTGCGATTCACGTTAAAGCATCGCGCAACATCCGCGTCCATTCGGGCCAACTTCCCCGAAACCACGGCTGTCGCCTGCTGCTTCCCCAGCCTTCCCCTCGCTACGCCATCCTCGCCGACCTCCACAAACTGAATGTACCCTGCAGCTCCGGCTTCCTCCGCTACGCTTCCAGCACCCAGCCACTCTGCGGCAAGCTGGAGCAAATACCGACACAAAACAGGAGATACCTGTACCAATCCTCGACAAAAAACTGCATAGAAGTCCATGGCCGACCCACGTTCGCCGCGGTATTCCGACAAGTAGACCATTGCCATGATGTTCTGCTGACCGGAAGAAACGGCTCGTTCGAAGTCGGACCCACCACCAAGTTACTCTGCTCCTACAAAATCCACCTGCCGTACGGCAATAGAGTAGCTCTACGTCTCCAAATGGGAACGGGATCCATGACTGATAGAGGGAATGACTTATCGAATATAATTCAAGAAGATGCTCTTGCCTTGTGTCGTGGGATGGAACTATCTCTTCAAAATGGAGAGTCGAGATGGAACCACTGTTCGCAACCTGGTGACCCTTTGCGGAACGTTCAAATCGTATCAGAAGGGAACTTCATTCGCCTAAACATAAGTATACTAGCGAAGAAAAATACTTCAGCGATGTGGCTTAAAGCCTGGTGGATGGATAAGTCTATTGAAGAAGTGATGGGGCATTGCGACTATGGATGGGTGCTTTCGGGGGACTTTTGCATATCAGTGGTGCGGGAGGAGAAGAGAGCGTGGAGACAGGCAGAAGCTGAATGCGTGGGGCTGGGAGGACATCTGGCGAGTGTGCTCACTGAGAGACAGCAGCAAATTATGGACCAGCTTCTTATAAACTCGTGAGTTAACTTTTTTATACCTTGTCACATTCATAGATGTCTAGCTAACGCCCGCAACTTAAAAACATACCCTCCAAACTTCAAGTCTCTACGTGCAGTGGTTTGGCCTGAGCGGAGCCAGTCAGTTCCTCAGTCCAGACGAAGCTTTTAATAAATGTTGATAACGGTACAGGTCTCAAAAAGCCTTGTTAGGAATCGACCAGCCTTGTGGACACTTCACAATTAGTGGTTCTTCTTTAATGTTGACCTATCAAAGAGAGGTGACAAAGGGTGTGGTGTCTGCATAGAAACAAGACGGTTATACGGTTTACAACCTGTTTTAGCAATATTTTTGTTTCAGCCCTGGCGCTGGCGTAGATGACGTTTACTGGATTGGAGCCTCCGATGCTGTCCACGAGGGAGAGTTTCGGTGGTCAGATGGACTGCCCTTTTCATTTGCTCGTGAGTACCTTATAAACTTATACCCTTGTGATATTGCCATATCAAATAAGTTCTATTCTCACAACTAAGTTCTAACAGTTTCTTCTTCTTGGTCGCTCACTCTTGGCAGAGTGGTCGTGGTTGTCACGGTGGGAGTTGTGACACGCTTTACGATCCAGCACCACTTGTCTCTGACAGCGGTTTTCCTTGTGCTTAGAACAGCTTAGGTTCTATAAAATATCGTTTAAATCGCTCTATCATCATAATCATAAAGGTGAATTTCGTGAGTATGGATTAATTTTCCAAAACTACTAAATCTTTTGAATGATTTTAGAAAGATATTTAGATAATTTGTAAGAAGACATGGGCTTTATCTATAAATCACCACCTAGCTTGACTGAGGTTATAAATAAAAAAACCTGCGATTTCAAGCGACACCTTTATGCAGAATAAAAATCAATTGGTCAAAACTGGCGCGTGTATAGATTGATAGATAGATTTTTTTTTTGCATATACCCAAATAAAATTGTACACAGGTGAAATTAAAGCTAAGTAGCATATCTACATATTATATTATATCGGCTAGAGGCAATAACTTTTAGTACACCTTACACTACTCATGGTTGAAAAATATTAAGCTACTTACAAACAGGACAATAATAACATGAAACATTTTAAAGAACAAATTGATCGAAGATGAAGTCTCCAATGATTCTTCAATATGAGCCGTGAAGGGCACTCAACTTGAGATCTCTCCAAGTGTGAGCACTTGGCTGCCTTGGGTCGATTGCCATCGACGGTTCTTGGCGGTTATGAAGCGAGAAAAGGTGTTGGTTTTAGGAAACACGATGTCTCATGGACTTTCTTTATGAATGCACGGGATTGTTCTTAAATTATTCGAAGTCACAGAAGTATTAAAATACAGAATCACAATGAAGTACATTGAAAATGTGACAAAAAAAGAAGCCACATTGGCTAACATTTTGGTCCGTTGCTAATTTTCGAAAAAGAGAAGTAACACGGCTATATAAATATTATATGTTAAAACTACTAGGATATTTCATTATTCATAAAACTAGATCGTTAAAAGTAAGAATCATTATTTGAAAATGGAGATATTTATAATTTCATTTTTATTGACAAGGTGTCAAAATTTTTTTGATTCTGTCTTACGACTATTTTGATTTGATTCTGTCCATCTTGGTCCTCTATAGGAACACCGTTATTCATCTAT
Source organism: Lobophora halterata (assembly GCA_932526365.1). Lineage (NCBI taxonomy): Eukaryota > Metazoa > Arthropoda > Insecta > Lepidoptera > Geometridae > Lobophora > Lobophora halterata. The sequence continues at coordinate 10,064,490 of OW052013.1, forward strand.
GTTCTAAGTACATACAAAATAACGAGTTACAATTCTGTCTTGTCTTACATTTTGAACGCTTAAAATATTATTAAGGGGAATCCTCAAGGCAAATTTTTATACGTGTTATTTTTATACCCTACTAACTGAAAAAACACGTATAAAATCTAAATTAAGGTATGAAACCATTCACTTTTTTTGTTGACGAAATCAAAAAACATGGACGAAACGAATAGTGTGAAGAAATTACTATAATACGGCGTACTTTTTGAGTATTTGTCCGAAACATTTTGTATGGAATTGGATTTGAGCATTAGCCTTAACCATAGAATTTCTATGGTTTATAGAAAGTAGAGCTGAAAATGTAATAATTGTAAAGATGTCTTTGAAACAATCATGTTACCATAGGTTAACAACGGTGTTCCTATGCACTCTTTTTTTTTATTTAACGTAGAACGTTTATTCTTCGTGTTTGGCTGCACACATATTAGTGTATTTAGCCAGTGTCAAGTAAATTATCGCAACGTGGTCAAGTTATTGAATAATTATAAATGTTTTATTAAAAAATTGTAAAAATTATAAAAATGATTATGTCCTCAATTGAGCTTAATCAACCTTCATTACTCTTATTTTGGCGCCATCAATGTGCAACATGGAGCTATAATAGTATTATAACTAGCTTCATGATATGCAACAATGCTACTGACATGCCAATCGGTATTGTTACCAAACAATGAAAATAACATCGCTTTGGCGCCAATTTCACTGTCATAGTGACATTGACATTACTAAGAGACGTCACTGGCGCCAATATAACCTCTTTGAACCTCTTCGCTGGTGCTTTGTTAAAGTTTGCACTCTCAAAGCACATACTCGGCTAATGGTTTCCCTTCTCAAAACATTTGCTTTTGTAAAGTATTATCTTTTAGACTAGGATCTAGAAGGTATTTTATCTATTTATATTAAAAGCGCTCTCGCTGCTTTGACATCTACCAAAATGGGCGAATCACTCAGATCTGTCCCCCGCACCCTGCACGCGCAAGACGACTTACAGAAACAGACACCGCGCGCCTTTGCCAGTATGCCAGCTCTCTACTAAACCCACAGATCTCGGATACTTTCGGCTGTCGCCCCCAAAAGATCGGTTAATGAAAGAGATGCAAGTATAGCTTTTTATGATTAAGAGCAGTATAGAACTAAGTCACGTCACTCAAAACATTTTGAAGCACCTGAGACCCCGTCAGTTATTGTTTGTAAATTATTTTATCTTTTTATAATAATCTACAAAATGAAACCATTTTATTAATTTTAAAGAGCATGGTTACTTGCTCAATCAACACGTGTGGCACAACGCATAGAAATAACCCAGATAATCATTCATTTCACAGGTGAGTAAAGAAAATATTTGGTTTATTTTCGTAGAAAAATTTATGGACAATTTTCTTCTACAATTAGTTATAAAATCGTTGTGCCTTGTGGAGTTTTGATTGCTCTTGCCGTGTGTACAAATCGTTCTTACATATATGGAGAAATAATAGATTTTTCATGTAAAAACAAATATTGCTTCGTTACGCTAGGGCTTGATAAAATGATGACGTCATGAAATATCGATAGTACCTAATGAGTAGGTAGTTATGCAAAGTGGTACAAAACTCTTTTCATTTCTATCGTTAGGGTATTTTTACCTAGTTAAAATAAATTTACCACTTGTGTCATTTTTATTTTGTTTCTTAATATACGAGTATTATTATAACTAATCGTTTTTACTTATTTAATTTCAGCTTACCAAAGGATCCGCAAAACTGAAAAAAATGGTTACAAATTCTTCAGAAACAGAGCGATCATCAAAACAATATAAAAGTTTGCAGCAATCATTTTAAAAACGATTGTTTTTTATTCAGAATACATTAACGTGTTTTGAAGAAAGGTTCGCTGCCTACGTTACATGTTCCAGTAAGTACCATGTTGGACAATGTTTCAATTCAGGCGTAAAGAATGTATTTTGTGACCTTATGCCGACTTGTACAAAGTTGTCAAAGCTCTTAAGCAATCTCGCTTGGCAGTTTTTAACGGTTCAGATTCAGACCGATCAAGATCTGTCAAGCGAGTGAAGTAATTGTTTAGAACTTTGGAAGTTTGGTGCAAGTAGGCATTAGTCAAGTAATTATTAGATAGGTACTTAAATCATAAATCAACCTCTTTTACAGATTCAACTCAAGAAATAGCGAGATCCAACTTCATATTGCAATTGGATCCCTATTTTATAGTACCTACCTTAGCTACCTGAAACTAATAGGCTACATATATTATGACAGACAGGTATACTTACGTATCGGGCCTACATATAATGACAAAACTCAGAATTAATATTCTTAAATAAAGTATTTTTCAGTCATTGAATAAAACATTTGCATGGGCTTCATTATTGTTTATAATAATAATTTAGTAATATATAATCAACCAACTTTAATAAAAGAACAGATCACACAATCGACTTTCTAGCTATTACAATCTTATTTCGAAGACTACCGCCTATTTGGATTGGTGAGTGAGTTGTAGGTAAATATTGGTAAGTCCTGCTACTATGTATTATGAATGTAAGTTTGTGAGGATGGATAAGTTTTTGTTCCTGAATAACGCCAAAACTTGGCTATTTAGTCTTTAGTATCTAATAAATAATAACCAAACGCATCTCATTCCTTTGGTTAAAATCTTCATATGTACAGGTGGTGACGTAATCAGTGAATATCTTTCAGCTGCGGGGGACTTCAGGTCTAATAAGAAAATGAAAATATGTACCCAGTAAAAATTCTAAGTCCGTGGGATTTCTACTGGGAACATATTTTCATTTTCTGATGAACCCCACACGCAGCTGAAGGATTATCCACTCATTAACCCTCTATTAACAACATGATTGTGTAGTAGGCACTATTTTTTTCTCTATTAAGACTTGTGACGCAAAATGGGTAGGTACCACAGTTATCGATGTCGATAAAACATCTTATTGAATGTCCATCACTATTTTTGAGCACCACATAGACAATCACTCGCACATGCTTATTATCATTTCTTGTATCGCATTTGAAATGTCATTACCCCTCTTTACATTCTAACTTTATGACTAAACCCAATTTGACCTAACTACGATGACAGGGTAGCTTTCGAATAATATGACAAGAGGAACGAAAAAAAATAAAAAAAAGACATTAAAATAATATTATTGTCTATGATATTGACTTTATTTAATAGATACTTTTTTGCCATTATTTTTAGATATGATTCGGGTATATGAGCGCCACGGCTAGCTCGGATGAAGCGCAAGAATTTTACGGTCAATGGTAAGCGCTACAGAACCATGATTACTGACTTTTTAATACCTCAGTTGAATGGCATTGCGCTGGCAACAACTGGCGTAATAAACATAAAAAAGAAACAGTCCAAATAAGAACCTCCTTTTTTGAAGTCTGTTAAAAATACAATCAGGTTTCGGGCTCCACGAACGTTAGGCTAGCTTCACATTTATAGGCTTCTCCTTAATTTATTATTATCATCTTAATATATCCATCAGCCGTTTGGCTTTAAATAATAATTATACATCTTTAACCAATGCCACCTCTAACTCCTAGGCTATTTGAGGCGCGTCTAGACGCAGCGGCGACTGTTAATGGTTGCGATTTATTTAAGACGATTGTTGGCTCATTAGGCTCATATGGAACAAAATAATTGCTAATCGAAAATACATTGATAATAAGTTATTAAGTTTCGATTTACCGATGCATGGGAAGTCCAAGTTGGGCAAGTGGCAAACGAAAAAAATAATAACTTATTTCGTTTGTTAACGTGTGGCCGGCACAAAACTAAAGTCCTGATGACAATAATCGTGCAACCTTTATGGAAATATGTTTTTTTATTAGTAATTTATGCACTAGGCAGTGGCTTGATTGAGTCTAGGTATACAGGAAGGTTAAGAATTAAGTTATTATTATACTGGTTCCCAAAAAAACACTCAAAAATCCAAAAATGATATGCCTTGGCCAAAAAATAAAGAAAAAAATGTAGAGTCACGAGCACTAGATATTGCAGAAGCAATAATAAATATAAAACTTAACATCAGGTGAGATTGTGGTCAATCGAAGGTCCTATTATAAATAAAAAAAACTATCAATTCGAAAGCAGAACAAATAAATAAAGGTATATACTATAAATTTCAATGGAAATAAATACTGATACCATTTGTGAAATATAACCCAATTCATGTGTAAATTGGAGTAAACATAAACGAATTAATTTAGATCGAATGCATTTTGTTGAACAGAATCGTGTGAACAAACAGAATGAATGATTGAATGAACGAACAAGGAAAATTGGCGAACAAATAAACGGTGTGGATTTGTGCTTGTGTCCGCGGATTAAAGGCTTCAGGGATTTTAGGATTTCGATATCATAATTTTGTCATATCAATGTCATGTGGGGGTAGGCCTATATATTCACCGGAGGGAGGTTTGTTGTGGGGTTCCGCAAGGGTCCGTGTTGGGACCGCTACTGTGGAACCTTACTTGTGGCACGCGTGGTGGATGAGATTCACGAGCTGGGTTTGCAGATAGCGCCTGCCAAGACGGAGGCTCTATGGTTCCATAAGGTACCACGAACCAGGAACCTACCCAGCTCGTCGGTTCGCGTAGGTGACGTAGACGTCCAGGTGGGGCAGTACCTCAAGTACTTGGGCTTCACTCTGGATGGGCGATGGGGCTTTGAGGAGCACTTCAGTCGCCTGGTCCCCCGAGTCCAGAGGGTAGTGGGTGTTTTGCATCGGATCCTACCGAATCTCGGGGGGCCACAGGAAGGAGTTCGCCGCCTCTATGCGGGGGTAGTGCGGTCCATGGCACTCTACGGAGCGCCCGTCTGGTCTACCAGATTGACGGGTGTTAGGCGCTGTAGAACGCTCTTTAAGCGCCTGCAGCGTACTATGACCTTACGGATCGCACGAGGATATAGGACAATATCCTTTGAGGCGGCGACCATCCTGGCGCGCTTTCCTCCTCTGGACAGCGGAGATGGACTTTCGGGTTTACGACCGTCTCCGCAGCGCCGAGGAAAAATTCGCGCCCGCTGAAGTGAGGGTGCAAGAACACCAGCGCGCGTTTGACAAGTGGCGCGAATGGCTCTTGGAGCCGCATCGTTTGCGCCAACGCGTTGTCGGTGCGATTATGCCGCTCTTCAAGGAGTGGATGGAGAGGAAGGAATACGTCACCTACAGACTGACTCAGGTGCTCACCGGACATGGGTGCTTCGGTGCGTACCTGAATCGGATCGGCCGCGAACCGACCGCGGAGTGCCACCACTGTGGGAGGGACCAGGACTCTGCTTAGCACACGCTTGAGGAGTGCTCAGCGTGGAGCTCTGAACGGCGGGTCCCGATGGACCAAATCGGGCAAGACCTCGCCCTGCCTAGCGTTGTTGCGGCAATGCTGGCAGAGGCGACAGCGTGGAGGGCAGTAGCCTCATTCTGTGAGACCGTCATGGTTCAGAAAGAGGCTGCTGAGCGGGATCGCGAGAGATCCGATCCCGCTCGGAGACGGCGGGGCCGGGGTGGGACATCTCGGGCCGTCCGCCCCATGAGGGGCGGCGGTGTCTCCTGCCAATGAGGGAGATCTTGCTGGGTTCGAGAGCGGTCGGAGTGGGGGCTCTGTCTGCATTATACTCGAACCCGGGACGGCTGCAGTGCACGGGGAGGCATGCACTGCAAGCGGAGCTCGGGGTTGGCGAAAGCCTTCCCTGGGATGGGCCTCACAGCAACGTGCGTGAGGGACACCGGTACGTGTTCTTCGTATATCCCGGGGTCCCTCTAATGCGCAGAGGTCGGCCACCATGGGGTTTTAGTCGGTATGAGTCCGACATACCCCTCCACCCTCCCCCAAGGGTGGTGGGCATCCATTTGAAAAAAAAAAAAAGGCCTATGTATTCAGTTTTCGGTCATGTATTGCCATATTGGGTAGGTTGATTACATCTCAGGTCTTAATAAGTTTTTATTACTGCATAAGCTAATGATTAAAATCTATATTACAAAATTTACAAAAGGAATCAATTGGGCCACCCACAGACCTTTGCAAACGATCTATAGTATTGGTATAGTATAGTTACATAAAAATAAGTTGTCTTTAAGGGGAATCCTCAAATCCGAATTCCATACAAAATGTTTCGGACAAATACTCAAAAAGTACGCCGTATTATAGTAATTTCTTCACACTACTTGTTTTGTCCATGTTGTTCAATTTCGTCAACAAGAAAGTGTAAGGTTTTATACTTTAATTTAGATTTTATACGTGTTTTTAAGTTAGTAGGGTTAATTTTACAAAACGAATAGTGTGAAGAAATTACTATAATACGGCGTACTTTTTGAGTATTTGTCCGAAACATTTTGTATGGAATTCGGATTTGAGGATTAGCCTTAAGTAAGAGCAGCTACACAATATTACCCGTTTGGGGTGTTGAAATGTCTAGTCCAGCAGTGGACGGACGTCCAGAGGCTGATATGATGATGATGTTATGAATGATGAGCCTTTTTATTGAAATACACACCTCTCTGTAAAAAATCAAACTTCTTTCAGTTACCTACACTTGTTAAGTTTCTAAGACTAACTCTGTAAATCAGACGAAAACCCATTGCCTCTTTTTTTAAGCTAGCGCCATATTGAACGGATTTTCCGTCGCCGATCTTCCGCCTAGGTCGTAGCACACATATCGACTCGGAAAGGGATCGTCACCGTATCACCTTTCGCCTCGCTCTCGGTTGAGAGTTAGGTTTAACGTAAGCACGTAAAAAAAAAGTTTAATATACTAGGTACCTTGTAAGTAATAATAGAAAATGTTACTTATTCATTTTGCGTGTTCATATTTTTGCTAGCTGACGTCGCCGCGGACCAAACAAGATGAATGTGCTGCTATAAATTCAAATGATAGCTGTCTCTGGTGGAATTTTTTCCCATTTCTCATAACATATTCGATACTGAACTATTATTAACGAGAGGTCATGTAAAAGTATTTTTACAAATAGTTTTTATATGGGTTTTATATAGAAAAAAGTGGAATGAGGCAAACATCTATCTATACATATAATAAAGCAGAAGACCCCGAATTTCTGTACATATGTTTTTTTTTATGGAAACGTGTTCAGACGAGATTAATTAACATGCCCCAAAGTTTTTCTTTGATTGGAAGACTTTGTTTCTTTGTTTGTGGGTTTGTGTGTTCGTCCATCACGTAAAAACTACCGAACGGATTTAATTGAAACCTTATGATATCATAGCTACTAAGCCTGAAATGGTTATAGGCTATATAATATTACGCTAAATCTCTTCAGAGGGTAGATATAAAAGTTTAAAGTTTGTATGGAAACAGTTTTTTTTATGAGTGTATACATCTCAAAATTAGGAATTATATTTTACAAAACAAATAAATAGATACGGGTTTCACCGATTTTCAAATTTAAAGTTAAAATATATAAAAGTACGGATTTAAGTTGATATAAGACCAAAAGTTGAATGACGCTATCTCCTCAGGTAAACACAATATTTAATTGAAAGTTGCATTTTTATAACCTCCGAAGATAAGTACCGCTACGTTTTTCAGTTTTCTACTAAATTCAATGTTAGAGTGGTTAAAAAGAGGGTTTGAAAATGTGCAAGTTTTGATTGACTTGCTTAGTACTGACACTTTGCTAAACAACATTGACAATAAACAATTCGTCCACGGGTGACGAAGTCACACGCGGGTACAGCTAGTAGGTAATCAATAAATTCGAAGTTAGCGAGGATGAGTGCAGGTCAATTTTGCAAAAATTCAATATGGGTATAATTTATAAGTTGAGAAAGAATATAGACTTCTGTATATCTCGATACCTGGCGGGCAAAGTCTAGTCCTTATTTTTACCCGACTGCCAAGGAAAGGTTATGTTTTTCGCGCGTATCTTGTATGTATGTATGTATATTACTTTGTTACCTCGTATCTACCAAACGGTTGGATGGATTTTGACAGTTAAGGTATCGTTAGATTCGTCTCAATAACCTAAGTGTTATTAAATGGGGTTTGTAAAAAAATAATCAAAATAGCGGATTTTTGGCGCTCAATAGTAGGTCATTGAAGAATCTTTGTTTACTAAACCTAACTACTACTAATGTTTACTAAACCTAACTACTACTAAAACTAAACTTTGTTTAAAGTAGGGTATCAAAATGAAGGTAATTAAAAGGAGATTTTAAATCTATGAGTCATATGTTTAAATTTAATTTGAAATAATTAATTGGCAATCAATAAGAGTATAATATTTTCGCAGTCGGGTTTTCAGTTTATAAACATTAAACTTGCTATTATAAAGTAGACGAGTTTGTTTTCTTTTTGGCTTCACTTCTAATGCTTTTTAATAATGAAAGCTGTTTAATAGAGAAGCCACAATAACGGGTTTTACTGAGACATTCCCGAAGGATTGCACCAGCCTGAGGCAAGTAATTACTCAAACTACTCAAAGTTTAAAACCAGATAACGTAGAGCCACAATTTTAGGGGTGACTCCAATTCTTCCATAGAGTTTACCCGTGACTATTGGCATCGTAATAATATTATGTTTTTGGAATAACAAAAATCAATAAGTTGGGTACCTATTGAGTAACACCCAAACGAGTAACACTCGTTGGGAATTTTATTTCCCAACGAGTAACACCCATGTCATGGTGTTACTCGATAGGAAGGATTTTTATTTATTTTTAATAAGTTTTCCCACCTACTTTATGATAGATAATATAATACCTGTTGACAGATTTAATTCTATAATACGTAAAACACCCCACGATTATTCCAGATTAACCTTATTTTATTTTTTTTCAATATTTTGGACATTACATAAAGCCATCTAGCCCCAACAAAGCAGAGCTTGTACTATGGGAACCAGATAACTGATAGAATATTTAAATACTTTTTTCGTAAATACATACATAAATATATATATGAATATGAATAAATAGAAAACACCCAGACTCAGGACAAACATCAATGTTCGTCACACAAATGGGAATCACGTGTCGACTTGGGTTTTCTGTTTTCGGCGCTTTGGTTTAGATACAAAAAATCTTAAACTAGAGTTAAGGTAATTGGGACCTTTTTATGGAAGTAAGCGGCATTATTACTATACACCACCAATTTTTAATTACCAAAAAAAATTAAATGGGCTATTCAGATGTTGCATCTGTGCAGTCAGAATTTTGGATTTCTACAAAATGGTAGAGTGCGGCGCCCGAGCCGAGGTTTTGCGGGCTGGCTCGAGCTAGGTGCCCGGGTTTGCCAAACGATGAATAAAACTTAAATTATTATCAATAAAAGGTACCGCCTTATGCAAATCCATAGGAAAACGACTAACGGTAACAGTTATACAATTTTAATCAAATTTATTTTGTCAAAATTTCGACTTCATTTTTGCAAGTTTTTTTGCCGTACGTTTTTTTTTTCTGGTGATTAAAAGTTGACCGTGTATGTATAGCCTCCTGGTGCCAATAATAAAGTCATACATCGGTTCCAGACTGGTTCCCCGGGTGGCGCAAGCACAGTAGTCAGCCCAACGACGACGGTACATCGGGGCAAGACTGCGTGGAGGCGCGTCGCGAGCTGCCACCACGGCCACCACCCGCCGCAGCCACCTTCATGTGGAACGACCGCGGCTGCCGCGAGCGAAACCACTTTGTCTGTGAGCGGCCCAGCGTCGAAGGTAACTCTCCATTTATTGAACACTATCTACCGCCCACAGCCTCCAACTTCATGTCTATTTTATTTTAAAATTGTTTTTATTACATGTTCAAATTTATGTTAATAGGTATTAATTTTCAAACCGTCTTGCACTGTAAAGTATTTATTGTCCTTATGCATTGTGTATCATCTTATTGATAAATTCATAACAAAAATTAGAGAGAGATCGTCGGCGTGTTCTTGTGACCCCGCTATACAGGCTTTTTAGAACTAGTGCGGGGAACAGAGCCCACTGTGGTACGATCCTTATTTAAGTTTTTTTTTTAAACTTTGTCAAATTTACATACAAATTTGAATTTGAATTGATGTATTTTTTTTACAATAAAACATTTATTTATTTATGTAAAATGAAATACTACTAACAAATAGTTATAAATAAATGTATTTAGTAATAAATCCGCCTAATTTCTAAACAAAGGTTTTAATGAACTTAACTTTAGTTTAGAACTTTGGTATATATCATATATAGTATTATATATATCATATATATTACATACAACATTTTATATTAAATATATATTATATACAATATTTTATATTATATACTTATATATTGTATATATAATATTATATATTCTATAGAAATATATATATTATACAATAATATTATATGTATATTATATACACTATTTTATCCTGAATCAATCAATCATGAAATACTACGTCGCGTAGTTTTGACAATAGTCGGCAAAGATTGAATGTAAAGAATGAAGAAGAAAGAAATTAATGAGAGAGATGACGACACGGATATTACAAAAAATTGCTTTAGCTTACAAACAATGAAATATTGAATTGAAAAATATAACTCATAAATAAATAAAAAAAATAGCTCTGCTGGCAACATTTTTTTTGGGTCGGCGCAACATTTTTTTCTTTTTCCATTCGTCTCTATCATCCGTCATATCTGTAGGTAGTAGGTACCAGCTTAAATAAATAAATATAGAGGTAAAAAAATATATTTCATTAAAAATTAATTTAACTAAAATTTACTTAATTGTTAAAGAATTCGAATCATTCTCCTGTATATTATGTCTGTAGTTTAAAAAGTGTGTCTGGACGACAGTTGTTGATTTATTGAATCTCACTAACTACCGCTCGTAGTTAGACTAGAATCGGTAACCGGTTGTTGTACTTCATCAAGCTCATCCTGAATCATCAACGTTAGTAAATTACTCTCTTTATCATTTACCTTCTTGTATTTGAAAATAAGAGCGCCTCCCTTATGAAGGCGATAGCACGTTGAATCGTCAGTTACAGCCATTTTAGTACCTTTTTTAGTTGACAACTTACCTTCTTTAGATATAAATTTAGTTTTATCTCCCTTTTTAGAACCTTCTTTAGATATAAACTTAGTTTTATCTACCATTCTTATGCTTTTTACTATATCTATATTGTGATCTACATCGCATTTTAGCATGTGGAGTGTGTGGTTATCAGTAATCCACGTGTCAAAATTGCAAGCTGCATAATCGCCCAGTTCGTTGCAGTAATGCAATATATCTTCACAGAAATCTCCAAATCCTCCTTTGTGTGGATTACACTTACATTTTCCACCAACACATTTACCTCTTCCATTACATTGAACCTGAAAAAAATTGGCATAAGTCTGTTACTTTAACTTGATGCTTGCGTCGCAGATGCGTGAACCTAATGTGTACTTACTATGCTGTATCTTATTTCCTATACTTCTTTTATAAACTAAAGTTTTTAAGTATGGATGGATAGATGGACGGTTGCTGCTCAGTCACGCCAGAACTACTGAACCAATCAAGCTGAAATTTAGTATGGTCACAATACCACACGGGTAAAGTCGTTGGCTACAATTTAGCTATAAGTAATTCACATTTGTCTTTATTTATTTCTCGTCACTGAATTTCATCGTTTATTTGTAACATAGCTTTTATAGTTACACATGATAAATGAGCATCCACATAAATATTAAACAGGTACATATAGTTTTTATTTTAATTTTACCTAAATTCGTTACAATATTTTACGTCTACTGCAGGGTTTGATCTTGAACCTGCGTCTTATTTCATGGCCAACGCTCTAATCATCCTTCGCAGCTTGTACTGCAGTCGATAAATTTCTGATCAGTTTCGTATATGATTATGTATAGATAGCCGTAGTTTCGTCAAGTTGACTATCAATCATTATATTTAAAAGATAAAAACATATTAGAACGCCTAACTGACTGACTGACTGACGATGAACGTAGAGACCTGAAATTTCGAGGGTATATTCATTAAGTGTACGTTCACTTAATGAATATACCCTCGCAATGCAAACGAAATTTGTCAACCAATAGGAAATATAAACAAAAACAAGGAATTTCTTTACAGATATTGTAAGATTCTACCTGTTTTTTTAAGTTTGAAAATGGTCCAATGCATGCTTTTTCCGTAGAAGAGCAACTTGAATCAGTTTCTGACTCTTTTGAAGGGTGACAGGCGCGTTTACTCCTGGTATGGGGAAATCTGTCACTCGGGCAGGTTTTAGGGCATTCTTCATCTTCTTTTTCACAGATATTTCCTGAATACCCAGGTTCGCAAAAACACTCACCGCATCTAAAATCATATTAACAAAATAGAAAAGAGTCCTAACTGACTGACTGACAGGCAGCCTAACGGCTAAACTATTGGACGTTATCATCATCATTAATGCCTATCGCAGTCCACTGCTGGACATCGGGCTCTCCCAATTTGCGCCATCGCGCCCTATCTTCGGCTTGCCGCATCCACCTTCTGCCTGCCTTTCACAGACCGTTACCTGGCTGGAGAGCGTCCTACACTACGTTTGCCGATTCGCGGTCTCTACTCAAGAACTCGTTTACCCCAGTGGTTATCGGTTCTTCGGCCAAACCGTTGGATGTAGAGATTGCCGCGCCGGTGTCGCGGGTTCGATACCCGCTTCAGGACAAACATTTGTGTGACGAACAACAGTGTTTGTCCTGAGTCTGAGTGTTTCCTATGTATTATATGTATTTATTATTTTTATATTTATTAATGAAAACAAACGTATATTTATAAGTATTGTACCAGTAATGTGGTTCCCATAGTACAAGCTTGCCTAGTTTGGGGCTAGATGGCGTTGTGTGAAATGTCCAAATATAAGTTCAATTACTTACACACATTCTCCATGTCCACTGCAGTATTCATTGCTATTCTTGCATTGGTCTTTGAACTCATAATTTTCAAAAGTATTGCATTTGTCACATAAATTGTTTATTCTTTTTTTAAAGAATTTTTCATCACTGCAGTTGCAATCACAATCAATTTTAATATTTATTCGAAGCCCTCGACTAAGTCCCTTTGGTGTTATAATAACATTTAGGGGCATAAAAATACACTTCTTCGCCTTAATATGTGCTAATAAGTGTACTGTTGCATTCTGTTCATCGCAAAAGCGTGAGTCGCAATTGGTTTTTAGTTCAATATATTCGGAAACATTCAAACGTGCGCTTAACTGCCATGGAACATAATCCATTCGAAGATTCAACTTCCGTGAGGAGTTTTGTCCAGGTTCATAAGATATTGTAAAGGGTACGGCCAATCCTGGACGGAGTCTTATATTTAAAACTTGGGGGCGGATTGTGACTTCTGATGAAAATGGCTCGTCTTCTATAAGGTAGGGGATTCCAGAATCAGGATTTTGTCTGAACTCCTGTGGGCACCACGACTCCTCTTGAATTGATTCCGGTTGACACCTTCCCATGCCGTTCATCATTGTTTCCTGTAGTCACGTTTTTTTTTATCAGCGTTTTTATTAATATTCCAACATTTTATTAAGATTTTTTTATAAGAAAAACGTAAATCCAGAATGAAAAACCAATACAAACTTCTAATTTACGTCTTATTGATACCAAATATAAGAAAATTCCTAACTATAGAAGGTTCCTTAAGTATTTTAATTATAAACTAAACTACTGAACCGATTTTGATAAAATTCCAAAATAAACAAAACAATATTTTTTCAAATCGGTTTATTAACAACAAAGTTCTGAGGTAACAAACATAAAAAAATAAAAAACCGAATCGAGGACCTCCTTTTTTAGAAGTCGGTTGAAAATTGGGCTTACCTGAGCACACCAGGAACACCTTTCAATGGCATTTCCTATACATTTATTGCAAGATGACATCCCAGAGCAACTCTCACCATTGATGGAGCCCGAGCTCAGTACCAAACCCAACCAAATTAATATCTTCATTGCTTAACAATTATAATATTTAACCATTTATTTGGTAATTATTCACGTTAACTATAATACGTTCACTAGAAATAATGTTATTTGTTACAGTCAGTCTTGACAAGGATAACTTTTTCATTAATAGGTCGGCCAAATCCGTGATATGTTGACCACAAAGAGGAAGGAAGGAAAAAGTTTGTGATACACGTAATTTATTTTTATGAACCTACGAAATTAGGTAAGATTAGGTAGGACACTATCTTTGTCTCGGCAAAAATATAATAATATGGAAGTGATTTTTTTAGTAAGGCCTCGCATCCCGCACGCCTTTATCTTGCTTGCTCATTTATAAATTTTTGAAGATATAACGGCTTATTAATCATTAATTAGAATTATATTTTTATGATAGGGATAAGTTTTCACCTATGCCTGAAATAGAAACAATCCGAACAAGCGAGGCTGGCAAACAAAGACTTTTTTAAATAACACAGCAGGTGCCAAAACCAGCCAGGAAGCACCAGCAGCACCCACCAGCTTGGTAGACCCCTCGTTACAAGCACCTTAGCTATCGATGTAAAGCGTCTGATGAAAAGTGCTGAGCAGGGAGGGTCTTGTTTCAATGGTTTGGCGAGTCGGCTCTACACGGTGTGACCTAGTTGGACGCTGAACGCATTTTATGTGGAGCTACGCGGTTGGCGTATGCCAAGGGACAGGTAGATGATGCATGGAAACGCTATTTTGCATAAGGCCCTTCAGCAGAGGTTTCAGCCTATTAATGAATGAATGAATTAATGAATGAATGAATCTTTATTTATATAAAAATGTTAGTTGCATTTGCGCATATTATATACCACAAATTTGGGCAGTGGAGAAGGAGTAGGTACTAAGTTGTATTTTGCAGTCAGAATTTTGGGTTTCTATATAATGACAGTGACAGCGTACTGGGTCGAGTGAACCAGGTACCGGGTTTGCCAAACGATGAATGAAACTTAAATTATTTCAATGACGAGTACCAATTCACGCAAGGCCATTAGAAAACGACTACCGGTAACAGTTATCCAATTTTTATCATTTTTATTTAAAAAAAAGACTTTGTTTTTTGGTCATAGATATCCTATTTGTGTTCAGTAATGACTTAGGCGTATTTTTTTTCTGGTGATTTAAAATTTGCGGTGTATTATGTATGTATAGAGCCGACAGCAACTCGTGTTTGGAAGATTTTGTTATGTTAGGAAAATGCATGTATTAATAATACAGAAATCGAATGGAATTGTCTTTCAGCGCCTTATTTTAATTTTAATTTTATTTTATATTATTTATTGAACACCAACACAGTATACACTAATACATTTTTTTGGTTACATAATACATAGCAGGCCAAGTGCCACTGCAATTATAGGTGAAGACGACATGCAAGAGGTAATTGAGCGAGTAACTTAGTGAAATAAAATTAATATTACAAATTATATAAAACTTTGAGCAAAATGTTAGTTACAAATCATATTTACAAAATTAACACAAAAATGTATAGTTAGAACACAAAAAATAGTTAGACAATATTCACAATAACTAGGTCAGTCTTAAAAATAACAATTACTTAACTAAAAAAAATAAAAACTTAATCATTAAATTCGTAAATTAAAATTAAAATAAAATTATATCAGTATTAGGATTAGGGTACAATTAGGGTTAGGGATCATTAATTAAGTTGGGCTTTATTATGATTATTTTGTGTTCAAAACCCCACATCCAGCAGTTTTGGCTTGGTGTTAATTAATTAGGCGTGGCGTTATACTCATATTGATTCAAAAATACATTTTACTTTGAACCATCCAACAATATGTAGGTCATTGTAGGTGGGTGTAGATACCACCCCGGTAGTCTAATGCAGAAATGCAAAGTTAATTCACAATTCACAAAGTCCAACAGAACTCCAACAAAGGAAAACGCAGAGCACAATCGCCATCCAATACTCTTTTCAACATAAAATTCAAAACTTTGTCATTCCGTAGAAACATTTTTGCAAGATGACTGGCCAGTCAATATTTTCACTCTACATCTCTAGAAATAGAGTTATATGTGCTTTGTGAAGCATTTGTATTGTGCTCGCCACAGATAGAATGGACAAACAGAGCTATTGTTTTATATGTGGGTGAGCTGCGTTCCGTTACGACTCGTTGTAGAGTCGCGACATTCTACTGTTGATTGCGACAGAATTTCGGATAGTTCCCAGTAGTTCCATTATGAGTTGTTCCATGGAACTAGTGGAAATATTTTTTCCCACTAGTTCCACTGTTTGATTAGTCTAGAATGGACTTCCAAAAATCAAGGGAAAAGCATAAGCGCAGTGGGTGACTGAATGCTTCGCCTACGTCGAACAAGATCATGAAGCCCTACGGAGATCTTAGTTGCGATTTGCATTTTTGACAGTGTTTCTGTGCCTCTATCAAAGGCACTAGAATTATATAGTCATCGTACTATAAAATGATGCTCAAATACGTCAGCAAGGTTTAGTCGCCCTAGTTGGTCTCAGATGTGTCGCAGCCGTGCTTTGTGAGTTTGTACGTGGTTGCATGGTGGCTGCACACTAAATTGAGTGCGGATAAATACTGGACTGAATCAGATGTGCCATCGGAAATTAACTATACTTGTATGTGGTGGAATTTACACTGAGCAAAGAAACATTAAAAAATACGGTGGTAATATAGTAGGTACTATACTTAGTTATTTTAAAAGGTAACAAAATCAAAATGATACCTAATTTTAGATTTGGTGCTTGCTGTTTTTCCCAGGCAACTTCTTAAAATAACATTAATTATATTTTACCTGTACAAAAAAACTTGGCTGAATGTGAAGCTGACGGTAGGACAAAATAAGAATTTTTAATTTTAAATATACTGTGGGTCGAATACGGCATATAATGCGGGACGAAATCAGATTTTTTATATGGGCTGAACTTTTTTGGGACGAATAAGACATAAATCATAAAAATAAGGGCAAAATCACAAATTGTTTGACAAAACATCCCATATGCTTGATAAAACATCTTACTAATATTATTCAGTCGTGAGGATGACGAATGTTGCTTACTCGTAACTTCTAAACGGATAGAGTTGAAATGTATTTAGCTGATCGCCTACATAGATATAAACAAATACCACCAGCCGCTTGGGTTTTACTCCGCGCTTGGTAGTCCACCATTTTTCATATTTTTAAAAATATTAGTTTAATAGGTATTGTGAAATAAATTATATGAGATTGAAATTTAATAAATGAGATAATAATTTTGGTACAGACATAGTTTATGAGCTAGAAAAGGCTTTAGAGACTATTTATTTCGATAGCATGTGTGGTACCTCGTGCGATCCCGCGGGTAGCGGTTAGTGGTAAAATCATTGGTAACAGTCACAGAGTAACAGTTGATCCCTTGTTGCAGATCCATACACGGCCTCAAGAATCCAATGCAACGAATCGATCGTTCTATCTCGGTCGCACCCACACGCCACCGTATCCAGCCCCGGGTTTCCGAGGCCCTATCCTGACGATGTGGACTGCGTGAGCGAGCTAAGGGCACCTCCTCACCACACGCTCACATTGCACTTCGAGGAACTCATGACTGAACTAGAACCGCAGTGAGTAACGATCCTGCTATCATTGTGTCTAGCCCTGGGTCCCCGAGGCCCTCCCTGACGACGCGGAGTGCGTGAGTGAGCTAAGGGCACCTCCTCACCACACGCTCACGCTGCACTTCGAGGAGCGCATGACTGAGCTAGAACCGTAGTGAGTAACGATCCTGAGACAATTATGATGACAGTTGTTGTAGCTAATGCCTAGATCACACGTACCGAGTAAACGTCTGAGACAGTAAAATGTTTCTCGGCCGAGACAGTGATGTAAGCAAGTAGCTAACATCACTCGCTCAGCCGAGCACTCGGCGCTATATTTATACGTACCGAGTACTCGGCCGGTACGTGTGATATATGCATAATCATCTATGAGAGCGACTTAAAAACGAACAGTAGGTACCTAATTATCTGCTGCTTATCTAGTGGGGCATCCTCAAATCCGAATTCCATACAAAAATGTTTCGGACAAATACTCAAAAAGTACGCCGTATTATAGTAATTTCTACACACTATTCGTTTCCTCTATGTCTTTTGATTTCGTGAATAAAAAAAGTGAAAGGTTTCATACTTTAATTTAGATTTTATACGTGTTTTAAAATTAACCCTACTAACTTAAAAACACGTTTACTATAATACGGCGTACTTTTTGAGTATTTGTCCGAAACATTTTTGTATGGAATTCGGATTTGAGGATTACCCTTAATAAATGACCACCTAAAGACTTAACAGACACTATAACTTGTAATAACGTTAAATATAAAATTAAAAATCATTTTCTTAGTAACATTATATCTTACACATAACATGTGTAGTGTACTTACCATTGCTCCAGTGTTCCTAGTTATACTGCTCACACACTTAGTTAGGTACCTACTTATCGAGATGACGCTCGAAATGTCAACTCATAGCACTTGCACAAACCTTAATGGTTTATTAGTGTTAACATAAGCAACCAATGTATTATAAATTGATTGATAAATAAATAAAAAAAATATTACGCGAACAACCTCCGAATATCTCTTTCCTCCATTGTAGCACTTTGTATAAGATCAATATGAACGCGTCTCCCGAGTCCAAGATGTCTTTGTTTCTTTGCCAACATTTGCATAGTTTCTGCATTACCAAGCTTTGTGGCGATACCACCGAATATTTTCGGATAATATATCTTGTGAAACTTGGATCGCGAGTTTTAGACAAAAAATGTTTTGTTTATTTAAATAAATAAAATAAATGTTTATGTGGTGGAGTACAGACAAAACTCATATTAACTAAAGTTGCAGACTGGTACGATAAGTAAATGAATAAATCAAAAAAAAATATATTAGATGTTTATGGATTTCTTGAGTACCTGTACCTATACTATAACACCTATTAGAAATATCTTTAATTTTTTTACCCACGTGATACATTTTTAATGATCATTAATCGCCTACGCTTCCGCTTATGCCTTGCGCCCACTAAATACTACTACCAGATAACGTACACTAATGTTATTACTGAAGCGGACCTCGTTTGCGTAAATAGTTAAAAGTTCTATACAGTCGCGTACAAAATTGAACTTAGCATACTGCATAGAGTTCAATTATGTAAGTTTGTCGACGCGAGTGTATGTTGTCCTTTGTCAGCTTATATAGGCGGCATGTTTGCTTGGTACTTGATTTAAGTAAACATAACATTTACCTTAAACTGACGAGCTCTATGACTCGTCGAGCTCTATGAGTCGGGGGAGAAAAAAATCTATAAAATATGTGTTTCAAAATCGAATTATAAGCGATTTTTAAGGCGCCTTCAAATTAGATGCGTGAGGAAGCGGCACTGTGGCGCTTCTACTAGTTTTCATACAATATCTAGACGCGCCACTATGTCACGATAGTGGCGCTGCACCTGCGCGTCTAGATATTGTATTAAAACTAGTAGAAGCGCCACAGTGGCGCCGCAGTGGCGCTTCCTCATGCCTCTAATTTGAAAGCGCCCTTAACCTAGTATTTCTAAGATTTCCTTAATCAAATAATACTTAATCGTCATATTCACACGGGACCTGAATCTAGTAACTCAGTTTCCTGAGCGCTAGGACACATGTCTTTGTGGTAAATGGCTTTCTGATGTCGCCGCTGTCTTATCCACCAACCGTTACCGACGACGAATGACGCTCGGTTCGAGAGCTTTAGAATTCACTTTACTGATAGGAATATTGACTTTTCTAGCTTAACCTAGTATTTCTAAGATTTCCTCAATCAAATAATAATCGTCATATTCACAAGGGTCCTGAATCTAGTTTCAGTATCCCGAGTGCTAGGGCACATGTATTTTTGGTAAATAACTTTCTGATGTCGCCGCGGTCTTATCTACCACCAGTTACCGACGACGAACGACGCTCGGTATGGTACATAATATTACTTATTCTTTGGCTCGGTTCAGAAGCTTTAGAATTCACTTTACTGATAGGAATATTGAATTTTCTAGCGTAACTTATTTTTTCTTAGATTTCCTCAATCAAATAATAAATAATCTTTATATTCTATCTAATTCTATAGGTATTTAATTTTCCGAGCGCTAGGTCACATGTATTTTTGGTAAATAGCTTTCTGATGTTACCGACGACACGCTCGGTAGTTAGAATTTAGACTTCACTTTACTGATATTCTCTATACTGAGTATAATATTCTCAATCGATCAATTTATGTAGTATATTTGACTGCCGAAATAAACAAAAAAAAATAGAGACAAAGAAATTGCAAATGAATAGGTAGCCGTACTCGAGGCGATATCTTTGTCCATATATCAGAAATGATGTACAATCTTCGACTGTAAGTCCAGGTGCTAAGGTTCAAAATAAAATATCCAAGTTATCGCCGTAAGAAAAGACATTGTTTTCTTAGGAAAAATTCTAATGTTCGACGTTGGTAAGATTAAAATGAGAATATTAACCCGAGACAATACCTCTTTACGGCTGAATTAAAATGTTTTTCTTGAGGAGTTCATTATTAATTTCCACTTTCTTTAGTATTTACTATTTTCTGACTTATTCGAAAACATTGTCAGTCATTAAATACTCGTACAATAAAAATGTTATTAACCTTAAATGTGAAAATGTTATTAATAGAAAATGTTATTATCTTATGTTAGTTTGGGGCTAGATGGCGTTGTGTGAAATGTGCAAAATATTTAAATATTTATTTATGTCTTGGAAAAGTTTTAATGCAGGACAAATATTGTCTTTCTATGCTTTATTTTTATTTTGACTCCATGTTACCAATAATACTTAATAATAATTAATGGATGGATGAGGACAGTAGTGACCGAGTGCATGAGGCCCTTACCTTGCGATCCGATGGTCGCGGGTTCGAATCCCGGTGGCAGTCATCGTAAATGGGTTTTTTCGGTCGAAAAATCTATGTATGCATCCCATCCCACGTTCTCGCAATGGTGAAAAAAAACATCGCGAGGAAACCGACAGAAAAAAAATGTTCTATGGCATGTGACATCCACCAATCCGCATTGGGTCCGCGTGGTGGATGAAGACCCATTCGCTGTCCTAGCCTGAGTCCCAGCAGTGGGAACATTATAGGCTGATTATGCAATAATGGATGGATAGGACTGGGTAGCAATACTTGATCCTAAATCACGCTTAAACTACTGAACCGATTGAGCTATGGTATAGGTTAGGTTATGAGCTATTTCGCCCGATAGCAGTGAAAGCCGCGGGTCAATTATAAAGAGATTTTATCTCGTTGAAATACCTACTTTCATCAGAATAGCAAGAAAGCAATGTGACACTAGTCCAAATGGCCGAGATTATTATCATACAATGAACAACCCTTTTGTAATACAAAACCTGTTTCTCGCTCCAAAACTCGAAATCCTAAGTGATTCAAGTTAAATTTCGCGTAGCTAATCTTTGTTGTGACAAATTACCAAAGTAAACTCAACCCTGGCCCGCTACCCTTGAAACCCTCGCTCCAGTCAACAGTCAGTTCTTAGAATTCATGGAACATTCAATTACCTTTATAATTAAAAAGGAACTCTGTAGCATCCACTTTTGATCTGACGAAATTTGTAAAAAGCCGAATTTTAGTAGTTAAGTTTTTTTTTCATTTAGAGAAATTTTTGTTTGGTTAAAAAATACACATATACATTTTACAGAAGGTAAGATAATTGATTGATTCAGGCGTTACTTTGCGGAAATCCATAAATAGTATAAATATATATAGTAATAAATCCGCATAACTTCTAAACAGAGGTCTTAATTAACTTAACTCTAGTTTAGAATTTTAGTATCTAAACCAAAGCTAAAAAAAAAGCTAAAAGATTTAGATACTAAAAATCTAAACTAGTCGAGTTAAGTTAATTAAGACCTTTGTTTAGAAGTTAAGCGGATTTATTACTAAATATATTTATACTATTTATTACAGTAGATACTTCATTATCAGAAAGTTTGCTCTTTAATTTTACTCGACTTAAGAAAGGAGGTGTTTTTTGACGGCAAAGTAAAAAGGCAATGTATGAAATTGAAAAAAGAAAATGATTTCCCATGCGGTCAGCCACCGAGGTCAGCCAACGGACAACGCAAATATTATGAAAGTAAACATTACATTCTTGTTATCATAATACATGTGGGTTCTTATATTCACATTCTTGATTTGTTGATTCGTGAAGGTCACTTCATAGAAAAAAAACTGTGATATTTTTCATTCCATCCTGTATACGTACGGGTCGTAATAATCTAATCACTATTACTCGGGCGACCTAACATGACACCTGGCTCGAATGACGTTTGTGCAAAGTACAGCCAAAGAATAAATAATATTATTGGTACAGCGTGGAATTGGATAATCTTGATAGAGAAGAGGTCCTGTAATACTTGGTAATGATAAGGCTTCGCAATTAGAGGAAGAACAAACACGGAGAGCGCCGCGCGGGGCAGCGGGGGAGGCATCAAGTTCCGAGCGAGAGTGTCAGCCAGGTGTCATGTTCATTCGCCCGAGTAGTATGTACTACAATAATAACGACCGCATCGTACTTCAATATACCAGCTTGTGTGAATCAAAGTCCTGTGTAGCACTGCTCTGGTCATGGGCAGGCGTGATATCCTACCATAAGGAGAGTGCCTAGCTCGTCTTGTTAGATGTTCACATAAAAAAACAATTTTGGTACGAAGTGCCTTGACTGTTCTACGGCGTAGAGTCGACTACGGCGTAGAAAGAACTACGCCTCGTAGACAATGCTACGCCTAGTAATCAGTTCTACGACGCTCTACGAAACTAGTAATAGGTATTATTGTAATTATTATAAATGGATACCTTTTTAAACGCTTCAACGAATCTTTATGTTACCATTTCCATATTCAGTGGTTTGATCTGTGCGTGGTCTGTCAGTCAGGACAAAGGCTTTTTTAGACCTTTGTTTGATGTGTAACACCTTTTCTATCGTTTTCTTTTAAATTGTGGTGGTGATTTCGTGAAATGCAACGGAACTGTGTAAAAGGAACCCTTTAGATGGTACCAACCTCAGAAAAATGATGTAAATAATAATAATAAAATATTTATTTAGGGCAACCAGATCTATACTATAATCACAAAATTTAAGTTAATTAAAATTATGCTAAAATTAAATTAAAAATTAAATAAATATATGAAATAAAGTAAATAGACGCTCGCTCGTTTTTTTATCAATTTTATGACACGTACTTTTGTTTTTTTATGAAAGAAAATCTCGGGTAAGTTCATTATTGTCGTACTCAAAGAAACCAAAGAATCTTGCCCTAGCCGCATAAAGCAGGCTCCATCTGTCGAGTTCCCGGCCTAATGGCGACACCCAAGTACAGTTAACGACCTACTTACCTCTTGTGGCTCTATCTTATGAACAGAGCTGGGATCCATTACAGTTTTATAAAAAATAAAGATCGTCTGCAATAATATGACATGCTTATAATAACAACTAAGAGTTGCAAGCTTCAGCTAGTTACAGAAACACCAAAATATTATAATTACCAAAAAAAACTTATTTGGGTTATGCAGAAGTACTACATTGTATCTGTACAGTCAGAATTTTTAGTTAGTTACTATAAAATGACAGAGTGACTGCAGGGCGAGTGAGGCGCCCGAGCCGAGCTGCAGCGAGCTGGCTCGAGGGTATCCGAGTGATCCTAGCTCGACTGCTAAACGATGAATGTAACTTAAATAATCGTCAATGATGCGTACTGATTGTCGCAAGGCTATACAAAAACGACTAACGGTAACAGTATTACCATTTTTTTTTAAATCGACTTAATTTTTGGAAATTTGTTTTTGCTATACGAGTATTTTTTTAGTGATGGCATTTGATTGTGCATTTTTTTGGTAATATTTAACTTTTGGTGTAGATAGGTTAGTTTATTTTCAGTTTAATTTCTCGTACATTTATAGAATGACTTGGAAGCCACGTCTTCCTGTCCTGAGCTGCCAAGTCGCCGCGGCCATCTTGCTACGTGTCACAATATCACTAGAATAAATAAATTTTATTCCCGCCCGTCTGAGCTATTTACTTCGCGCAATGTTTGCCAACATACAATGAAATTGGAAATATAAATCAGATTTTATTCCACATGCATTTGTCCGCGGCTTCGGCCGCGTGTCAGGATTAAATGTGGCCAACATATTTTCAACCCATACTTTACATTTAGCAATTACTTATACATTTAGCTTTTTCCCAATTTCAACCCTCTTTCATGTCGTATTTTCAACAATTATTTCATAATCTTCTTCTTCTTATCGTGTCACGTGCGCCTCGAAGAGGCTCCTTTCGTGCGCTTAACACAAGTTTCCGAACTTTTTAGGTTCTATGACATGCCGGTTTCCTCACGATGTTTTCTTTCACTGTACAGCATTATTTTTATTTATTTAAAAGGCAATATACATACATTTAATTGCATACATAATTAACATTCTCGTAAAAATATACAAAATCAAGTACTAAAATGTATACCTATTACAGGCTTGCACAACATTGGCGGTAAAAGTCTATTTCTTTGGGCTGGCTTTAGACTGAATCGCTTATAGGCACAGATCTCGGATACTTTCGGCTGTCGCCCCTCTAACTTTATGCTTATAGGTGGATTTTGACAAATGAGGTGTCCTAGAATTCGTCTGAATTACACGACTGACATAGAATACCTCAAATTAAAAAATTAATAAGTCAGCAGATCCAAGCGGTAATTTAGAGTTTATAGTAGAATTAATAACACCTACCTAGAGTAATTAATAACATAACTGCTCTATCGGCTGAAGTAGGGATCTCTCGGGTCTATATCACAAGTATATCTTAACTTAGCTTAGACCAAGAAGTATTTGAATAAACCTGTACAAAGATCTTAGTTTTTAATTAAATTAGCTAGGTTCTGTATTTTAATCACAAGATGTAAACTTAGTATTCAGATCTTTTTTGGAAAATAATATTTATTATTATTAGGTATACAGGGCGTCCCACGGATATGCCACATGGAGGGAAAGTACCTTGAATATTGTAGATGGAACATTTTACGAAAAGAAGACATTATTTTAATTTAGAAAACAATTTAAACTGCATTCGTAGATATTTAAATAATTACATGGTTGAACCGGGAATCTACTATACACAATTATACATAGTTCAAACAAAAATCTGAAATGGCGGCATAATTAAGCGGGCGGGATTTTAGTTCTATAACATTTTTTCAGCTTTTTCTTCTGTTACAGCTGCACGTACGACTTCCTGGAGATCATCGAGGCGGGAGATAACAGCTCCGACCTCGCGCCGTGGACGCACGAACACCAGGACGCATTCTCATCCGACAATGAAGTGAGTTAGCATGCTTGATGCATGGGTTATCACTTTCAGCTTTACTTAGTAGGTATAAAACGAGTTTATAACTCAACGTAATCTCAGTTTATTTAATTATTTATTGTCGTCATCATCGTCATCCTCAGCCATTATCAGCCCACTGCTGGGCATAGGCCTCCTCCATTTCTTGTCACCACTTTTTTATTTCTTGTTTGTCTACCCGTCATTCTGGGCGGAATCTTGCAACTCAAATATACTTATCGAGACGGGATATAACAGCTCCGACCTCGCGCCGTGGACGCACGAACACCACGACACATACGCTTCCGACAATGAAGTGAGTGAGCATCACAGGTGAGCATGATTGATATTGCATGGGATATCACTTTTAGCTTTACTAATACGAGACGAGTTTAAAACTCGAGATTATCTCAGTTTTTTACTCGGAGAAAAAAATATCGTTCGACAGCGAGAATAATTTAGTAACAATTAAAATAATTATACTTCCTGCTAAAGAAATTTTATTAATAGTTCTAGCTAACAAACGTTATTTAATGATACAAGGAAATATAGTAAGTATAGGTATGGTATATAATATTACTTATTCTTTGGTATAGGTTACTATTTTGTCTTGCTATCCCAATTTTTTTTTCTTCGTGTTATATTTCCGGTCTGAATGATGTCTGTCGTTCCGGGTGGAATCTTGCAACTCCATGGAATCAAGCAACTCAAATAACGAGAACTTCCCGATTAGCTCTGCGGCTGAAACTTTCATGGTAGCTAACAACTCGATGACAATGCTTTCTCAATCAATATGCAATGCCAACCTTTCCTCAAAAACTATAAAAACCGCCGTATCTTGTAAAGGAATCAAGATAGAGCCAAATCATAAAAAAAAGTTTTTTAGATTAATCAACATTGCTTGTTCTCAGTTTTAGGTTGGGTTTTATGAGCATGGGGGTTCTTAACAACGCAAATAAAAAAGGAGTGTTGTCAATTTGATCCGTTTATTTGTTTTTGT
This sequence comes from Lobophora halterata, assembly GCA_932526365.1. Lineage (NCBI taxonomy): Eukaryota > Metazoa > Arthropoda > Insecta > Lepidoptera > Geometridae > Lobophora > Lobophora halterata. The sequence continues at coordinate 10,090,890 of OW052013.1, forward strand.
ATATTCACTTAGTATGGCCCGACTGAAGAAGTATAGTTAGTGAAGGATTTAATTTTATTGAAGGAGGTTAATTTTATTTCTTACTTTTAGTTTTATTTCTATTCTTATTCGTTTAATACTAACTAAAATTACTTTTACTGGAATAGTAGTAAAACACATCAAAATTAATAGTCCACTCAAACGAGAGGTTATGCATGCGAAAAATAACTTTATTATTTTCAAGTTATTCACTTTTGACTTCTACTTGAATATATTTTTAAAAGATATTCGGAATATTTCTGAACATTTCAATTGAGTATCTCAAAAATGTATTTTCCATTGTGATTGAAGCTTATGTATTTTGTCCTTTGAATTCCCAAATTGAATCACAATCTCCAATTCATTCGGCAAATTGTAGACAAATCTTCAATTAGTTTATTAAATTCACCTACTTACTAAAATTAGATTTGGATTCGTACTTCGGTTTGGGTCGATTCGTAAAATTTCCCAAAAGTATCGTTGAATGCTTTGGAGATAAAAAACTTCAATTAATAAAGGTAAAGTCGAAGTATTAAATCTGAGTTGAGTATAAAAGCCGCGTAATTTGAAAATCCCAAAAACTTGTTGAATAATATCTGAATGATACTACATTAGGACTGGAAATCAGTAAATTATTCTTTTTGACTTTTATGTTCAAATAAGTTTATATTTGAGATCAACACCAAAAAAATTTTGGTACTCAATAATTTGGTGATGCACTAAAAATAGTGTAATGTTAAAAATTCTGTTTTTTTTCGAATTGCATTAAAAATGGTTAAGAATTGGTAAGTTCACCATAGTTCGCAAAATAGGCAATTCCTTTAGAAATTAAAATAAAATTAATTAGCCTAATATAAATTAAATAAAATAAGAACTAATAGAAAAAAATATGATTTTATGTTATTTCAGTTGCAACATGAACCAACTTAAGCTTGCATTACTAATTTATTGGACTACCTGAGAACAGTGTTACTTGAATTACATACTTAGTAATATTTGCAAATAGTAACTTCGCTACGTTTTATGTATGCTCGGTGCGCAACAGCCTATAAGATTCGTCTGACCTCAGCTTACATGGAGTAGCTAGATCGTTTGCAACCTATCTAAAAAATAAGTAGAGGTGTCAATTCAATTTTTTAAATGTTTGTTGCCTCATTATTTCGTCATTCAACAACTAATTCTAACTCTTTTAGATTGTTTCCATAACGGTGATGATATAATTTAGCATTTACTCGTAATGAGTATTATAGCAAATTTTACATTACAGGTAGACTAAGAGTTCTAGCAAGCATTCTAGCGAGCGTTCTAGTGAGCTTTCAACAAAACAAAACGAGAGTAAACTTGCTTCGAGCTTTTTGCCGATCCGTAGGTACAGTTTTGTAATTGTTCTGCCTTCAAGTCTAACATCTTCGTGAAAAACACATTTTTTTACGAGTATTTACTAGAGCGTTGCTGTTCTAGCCTCCATTTTAAATTGCATTAACCATTTTTATATCTATCGATTGTTCATTGTCCAAAGCACTTCGTGTATCCAACCTATACCTAGTTTATTTAGGCGCTTTCGTAGGTCGTGGCTATTCTAGCGCAAGTAACTGTTTAATGAAATTAACAGATAATCTTTGATTAAGGCCTTTAGCATTAAAATGAACGTTATTTGAGTGGTTTCGCGAGCTTTCATCATCGGATTACTTGCCGTTAATCTTATTGTAAATGTAGAGAATTAAATCCTAGGTAGTCTAAAGATCTTATCGATGATATCAAAAGAATTTATGAAGAGTGGGAGATACGATCGCTCTCTTCTATAATCAAAGTTTTTAACAAAAACATACAACAACCGACTTTTTTTTTTACTATTTAGGGACTGTTATCATTATCAGTGACCATAAGCACCTCTATTAAGTTACAAGAAAGCAAAAAACGCACTCTTTCAATTTCATGGTGGTGAAAAAAAGAAAGAAAATATGATAAAGTTCGTTGATACAGGTGTGGGAGGAAACTGAAACCCTTCTACCAGAGTCGGACTCAGTGAGCGCGGGCTGGAGTCGCGACGCGCACGAGACGCGAGCGCGCCGTCTCTGCGGGGATTGGGGCGGCAAGCTGAAGCTGCTGCGGTACCGGTCCAAGAGCAACGTGCTGCGGCTGAGGTTCAAGTCGGACCATTCAAGACACTTCGCCGGGTACCGCGCAAAGGTCACTGTAGCTGATTGTGAGTACATCTTCACACACTTAGCATAAGCAAAGCATTGTCGATATAGCTCAAAGAAACAGCAAGCTTAAGCTGCTGCAGTACCGGTCCAGGAGCCACGTGCTGCGGCTGAGGTTCAAGTCAAAATTCGAGACACTTCGCCGGGTACCGCGCGATGATCACTGTAGCTGACTGTGAGTAAAAATTTCCAAATAGCATATGTAAGCATAGCATATGGTTCAAAAAAGCTCAAGGAATCAGCAAGCTGAGTCTGCTGCGGCACTGGTCTAGGGATAATGTGCTGCGGCTGATAGGCAATTCGTACCTATCGCAGAATTTTTAAGTGCAGCACTATTTCAACGCTCTACTGTTTTGTGTGGTTATTCGTGTCCAGTAGTGTTATTAGCTGTCGAAACATATAATAAGTAATTTTGAATTTTAATCTACCATACAAAATCGTTATTATCAAATTCATGGCTACGAAAACACGCCGACACCAGGTTCCACACCTGTGAAATGTTTTTTGTAGAACTTTCCAACATCAAAAGCGGCGACAATATTCCAACCTACACGAGCCACTGGCATACCAACTAACATTTATGTGCCTCGGAGTTCCATTGAGAGCTCAATAACGACTCAATAAGCGCAGCTAACCCGTGGCGTCTCGTTTTCAATCCAACTTCTCGGCCATCCGTTCCGCCCCACTGCGCTCTCCCGACCGGACCGGAAACAGGGCTGCCACTGTAAAATGCAGCGGTAGATGCTATTTGGTTTTTTAATTGTTTTTGGATGGTTTAGTAAAATGGTATATTTGCAACATTTTATTCAAAGTTTGTAAATATTGTCTAATTTTTATTTTTTTGTATGTTCATTTTTTAAGTATGATTTGAAAATACTAACATTTTGCTCAACATTATATATAATTTGTAATAATATTATTTCATGGCTAATTGTTAAAGTTACTCGCTCAACTACCTTTTGCATGACGTCTTCACCTATAATTGCAGTGGCACTTGGCATGTTACGTATCATGCCAAAATGTATGCAATGTAAATGTATGCAAAAAATGTATAAGTGTACTCTGTTGGTGATCAATAAATAGGAACTTAAAACAAAAACAAATAAAATCAAAATAAATAAAACTTACTGTGAGGCTTTTGGGTTTAATTATGAGATTTGTTAAGATCACTTTGTCTCTTCAGATCACGTGTTTTGTTGATCTCATTTCAGTTTAAGTTTATATATGTATTTACCTCGCAATTGATGAAAAATCTTGTGTTTACCTCGGTCCTGAAGCCAATTTTATACTCGACTTGAATATCCGCCCTCGCTTTCGGCTTGGGCTGATAAAAGTCTCGTATAAAATGTCTTGCTTCAGGCACTTGGTTAACTAATATCTATTTATCTTACTCAAACACGCTCTAAATCTATTTAACTTGAATCATTGTTTTTAGTAGTATATTTTCATTTCATGAGACAACCCTAACCGGAATCGTTCCACCGGCACCGGATAACCCACTCCACCGCACCGTAATAGAGTTTAACATCGTTTGACAACTTATCGATGAGCTGACTTGCATTGTGCTGAGGTGCCGAAGCTATAGAACTGTGCAAAAACTTCCATGAATTTAATTAGCAGTTTTGTTCTCCATATTTCCTCATTAAGATTTTGTCTGTAGATTTATCTTTGTTACGTGAATTTAATTTCCAGGAGGCTTAGATGCTTGTCATTGTTTGGACTGTGAAATAATTTCTCGTTATAATTAAATTGAAGATCTTCTATAATAATTGGATCCTCTGCTCTGCTTGTTTTGAATTTGGTAAATACTTTGGTGGCTTAGCTGCAGCTCGCGTTTTCGGCTTCGCTTGGTATTGGAGCAAAGTGGTATTTCAGTGGAAGGTACTCGCTACCAAGACACAAGTTGTTCTCAGCTTAGTTTGGTAGGGAGAGTTTTGTTTTAAGTGTACCTAATGTACTTTAATTGAAATAAAACTTTACTTTACTTTACTATTTATTAAGACGGAAAGATCTCTATCTATCTGTGTTCTAAGCACAGTTTTAAGGAACTTCTAAAAACATTTAAGAGGAGTCCAATACCCTTTTGAGAATGCCGCCCTCGTAGTAAAAAGTCTTAAAGCAATCCGTTGGTTGGAATACCTAATCGACACGTTCAGGAAATAACAAAGTTTTCCGCATCGAATAGCGAATTACCGACCCTCGTGGGGTCCCGGGTCTCCGGAATGTGGGGTCATCCGTGACCTGACGCACTTTTAGTAAGTCACACCCATATAAAAACAAAACGGTGTTCCTATAGTCAGTAAGTCGGTTGAAAACAAAATTTTTGGACCCTGAAACCTCTAAAGGTTTGTGTGGACACAAATTTCGTCTTGAGCTACATATACGCATATTTCTATACAAATCTGTCTTGTACAAAGATTAATAGCGGTGTTCCCATAGAACACCTAACTAGACAGTATCAAAGCAAAATGGATGCGGAATACAGGACAGAAAATTTTTAGACACCCTGTCAATAAAAAATAAATATCTCTATTTCAATTACTGTTTGTTACTTTTTACGATGTAGTTTTATTGACAATGAAAAATCCTAGTAGTTTTAATATACATATAATATTTATCTAGCCCTGTTACTTCTCTTTTTTGAAAATTAGCATCGGACCAAAATTTATTAGAAGTTAGCCAACGTATATTTTGGCGCATTTATTCAATGTAGGTACTACATTGTGATTCTATACCTTACCAAAGAATAAGTAATATTACTGGTTAACAATAAAAATAAATATTTTTAAAATCGGGTTATCTGAAAACTTCTTGGTGTAATGTTGCGACGACGTATATTTTTCAGCAATATGTAGGTAGCTGGGAATGGAACACCATTAATGATCTATGGACGAAAATATCTGTGAAAATAAAACCTTGAAGCCTGTAGCTAAAACTTATAAAATCCGTAGGTACATAATTATACTCCTATCTATTAGATCTATTCCAATTTATTCTTCACGGCTGTCTATTTTTCACGACTGCGAAAATTGAGCTTAATTTGTATGTTTTAAAATATTTTCTTCGAGTCTCCACTTCAGCAGCAAGCGAGGCAAATCCCTATTCAACTTTTTTTTGTATAAACTCTGAACAACTACAACAGAAGTTGCTGGTTCAGAATCTCCACTTTTAAAACGTGTCTGGGGTTTTTAAATATTTAAAAGAATGCCATCCAGCCACGTCAGCTTGTCTCAAACAAAAGTCTTTTTACGGAATAAGATTTTTCGTCTGTACGTATAAAAATACTTCATAATTTAATACAGAATTTATTGATTATTATAACAATTTAGGGATGTTGTAAATTCAAAGAATAGGTAATATTATGGTAACCGTTAAGAAGTGCAAGATGCAATTAGCCGACACCACAGATGTATTAAAGTACAAAATCACAATGTAGTAGGTACATTAAAAATGCGCAAAAAAAGGGAGCCACATTGGCTATTAACTTCTAGTATATTTTGATCCAATGTTAATTTTAGAAAAGGAGAAGTAATTGGGCAAGATAAATATTATATGTTAAGACTATACTGAACAGGTCGAAGAAAAAGGTCATGACTAAAAGCGTAAAGACCAGAATAACGGTGGATAGAGAAGATCTTGCATACATCCAGGAATATATTTACCTGGGCCAAATAGTCTCCTTCCAGGCAGGGCAGGATAAAGAAATCGCCCGACGGACAGAAAATGCCTGGAGGACTATTGGTCCATGGGAAATCTTATGAAAGACCCAGACTTTCCCCTTTCACTCAAGCGAAAGCTGATGGACGTATGCATCCTCCCCGTTTTGACATATGGTGCGCAGACCTGGTCTTTAACCAACATCCAAAAGTCCAAACTCAAGGTTTGCCAAAGAGCGATGGAGCGCAGCATCCTCGGCGTCAAGCTCACGGATCGAATCCGAAACACCGAAGCGTTTCGCGCATTTCGTTAAGCGCATCCGCCTCTTTTGAAAAATATATCACCTTCCAATTCAAATTCTTTGAACGAGGCGCAGCGAGCTTGTTGCTTCAAAATGCACATCTGTAGGTAACATGGTCCCTATTCGCTCACTGCACTGAATGCTAAGTGAGTACAGGTAGTAACTAAAGTCTTTATAACATTCTTATAAATTCTCAAAAAAAAAGTCTACTTAGAAAAAAAATATAACTAGATTTAAATATTTTAAATAATAATAATAAATATTTTGGACAATTCACACGATGCCATCTAGCAAGATCCAGAGCAGTGCAGAGCTTGTACTATCAGAACCAGTGAACTGATGAAATTCTTACAATTTTTTTTGTAAAAACATACCTACATACGTAGAATTCATAGAAACCACCCAGACTCAGAACAACCGATGCTCATCACACAAGTGCTTGTCCTGAAGCAGGAATCGAACCCTCGACACGCGGCGTGGTAGTCCAACACACTTGCCATTCGACCAATCGTGTCGTCAAATATAAATCTCTTTAAAAATATAATTATAATGCTAGGGCCACATTGTCGCGCGATTATTCGTGGTGCGTTAGCGCGCCACAACATCGTGTATCGTGTTGTCCTTATCTAACTTTAAGCAGTTAACTATTTTGTATTCGCATACAAAATAATACATCGCGGTGCGACGAACTTGGACATGTCGCGATAGCGATAATTATCGCGATAGCGCGACAATGTAGCCGTAGCATAAGTAGGGTATACTATACGTAACCAACATAATATGGCAAAATTACTCACCACCCACCTCTAAGTGTTCTGTGTGAATAAGCCTACGCTCGGTTTTGTGGCTGTGGGCAACATAATCTTGGTTTGTGGCTACTTACGTTTTTTTCAATCTCAACTTTTTGGCCTATATACAAAATTTAAAGGCTTGTGTCTCTGCCAGTACCGGTTGGAATTTAAATTCAAACTGAGTATGAATGTAGACTCAAATATCTGACATTCGAAATGAAAGAACGAATGAATGCAATGCAACTAGACTAGTTAACGAGGAACGCGTTTCAAATATTTATTTTTATTTCGTTCTCAAACTTGAAATGAAAATATAATGAAGCATAGATACCCATGTACCATACCTATTCGAAATTCAAAACGCAGTCTCATGTTCGTAGCTCTAAATTAAAACCATAGATAAAACTGGAGTTGGGTAGTTTTGTTGAAACAAAAAACTTTGATAAATGTTCAAATAATGGACGAAGCGAGCGCAGAGCAAAACGTAGCCATTTTTTCTACCTTCTAGCCTAAATGGGATGGTTTTTCACCGGGCATTCGAAATCGCTAGCCATTTTAGATTAAACGCTAAATCTTTTTTGAGGGGCAAATCGAATGTGCTTTGTCCTGATAACGAGGTGAGCTGCCATTGATAAATGATTTTGTACTCATTTTGAAAGGATTATTCAATTATCAGAGCGTGACAAGGCCCAGAATCCAGCGCGCCGCTAAAGCGTCGATGACACAAGACTTGTCAGTGTAATAATGTGATTTAAATTTGGAACGTCAAATTCGTGGAAAACTCTAAGTAAAAGAACGCCCATATGACATTGTAAAAAGGTTTGTTCTAAAATCGAACTGGCCACTCATTAAAAAAAGAAAAACGGCGCAACTTCAGAGATTGTGAAACAAAAGACGGTGTTGGCTGCTGAGTTCGGAGCCCTGGATTTTTATTGCCTCGCAGAAGGTGTGAAAAGCAGAGTATGCTCCTCTGGCATAAAGCCTGTCTTCGTCTTGGGCAGGCTGTCGAAACTACGGGCTAAAAAAACTTTGTATGGACGGAGGCAAAATTTTAATGGTGGCTATATATACGTTTCACTCACGTCTCCAACCTCTCGCTCTTCTGTCTCACGTCATTCATTCGCGACATTCCGATCATTGCTTTATTTATTTCTAAATTTTCTTATGTGATTTATATCATATATTAGTGGTTTTGTTACAAAATACTTTCAGTTTTATGACTGTAGAATGTTACTATGACGTACCGAAAGTGTGAAATATGTGGTTTGATATCGAAAAGAAAAGATGGTAAGAGAAGGTATTTCATGGCAAGATTCCCTCGAAATGATGAATCTCGGTAAGTACAACACAAGTAAAATGATACAATGGTAAACAGTGTTTAAACCACATCATATTATTTACATTTTATTTGTAAAATAGTGGATTTGGAAAATAGTGCGTCAAATTAAAATATCGATATCGATAAAATTATATTTGTTCTAATGTGTACAGGTGCAAGCTGTGGGTTAAGATGACAGGGAAAGAAGATTTGGCGTATATACCCATTGAAAAGTTATACGCAAATAAATTTATATGTGGCAAACATTTCCACGACAAGGATTTCAAAAAGAAAAAAACCCTATTGAAAAATACTGCTGTACCTTCATTACGACTAACAGCAGCAACCTCTATCAGACAAGATTCTATCAGAGTTCCCATATCATGTTTTCTCTGATTGTTTGAGCCTAAATAAAAGTTGTACAACAAATGAAGGTATGTGTTAACTAGACGTGAACCAGGCTCGTTGTATGGGTGATTTGCAAATAAGAGGCCTTGCAAACCACCACTTTACGACAATTAATAGTACCTATTTATTGTTAAGTGTCAGATTTCTTTATTTGTATTTGTTTTGCATTGGACTACTATCACACTTGCTATCAAATTATATTGCTATTTTGTTTTTTAAACAACATTACAGAACATTCATTAGCCCATGCTACAGATATGTTTCACGAGGAGCTAATTATATACCATGAGTATGAAATTCCGATAGAGAATACTGTCGAAATCACAACATGTGATCCTAGTAAGTTATATACTTTGTTATACGGTGATATATCTTGTAACTTCATAAAGTACTTTATCGATATGCGAGAAATTTTAATTTAATATTACTTTTGTTGCAGTAATAGTAATAGTAATAGTAATAATAATAGTAATAGTCTAAGTCTGACAAGAAACTTGTAGTTAACACAATTTGATTTAATTATTACTAGAATTTTGAGGCTAACAGTCCAATTGATATATTGTATATTGCAGGATACAGCACCGCGCGCGTTGAAATATGCAAAGGGACGTTTGGACGTTGCTCTAGACTGGCTGTGGAAGCAGCAGGAGACCTTATAATAATAATGCGTTCATTTGAGATGTAATGTATATATATATATATTATATATAAACTGTAAATTACAAATATATATATATTTTTATTTTCATTTAAAGCCACACAATGATTATTTGAACAAAAAATATTATGTTCAATAAAATGTTAGAAACCTCGCATTTTAATGAACATGGTATTTTATATTCAAATAAACATGTGTGACTTTAAATCTCTACTGATTCAATTAAATTAGACAAGCATCGATATGTAAGCTATCGATAATTTTGCCAGGACGTCACTAGTTTTTTCTTCATGTTGGTAAGGCTCCTAACGATTATTTTGTTAGAATGTTGGTAATGGCGATTCTTCCTCGTTTTGACGTAGAATGATCAATGTTTTTTTTTGTTGTTTTTTTGTTTGAAGTCCCGTCTCTTCAACGTAGTGGTTATATTCTCTTTGGTCTTGGGCAGCTAGAACCCCTCGCGTCACTTAGGACTCTACATAACTCCCTCGCTTCGCTCAGGAGTTAACTGAGTCCCTCGTTAGCTCAGGGTTCAATATGCCACCCGCGACATAAGACACTGCTTTATCCCCTTATGCATAATCTACTATTTACAAACTGCTTGTTGGAGAGTTTAAAAGCTAGGTGTGAGCGAGTTAGCTTTCGTGAAGGATTGTCAATAAGCAATTGTAAAAAAGCCGATGACACTGGGCGAGTTTACAAACTACAAGCGAACTCGACGGCTTGTAGCGTGTAACGGATAAACTGGTTACTGCAGGGCGTTGCAGAGTCAAACAAACATACATAGATATATATATACCTAACACCGAAAATCATAACCCTCCTTCGTAATCGGGTCAAAAGCAGTCCAAAACTAGTGTAAAGGAATTGACTCACTCGTCTCCTTTACACTAGTTTGGACATAACGGGCGAGTTTACGCGTCATCGAAGCCCGAATCTATCAATTTTCGACACATTTCTTTCTGCCCGCTCGATTGGTTTCGGCCCTTCGCAAGGGTTGTCAATCGTGAACCAACGGAAATATTCTTTCTTATAATATTGTAGAGAGATTAGATAGGTACCTATGATTCTGAGTGCCTATATCGAAGAACCTATATGCTTGAGCCAAAATTGTATCGTATAATTACATTTATCTTTACAAGCTTCTCAGTCTTAATTTAACTAGAAAAACTTATAATTTCTACTATTTTATTATCCGTAAGTTTTTAATAACCAGAAAAAAATTACTTTAAATGTACGCTTTTTGATAATTAAGTATTTAAGTTTCATTCATAGTTTGGCAAACTCGGGTAGGAGTACCTACCTCGCTAGAGCTAGCTCGCAAAAGCTCGGCTCGGGCGCCGCACTCGCCCCGCTGTCATTCTGTCATTAAAAACGTGTGGTGTAAGATAAGATAAGATAATGATTTATTTGCTAGAATGTAGGCACATAATAGGTTGTTACATGTCAATCAAGCAATACCTACATTCTGCCTCCATTCGAGGCGTGCAAAATTACATTTAAACTAAAGACTGTAGAACAAACTAAAACCTTTACTTCAATATTTACTTTACTGTATCATCTTTGTCAGCCTATCGCAGTACAATGCTGGACTTGGCTTTTCAAAAAGAAAATCATCCAACTTCAATCATGCTTCAATAATGATAAAATCGAGAAATCGCCAATCTTATCCAACCCAAAACCGGAACTGAAAGCAACTGAAAGACCCGACGGATACCATTAACATTTCATGCTCGCTGCAAACACGAGATACCATGCCCTCTCGTTCTGTCCCTATCATAAAATGGTAATGGCGGAGTAACACATACTTTTCCAATCTTCTTATTGAATATCGAATTCTTTGTCGGTACAAACCATTCCCTTGTCTGAGCTTTGTACGCGCGTAGTAAAACAAAGTTATGCTCATAAAATATTCGATGTTAAGCTGATAAAAATAAACTAGAGTTTTAGTTGAAAAATATTTTAAGGTTCGTGATTGCATGAAGCATTTATAAGTAGGTACTATCTATGGATTATTTTGCAAAGAACTCAATTAAAAATAACTGTTGATTGGAAATATATACCTAACAAAATTTTTACTGATCCTTGAGAATAGACAATCAGTTCCCTAACATTTTGTAGTATAGGAAATTTAAAATAGAAAGTATCTACTACCACTATGCGCGAAGATAAGTATGTACCTAGATAAAATTCAGTTATAAAATAGATACCTTTCAACTTCCTTGGCTGCATCTTTAAATCTTAGTATAAATATGCATAAAACCCCATCCGTCTTATAGTTTTTTTTCTGTTCTAGCCCAATCCTGCATGGACACAAAGCAAATCCTCTTCAACGAGCACTGTTACCTCTTCTCGGGCTACCCGAGAGCCTCCTGGGCTACTGCTAAACAGGTAAATATCATTTTATATTTTGTTTCCCCATACCCTTAGAAAAATGGGACGTGCCGCGCTAATCAACCCCGGAAACTATACCTACTAGAATGCGATTTAAACATCTGAACCAGGCCTCACCCAAAACACGCCATAAAGTCTGATTTTTCTTATATTCTCTTCCGCCGTTTTCCAATTAAAAAGTGAAACAGTGAAATGTGGTCCAATTTTCCTTACCTACTGTTGATAACCAATTTGAACTGCGGATTCGGTGAAATTGTAATTATAGAACGAACTTACCTGGAAGGGGTAAGGCACCAGGTTATGTTGAAAGTAAATGAACCATCCCACAGAATAAATATTAGCCATTACAGGCCGCTGCTCGCAACGCAAACAGATTGAAATAGTTCTTTATCCAGGGTTTATCCAGGTGGAATAATCATTAGTAGCCAAATGTTGCAAAAACAAGAATTTGTCTGGGTTTTTTGTAGGTAGGTAGATGCTTTGTTCTGTGCAGGATTCCGGTTGTTTATTCTTTATTTGTTTTACTCCTAGCATCCACGCCTCTCCGTCCTCAATTAAATATTTAAATCTAGCGCTCGCTCTGATTCGTTTTAAGTTTAGTTTCAGCTTTTAAAGCTCTATATTGCAATAAGAACGTAAGTGGGGAAAACAGCGGAAAAAACGTACCTACCTTCTGTCCTCTATTCTACATAAAATAGAGGGACGATATGAAAAGACCTCTCAGATTTAGAAAGACTCAAAAGTGAGTTTTAACTATTGGAAACTTCTAACGGAGCACTCGGTCCCTCGAATTCGATTCAGAACCAGTACTTGAGCGAAAGTTCGAAGCAGAAAAACTTTGTTTCACGCTCTGTAGTCGTTAAATTATAATTTTCCGAGACGTGGCTTACCTGTTCGTAAGCCTTTACAGCGAGTATTTTGTCTTCAACATTCTGTTTTCTTTGCATTATAATAATACTCCATAACTTTCTGTGCTGGCAACCAAGTTAGGTATCCGTTATTTTTCTTGGCGGCTGGTTTAAGTGGCTGGTAAGAATAATAACCCTTGAAACGATTGTTATGTTCGCCGTGGGTGTTTTTCTTGATAATGTTTATTTTTTAAGTTTATTTAGTAAGGAAAGACGATGGTATACCCACTGCAGAATAGATTTGATTCGATAGACAGGATTGCTGGGTATAAATTGGCCTATGTCTGCAATTTGACAATATTTCCATTGCCTCTTTCGCATGTCTCATTTTTCGCGATATAGTGACACGAGAAAACTATGTCACGTCGTTTATCTTAGCCTAGCAGGCTTAAATCCATCAGGAGTAGGCTTCTTTGAAGGGTTAAATATTGTTTCAGGTTTGTGAAGGCCTTAGCATGCACCTATCGTCCGTCCACTCGGCAGAAGAAGAGCGCTTTATCGTATCAGGAATTAGACAAAGCAGCGACTACAGCGCTGGATCCATCTACTGGCTCGGGGCCCATTTTTCCAAAAACAGCGACAGAAGCAATAACGATTTCAACTGGATTGATGGAAGCGCTGTGGTGTATCAAGGCTGGCCGCCGTACAATGATACAGAGGAAGTGGATGATGCATGTTTGGGTGTTCAGGTATTTTATGAGCTTAAACTTAAATTGCCTTATTGGCGCCCAACGTGGGGCTCAGCATTGATAATAAGTGCAAAACGAAATGACTTTGTTTATAGTTTTAATAAAACTATGCTATTATTTGTGTTAAGTCATAGTGGTGAAGTTGACCGAAAAAAAATACCACTTAATTTCTCATTTCAATATTGATCTTATTTTTAGTGGAAATCGTCACCTGTGCCCTCACAGCCCAGCGGCTTATACTGGACCTTGCACAAGTGTGCTATAACAGGAGGATACGTCTGCAAACGTCGACTGAATCATGAAAACGTGTTTAGAAACCGAACTGTAGAAGGTTCTTCAGGTAAAGTTAAACTAGCACCCAACGTGGCACGATACGGTGCCAATTAAAATTAAACGCTTGTCAACCGATTATATGCCTTACATACATAGGAATAAAAAATAAATTGTGTTAGCATTTTCAGGCATACTATCAAGTCCGAACTACCCTGGCAACTATGACAACGACATCGATTATTGGGTGCATATCGTGGGACCAAGTAGCACGAGAATAGTCTTTATCTTTCAAACTGTCGATTTAGAATATCAAAAAGACTGTCTTTATGATTTTGTAGAGGTAAGTTTCAACGTGACCTTTATGAATCCACTTAAGTTTAACTCGATACTTTATTCTTTATCCTTTTAGTCTTTCAAACTGTTGATTTAGAATATCAAAAAGACTGTCTTTAGGATTTTGCAGAGGTAAGTTTCAACGTGACCTTTATAAATCCACTTTAATTTAACTCGGTACCTTATTCCGAGGTCTGGCTAACAGTTATTTATTTGGAGATAATGAGTTTTCTGATTACTTGGGGTTGCTTATTAAATGTAACGTTGCTTGCAGCTCAAAGATGTCAGGAATATGAAATCATCTAGATACTGTGGATCCGTGGGCGAGACGAGATGGGTGGCTTCAAGTAATATGGCGATATTACACTTTCATTCTGACTACAAGTAAGTATAGTACGTGAAATATTATTTGGTGAATAGGCAAATATGTCGTCAATGTAAACATCATAAGACTATCACTGCATAAATGTAATGAATGTAGGTAGTTGGTACCTAAATGGATTAAAGTTGTGACCTGACACATGAATTGTCGGAACATATTTATAATATTCTCAAAAGGTTTGTTAGCTGAAAGGTGTTAGGAAAACTTTATATTGATTTGTCACAAGCCCAAAACAAAACGCAGCGCAACGAAATGAGAGTTCGATGTCTTCATCACACAATCGGCATTTTACTGTTACAGTATTCAAGGATCGGGGTTTTCAGTTACGTGGCGAGCCGTAGAACTGCCTGGGTGTCCAACAACGACTATTACATCGAAGGAAGGCATTCTGAGAAGTCCAAATTATCCGCAGTTTTTGCTACCGAATTTGGACTGTACTATAGATATCTTGGCTCCTACTGGTAATGTTATTACTTTACTGACTGTTATCGTAAAATGAAGATGAGATGTCATAAAATGACCCCAAGTGTAATAAAACTATTTTGTTTCCAGGAAAACGAGTGTTCCTCAATATCAGCTATTATGATTTTGGTTATGGAATATTCGAAAAGGGAGTGCCGATAAATGTGACTGAATCAATCCCAGAAGAATCCTTCTTAGAAGTGCAAGTTGATCTTAAAAGCTCTCCTATTCGTCCTTTCGTGAATCCAAACATTTTGACCAATGGACTTTTTGTCTCGCAATCAGAGGTTCTGCGGCTGAGGTTGAAGACGGGAGAAAACATTACTGGGGTCGGATTTCTTGCACATTTTAAGACCAGTAAGTTATTTTTTAAATTGCTATATTTAGGTACATATACTTTTGATTACAATCTACAGTTCGATTCATAGAGCTGAGCCTAAAAAACGAATAAACATATGAAGGAACATAGCTGTTACAGATTAAATGTACCAAACCTGTTTCCAGTAAGTTTCCTCAACGTGTCGCACGTAGTGGAGCTGAAAGACGTCCGCTTAGGGCGGCTGGCGGCACCCAACTGGCCTCAGAGGCCGCCGCCACGAGCCACGCTGCGCATGCACATAATTGCTCCACACCACCACACCCTCACGCTGGCGGTGCTGAGAGCTACCTTGGTACAGAGGGGCAGTGACTGGCCTTGTGGAGACGGCGTGGGCTGGATTGAGGTCAGAACTTATAAATACTATTTATAAATAAATAATAAGTAATAATATTTTGGAAATTTCACACAACACACACGCCATCTAGCCCCAAACTAAGCCGAGCTTGTACTATGAGAACTTTTGAACTTTGTAAATTCATACATAGAAAACACCCAGACTCAGGACAAACACCGATGTTCATCACTCAAATGTTTGTCCTGAAGCGGGAATCGAACCCGCGATACAGGGCGTGGCAGTCCAATACACTTGCCATTCGACCATCCGTGTAGTCGATTAGTAGGGACTTGTAAGATTAGTATTAGTTGGCTCTAACCCGTAGGGTTAGAACTCTACCAACATATCGTAAAAGGCTGCGTATCGAGTTAATTATTAAGCTTAAACAATGACGATTAACTGAAGTTTCATTAAAATTGTTCATGATGTTTCAGGTGAAAGACAGCTACACAGACAACAACGGCACGGAATGGACGCTTTGCGAAGTGGACCGCAGCAAGAGGAAACTGGAGCCGACCGCTCCTCTGCTCATCAACTCGTATCTCCACTCGTTAGTGGTGACGCAGCATGCGGCTCAGCGCGGCGTCGATATGGACGTGTCGCTCATTGTGAACAAAGGTAGGTGAAGTGTTGATGCAACAATATGCGTATGTAGGCAGACTAGGCAGACGCTCTGCGAAGATAACCACAGTAAAAAGAAGAAGATGTCCGCTCTTGGCGGGCGCACTAAGTAATTAAAACACTAGGTACTGAGTCTTAGTTAAAAAGATACAAATAGTAAATATACTGGGTATATCTCCAGACTTTGTTTTTTCAAGTCCCTTAACACTGTATAAAGATGCTCAAATGCTCATACCTAACCAACAGAAAAGTCTTAAAAATCTTCTCCCCTGTTATTAAAAAAAAAAGAGATAGACAACAACGGCAATTACAAAATTGACGACATACTTAGCTACCCTAATGAGATAGGTAGGTACCTATGCGATTTTGTGCTTCAATCTGATCAGATTAAACTGTTGGAGATCTTTCAATCTAAAAATGCACACCTCTCCAATAACTAATAAGTAATAACTAAATCGTACAAGTGGGGAGGCGTACATTTTAACCAGTTTAAGATCTCTGTGTTTACTGTCCTGTTGGCCGCAGATCCGGAATACCACAGTAAAGTGCTGGTGCTCCCTGATCAAACCAGCCTGGAGTCGTGCTACCCCAACCCCTGCCTGCACGAGGGGCGCTGCGCTACGGACGCCACGAAGAGTTTCTGCCAATGTGCTGGATATTACACGGGTAACTTACCCCGTTCACTGTTGCCTTGGCTCTGGTTTCAATAGCCAATTTTTTGGCACTAGTTTCAAAAGCTTATTCCTATATGCTCTGGTTTTTTGGTCACTGTTATTTGGTTGTTATTGGTAGCGCGTCGGCAACAAGGCACTTATCAAATTGGAAATAAAGTTTATGAGGTTGGGTGGATGTTTATTTTTCAATCACGCCATAACCATTTAAACTACTGAATCGATTGACTGTTTTTGCAACTATAGCTAAGACCTTACTCAAGTTTTCAAAGCCACAACAACCGCTACGAGAACCATATTTCATAGACTAGCTAACGCCCGTAATTTTGTAGGCGTTCCGAATTTCCAAAATTCCTTTCTTAGTACCTACTTGACAAATATATCCTCGAAGTTTCGTGTCTCTACGTTCAGTAGTTTGGCGTTGTCTGTCAGCCAGTAGCACTAAGCCTTTTGAATATGTTGATATAGGTAGAGAATAATAATAATATAGCTTTTTATTCTGAACTGAACGGTTTGAGAGAGACCAAAAAAAGAAAGGCAAAAGCGAATTCTCTTCTGGGCGGGCTGCAGTTAGTAAAGCAATACTTCACAGGTATATTCTGCCTTATAACCGCCTGCGAGCGTTCTCCCTGCGCATTCGGCAACTGCACCGAGGTCGCACGCCCCGCTCCCAGCAGTCCCTCACCAGACGACGGCTTCCTCTGCGTGTGCGCTCGGGGGTACAAGGGCAAGCGCTGCGCAGAACGAGTGAGGCCCTGCGCATCCCGGCCGTGCAACGCGCGCGGGGCTTGCTTGGAGACTGCTGGCGGGTTCTTGTGTCAGTGCAACCCGTCCTGGACAGGGAAACGGTAAGTAGATACTTGAAATAACAACATGGACGGTCGAGTGATAAGCAATAATGGTTGCCAACATGCTGCGGGTATAATTCCCAAATCGGAAATTTAACTTTTACTACAGAATTTCGTCTAGTCGTAAGTTCATGTAGATGGATAAGTTTCCCAGCATAGTGCCAAGCAATTTTCCGTCAAAGGTTATGTACCTATGCCTAAGCAATGGCTTTCGGTTCGTTTTTCGGTTTTGGGGCACTGTAGCTATTAAGGCTTTCATCCCGGGAGTCTCGGTCTCGAAAATTTCGAGAGTCTCGACGATTTTTCGTTATTTTCGAGACTCGAGACTGGATGGTTTCGGTACCGGGAATAACGAGACTTTCGATACTTATAAAAATCTTTACAATATTCAGTGTAGATAGCCCTTAGTATAATCTAAAACAAGGATAAGACATAGTGGTATAGTCTTATGACTTTAGCTTACCAAAAAGGGCAATTTAAAAAAAAAGTAATATGTGTGAAATGAATGTAAATGTAAATGGACTCCCTTTTCCGCACTTGGACTCCTGTTGATCCTTTGTGCGTCGGATTTCCTGACTAATAGTTTAGCCAGCCTAACTCCGCCCAGAAGCACAGAAGTTTCCTGGGTTCTTCGCAGGCTTCGCGGAGTGACCTCGGGTTTTTGAGGATTTCCTCTCGTTGCTTTGCCACTCCCACGCATTCCAGGATTACGTGGGCGAGCGTTTCCTCCTCGGTCAAGCAGCCTCTACAGAGTGGGCTGTCTGTGTTTCCAATATTGTGCAGATGTTTGTTAAGCAGGCAATGTCCTGTGATAGTACCCACAATGATTCTTAAATCTGGTCGTTTCAAACTAAGTAAACGTCTAGTTAGACGTGGTGCAAGTTGCAGAAAGGCCATTCTTGATTGTTTGCACTTCTTGGTTTGCCGCCAGCGCTCACTGTGCTGTATCTTTGTACGCTTGCGTATCCACGCTCGCAATTGAGAAAAGGGTTGTGGTAGGAAGGAAGGGAGATGGCCCTTCCCTTCCAGTCTCATATCCTTTTCTAGCCAACTCGTCTGCGGCGTCGTTCCCTAATGAGTTTCTGTGCCCCTTAATCCACTGGAGTGTTATTCGGTTGGCTTGGGTTATTCTCTCCAGTGCTCGGTGGCATTCGTTAACGAGCATTGAGTCGCAAGTATTGCTATCTAGTGCTTTTAGTATAGCCATACTATCGGTTAGAATTCGTATATTTTGATTTTCGATTTTCCTCCGAAGTATGGTGTTTGCTGACTCGGTGATCGCTACACATTCGCATTGGAATATGGAGCTGTATGCACAGCGCGAGAGTCATTGATATGTTTATGTTGTAATCAAATGAAAGGCCCCTGTACCTTCGTTGGTTTGTGTGTGTATGTGTGGAATGAGGAACCATTTCGAAGAAAAACGCAAATTTTGATAAATCAGGAACATCGGACATCACCGAACATCATCAAATACTGGATTGTAAAGTTAAACTGTGATGTGTTCGCTAATACGCCATAAAATGCCTAAATGCCATTCCTATGAGTGTGCCTTTATGTACTATTAAATTAGTCTCGAAAGTCTCGTTTTTCCCGGGAATTTCGAGACCGCATCGAGTCTCGATTATTTTTTCCCGGGACTCAGAAAGTCATCGAGACTGAAAGCCCTAGTAGCTATATTAATAACTGTGATTTCGAGAATAACTACCGTAATAGCTACCTCAAAGTGGCCAAGTGAAGAGTGCAAAACTGCTTCATCATAACATTGTTTTGATCCCATGATGCTAGCTTTCCCGTGCAAGCGTCACTTGCAGAGGACTTAGTTGATTTGCGTAGAACTGTTTGGGTTATGGACAGGAGTCACTAGCTCTTGCTCGTCTCGCCACCTGTAAAATTTTTCGAACAGGTGCGAAGTCCCGAACCCCTCGCCGAATATAATAGGGCTCGGCCAGCGGATGCTGCAGGAGCCGTTCTGGCTGGGCCTGCTGGCCGTGTTCGTGATGCTGGGCTCCATCGGGTTGGTGTGGTGCGCCAAACGGCACTTCCCTGAGAAGATCGAGAAACTACTCGCCGAGGAGGCAGACCGCTGCACTAGACGTAAGTCTCTTTACATAGCGTTTGGAGGACAAATGTTTTGGTCCCAAACTTCCAGTCCACATTTTAATGTGAATGCAGATTTATAATAAGGGGAAATGGGCAGGTTTGTCCGATTAACTGGGTTATTTAATCTATAGCACTTACCTAGCTTACCACAATATCACAGTTTTAATCCCACCCAGGTCCGAGACATCCAGTTTATGGTCGTATGGTATAGAAATTGGATGGCTCTTCTTAGATCGAGTATTTAGAGTAATATAAAGAAGGGCTACAGTATTTTTGAGATTCACAGTATAAACTAATGCTTTACAAATTGTCTAATGTTTCTGCTATATTTATATATTTTCTCAATAACCGCACTGTCTCTGGGATGGTAAGGACACGTTTTGCGTAATTTGTCAATTTCTTCTTTACCTTTATCTATTGAATGTTTACTTGCGGGCCCAGAAACTAAAGCATTATTAGTGGTCATTTCAGTTTGTGTATAAACTTCTTCATAAATCATGATGCATACTATTGCATGAATATAGATGTTTTATAGATGTGTGTTCGAAAGTTTCTGGTGTCCGTAGAACACGATTCTTTTAACTTGGTCAAAATAATCAAACTTGATTAAATAATTCATTTGTGAGACGTTTTCTCCAAGTTAAATCGATTGTGTTAGTGGCTAAAAGGATTGCCAGAAAATATGCCGGGAACTAAAGAACTCACGTAAAGCAGTAGGCACCTCGATTATTAAATTTTCCTTTTTATCTTTGCTTTTCTATAAAAGCTAGCTTAGCTTGAATTTATTTAGATCTTCACTAAAATTGTTAAGACAGAGTCTGAGACAATTAATCAATACTACTCTACCAAAATAACGTTGCACAATTTTTTTCATCCTTTTGGACACTCTTCACTGGTATCAATAGAGTTTTGGGAACAAAGCTAATTATATAACTTGAATTTAGAAGCAAACTATATACAAAACAGTTTGGTTGATCTGAATCGTTGGTATGTAAACGTTCCCGGCGCGCGTGCATCTGGCAATCCTATATGTGTGGGGGCTAGCGACGCGCAAGGGGCGGTACGCGGCCGTGCCGCGCTGCGAGGCGCTCGAGAGCGGTGCGGCGTCCTAGCACAGTGCGCCGGCGCGGGCGGCGGCGGCGGACTCGGCGATGGGCTCGGCGATGACGGCGCGACCTGCGCGTTTGTCCACAGCCACGCACGCGAGCCACGAGCCGGCGCCCCCGCACCGCACGCTGCTCACGCGGCTGGGTATCCGCAAGCCGTCGGTGTCGGGACTCGCGGCGCACCCGCGAGCCGCGCGCACCTTTAGCTTGGACGATCTGTTAAAGCCGCTGCCCGGACGTAAGGACTGGAGCGTGGCGAAGGACCCGCGCGCTCCGCACCGATACGCGATACCAACGACTCTCACACGATCTCACCTAGACAGTATCAGGCTTAATAGTTGACACAATATCGCTATATTCAACTTTTTAATAAAACAGCTTTAAATCAAATCAAAATAATTCTCTATCGAAATTCTGCAGTCGTTCTAAGAGAATAAACTTAGCACAACACAATACATCTAATAGAACTTTAGTCAACACATTTTCTAACCCAAATACTTTGCTCATTTAGATTTAGCTCGCGTGTTTTAGCACATTACCATCTACTACAGATACTTTCATCTTGCTTTTATAATAGTAATTTTCTTTTAAAAAAGCTTTTTCTTTATGTTTTTTAGCTCGAGATGGCCTTGCTAGCTAGGACGTTTTTAGATTGTTTAAATAGTTTTTGAGTTTCAAGACAATCAAATTTTTTATTTTGGTAGTTCGCACTTATGTAGATGACGTTCTCATAGGCTCGATCAAAGTTGGCTATTATCAAAACAAGATAATTTTGGTCTGAATGATCGCCATCTTTTTCGAGTATACATGTTTTAGTCTTGTGTCTATTAGCACAACTGTACTGGTTGATTTCGCACTTAGTACCTTAGTGAGGGTCACAATTCACAAAATGAACAACGCTAACGGACATACGGCTAACAAAGACCATTATTTGAGTATAATTTGCAATCAGTAAATCGCAAACATTTAATCAAGATCCTTGCGGAGCGCGCGGTGTACTGGAGCTCGAATAGCACTGGATGTTCCCCGCTGTGAATGACCTCGATGTGGAATGTTCCCCGACCACCGTACCTGGTCTCGCTATCCTCGTTTTGACTGTTATTACAAACCTGTTGATGTGTGCACCTTGACCACGCACAAACACAAAGCATCTATTAGCCGCTCCTTCCTTCGTTTATATCTTTTTAGATCGTCCAACTAAAAGAGCCTTTGCTTTGTCAATAACAAAGACTTTCAGTTCTATACAATGATCTAGAATGTAACTGAATTGACACTGCAAAGGCTCAGTTACTGACTTTTGAATGTGCCTTAGCGTGTCTTTGAAACATTGTTTTGTTGCTTTGAGTTATGTGAAATCTGCTACAATTCTGAAAATAAATTACAAATTTGATTAATAAAATAACTGTGTCGTTCCACGTTTATTGTTCAACCAATATACTATTGCTTTTAGTTTTGTATAAATAGCTTTCCTCGTTAGATACCTGTTGGCCTGTGAAACTGCACTCTAATTATTCGATGTTTTTGTCATTATTAATCTTTGAAATCTTTACATACAAAGAAAGCACTGCATATTTTTACACTTAAATGGGCACAACAAAAATATTTTAAATGGCACTAACCTTCAACAATTGGCTTCCTAGATACACTTACTCGTATTATCTGTAGCAAAAAAGCTGCAGAAATAAATATTTTTTTGGAATCAATTTGTAGCTTCTAGTTTTTTGATGTTGTTGCTTATTGATGGTGTAGCCAAACATCAGTAACGTTCATCATGAACTTTTTGATACAGGAACACCTTCGCCGCGCAAAAAGAGAAATAATTCAACGCCGACAAAGAAAAACGCGGCAGAAAAAAAACAGATCTTGCAACAGCTAATCAGTCCGGCAGCGACCAACGACTACTCGAAAAAGATTACGATGGGAGAGCTCATTCAGATGTCTGAGAAGCGGACACTGAGCACTGTAGAGAGCGCTCCGGCATTTGTCAACTATGGAGTCGAAAATAAAGAGACATCGTTCGCTAGCGAAGCTTCTTCACCGTCCACGTCACCATCTATGAGACACATATCGGACCCGAAGCTCGAGAAGAAAGTCACATTCGCGAGGTTGCTGAACAAAGTCTCGGCAGAAATGAGTTCTAGCTCCGATGTCGACATGGTGAACACGATAGCTATACCGATGGCCGTGTTAGATAGAGGAATGAGAGCAAAGGCGTCGAGTACGCCGCCATCACCGGGAGTGGAGGTCAGATCTCCACACAGTACGTCGAGTAATCAGGGGAGCGATTCAATGTCCAGTCTTGATTTGACTTTGGCGAATGCTGCATTAAAAAAATATTCCAGGCAAGTATAATCAACTTAGTTCACACCGATATTTAGAGCCACTATATTTGATAAAATGTACTCTCTCCTCCCAGAACTCCGAAAATTTCGAGCGCGGATTCCATCTTAGCAATGTTCCGGAACTTCTCCTCGTCATCAGCTGCCATGGTCTCTCGGGCTTCTTCTGGCGGAGTGTCCATCTCGAGCACACCATCTGCGTCATCGCCTCAGGATGACACCGTGGATGGCGATGATATGTCGTTAGCATCATCGCAGTTCCCTTCAATCGCACCAGACTCACCGGTTACTAGGCCGCATAATATGATTGAGATACAGGTAGGCAGTTCTTTACATACCAATAAGACAACACCTACTCTCTTATGCGGTTACGGTGCCTTATGAGGTTTAAAACGTATCTTTATGATTTCCAGGTGTTAGACCCAATGAGCATGCACAAATCTTCTTCATCAGGCACCAATCTCCTCCATCCTCCCTCTATACTACTAGAAGTTCCAAGTGGGGTCAACAAGTGCCTCTCACCGATTCGGGAACTCCCTACCCCACTTCCCACTCCCATGCCTACTCCAATGCCAACGCCGCTCCCATCACCGAGACTGCCAAGATCCATGCCTTTGGACCAGGACCCAGAGGAATCTGCGATTATGTGCATCTCACCCAGTGAAGATGAAATGGATGAAATCAAGTTCGAATGCAAGGCTTTGAACGAAAGGCCTAGTGGATTGAAGTTGAAGGTGAGAAAACCATATTTAACAAATTAATTCAGGAGTCGTAGATATTTTATGAGGTACCCCTATACTCAAAGACTCATAAGACCTCTGTTTTCCAGCTGCGTCAACCACAGATCAGCACAGACACGCCGACTCCATCCACTCAAGTAACAGACTCGCCCAGTCCGAGCGTCACGCACAGCCAGGACTCCGAACGAGAGATGTCTTCCCCTTCCCCCGCGCCACCCTCCCTCTGCGTGCCTCTTCTTACTATCGAGAGACCGTCCCCGGGATCACCCCCACCGAGGCGGACACCGCCACAACTAGAATTCCAACCACCACCGCTGATAACGGTCACGTATAATGCGAGCGAAGAATCCGATGAGCCGATGTCGCCAAGACCACCTCCGCCTTCAGGTAACATGTGCTATCTCAGCCCATTCTCGATGTCGGCTCGAGGCGAACGCGCCCCGTCCGAGTCCAACCTCTCATCTTCAGGGTACAGTTCCATGGCTAGTCCGGGACCGTCGCGATGTGGCTCCAGCAATCCACTGTGCCCCTCGGAGATGGAAGACCCCGGGTCGGGAGGTGGACCCTCCTGCTTTCAAAGACGACGGCCTTTAATGAAAACCAACTCCAGCCCGGCTGCGTCGAACGATGACTGTAAAGAAAGAAGGAGAGGAAGATCAGATTCCGAAACGTTGTCCGACGACCCGCTTTTAGAATCTAACGATGAGGGCATAGGAACAGACGAGAGAGTAGACGACGTGCCCTCCAGCGCGAAAGAGATGGAGATATCTCTCAAAGAGTTGGAGATCCCCGTTCTGCTATCCCCGAGCGGAGTGACCAAGTGCTCGATCGTGAAGTGTGTCAGCGTGGAGAGGGGTTTGGACGAAAAGGCGAGCTTGCGTCCTCCGACGCTGATCGCCGAAGGCAGTAGACCGCTGAGCCCAGTTAGTTCGAGGAGCGAGAGTCCGTTGAGCGACAAGACTGGTTTAGGACGGTTCTCGCCACAGTTCTACGGGCGACAACTTCCCTTCACAGATTCGGATGGGCTGTACGACTTCCCAAGTTCCGAGTGTGTGAAAGGCAACGTGTTCAAAGTGGGAAGCAACGTGCAGAAGAAGAGCGGGAGGAAAAGAGACAGAAGGGCGGCTCGGACCGCGTCGCATGAGGTGACGGGGACCGCTAAATCGACGCTACCACACATGCCGCATTCGATGCACAACCTGCTGGAGGTAAGTGAACTGACGAATTTTATTCCGAACACAATCCTAGTCTATCTGGCTATTCAATTAGCGGACGTACTTAGGTATTCTTTATTTTCATCCGATCGAGTAGGTAGGTTTAGTAAGTACCTAGAATAGCCTTTCATACTAGATCGGTAGAGTCCTTTACCCATCATCAAATCTTGCATAAGCAGCCTACGACGAGCCCGTAGATCCTTAAACCCTATACAGTACGGAAGTTGGATCTAGGCCGGCTTGAAGTTAGGCGACGATGCTTTAGAACGAGATAAGCGACACTAACACCAACGAATGCTGACGTAGAAGAATGATTCTGAGCCGAAATTCAGGCCGACGTAGTACATCAAACGGCTGTGCTGTAGGTAACCTACATAGGTTTAAGATGGTCCTTTAGGCTATATTTTTGGAATACTTAAATCTAAATAGTGCTGGTGCACGACTGTCACAACGATTTGAGGAATGAATAATAGTTTATGAACTGAAACAGCACACTTCTCGATACCACGCGGATGAAGCCATGGGCAGCAACTAGTTCTGTAGGTACAGTCAGCTGCACAGAAATGTATACACTCCCATGCTTTCACATTTATATTACCTACTGTTAATTTTGCAAAGAAAATTGCACACAAGCATTTTTCTAATTAATGTGCCTAGTCATCTTACTTGTCAGAAGAAGAAGGCTTTGCAAAATTAAGAGTACCTATGATATAAATTTGAAAGGTCGGGAGTGTATACATGTCTGTGTAGCTGACTCACACATTTATCTCATGCGTATCATCCATTTCTGTCTCCCCTTTAGGTACCAGGTCCGCGCGAGGCGAGCGGGCGCGGGCGCAAGGGCGGGCGGCGTCGCTCGCGCTCGCAAGCCCCCGCGCCCGCCTCCTCTTCCTCATCAGAGGACTCCGTGTCCAACGCCAGCGTGGCCTCCGTGGCTTCCGTGGCCTCCGCGAGAGAACTGCGCCTGCCCGACTTGGACATGCAGGTATACACATAAACACCTCACTGAACATCTTCTCATGATCTCACCTCATCAGGTTTGCTGGAAGAAAACTCTTGTAAGGGTTAAGCTCGCCTTTGTACATGTTTTTTCTATTATGTTTTATAATAAGTATACCGTGTTTTTGGGTTCAATAAAGAATTACAAGAACATACCTTCGAGTAGAGAGAAGTGAGAAGTCAACAGTTTATAATGATTATTTTTCGAAACATAATAGTTAAATAGATAGAAAATTCAAGTTTTTCAATTATTCGGTTGGAGCACTAAGTATATTTAAGATTTTAATTTTTCAGACAATATATTTCTAATGGTCGCACCAACTTTATGTATTCAGTCATTATACATAATGTCTAGTTCTAATAATGAAGTGCTTATAACATTTATGTTCCCAATGTGAAAACAACTTTACATATAGGTTTTTTTTATATTGTGTGTTATCCTTATTTTACGAATGACTTATTTTATTTTAGGTAGGCTTTAGCAAAATTGAATTATTTTCAGCAATGTGAGCCGTTACGTTTGAGGAAACCGCTAAGGAGACAAAAGTGCCGTAGCTCAGAGGTGACTGTATGTTAACCAAGTGCCTGACTTTCATGTGATGTCACAACCTATCTACTAATAAAAACATCCATTTTTAGCTTAGCTCTAAGTGTACGACTATCACTTAGCGAATAGGTATGGCAGACATTTAGGATCTGGTGTAGAAAACATATTTAGCATCCTATTCTTCATTAAGGTGTAGGACTCATTCTGTTACTGCTGTTTCTGTGGTGTAGATATGGAATGCTTAGAACCTTGACGATATCGCTACTTTATTAGGAAAGGTTTATAGACGCATGATTTTCGTGGCATGACGACATTGTTTGATATGATTTTAATTTTATTTCTCTTTGCTACCCAGGACACGACGACATCCAAGATATCATCAAGCTTGGACCTGACTGAAGACTCTAGAAAACCGCCTAAAATCAACAAACTAAGGACCATTAGTAACCAAATAAGGTAAAATCAACATCCAATTTCAAACACTTATACCTCATGCATACTAAACATGATAATAATACTGGCATTTTCTTACAGATTTCTCAGACGTTTAGAACGTAGTTTGAAAATGAAAGAGAGCTATGCGGCGATTTCAGATGACGAAGGAGACGAATCCTCAAGCGTGACATCACCGCTCCTACAAGGAAGAAAAGACCTTAGCCGGCTCCCGAGCCACGCGACTTCCGCCCCACTGCTCGGCTCGATAAGGCCCAAAATCACAAGGCAAAGACGATATGATCGGAATTTAGTAAGTGAAGAAACGAGAACGTTAAACACTGCCGCAGGACAGGACAATTCAGATTGAGCTGCTAGTGACGATTCAACGGTGGGTGTGATACGATTATCATTATAAAGCTAGCCAATTTTCAATTTTTATATTACCTATCCGCTCTGAAATATCTAACCTACGAATATACCTACGAATTATTGGCATGTCTAATATTGACCTTTTCAAAACTATCTTAAGTACTTATACAAAATTCTAAGATAATGTGATATATTATACTAAGAAACACGAAACTAGTGGAATGTTGTCTTCAAAATAGTTATAGAAAAGTTATAAATGAGCAAAAAATCTTTATAATTTTATTTGAGTTCTCTTTTGGTGTTTAACAATGGTGGCTTATTGTACATAGTCTTTCATGATAGCAATAAATTATTTGTAGATGTTTTGTAGAATCGAAATACTTCAAATACCTACTGTAAGAATTAGTCTAAGCCAGAATAATATTTAGGTAGCGTGATTTTTCATCGTTCTGTTTTAGTGATGAGGCATTTTCTTGTAGAAACACTTTCCATTTATTAAATTTATATTGTTACATAGGTTATATTTATTATCTCCTTGCGTTTGTTATTCTACTGTATAACATGCTTTTTGTAAATAATATTTAAACGTATTGCTCAAATGCATATTTTGTGAAATCGTTTTTTGCGCACTTTTTGCTGTTTTGTAAATAAATAAAATATAAAATTGTTTATGTAAATACTGGGTTTCGAGAGAGAAAGTTTCTTTTTGCAGTCGTATAACGTTACGTAATTGTAAATGTTTTACATAATATAAGCAATTTATCGATTATAAGGATAAAAAATTAAAGGCCCAAAGATATGTATACAAAATGCACAATTACTACTTATATACAACTACTTGTATATGAATATAATGCACTTAAGTGATAAGATATTCATTGTTATCTTCTAAAGTTAAACTTATTTAACTGACGCACCAATAGAATAGTGAACTGCAATATTTGTGTAAATACCTAATTATGCGACCTAAGATTATAAACCACGCGAGACGTATACCTGCTCTCACCATCAAGTCATAACTTGGTCTGTCAAATATTTTGGGTCACAATGAAGATTTTGAATTACTGTTTGACAGAAAGCAGTGAAAATAATCCTTTAACATTTCACGAGGCCGAAGTAATATTTGTTTACAAATTAGATTTATTAATCTTGAAAAATTTTCACGCTAATTTCCTTTTCAATTTTCTCTTCTCCAGTTCCGTCAAAGCCTTTAAAATGCCTTCATTGTTGTTATTATTAGGAAATTCCTTGTAGACCTGAATCTGTTTTAGTGTTAGATTTATGCTTACCTTGTAGGTACAGTCCCAGCAATAATTTTATGTGATTTGACTGTTCAAAGACTGACGCTTGACTTGTGTGCACTCAACACTCTGTGTTTAAGTTTCAATGTTTAATGTATGTACTTCGTATATGCTTGTACCTATGTACTGAAAAATAAAGTTACGATTAAGTTAACCAAACTTTATTTCATTCGAAACACCTTAAAACTGGATTGACAGCATCCAAAACTACGAGGTGGGTATTATTGAAAATTTCTAAGTTTTCGCTGTGACTGTAACATAAAATAACACCCTTTTGTAATTAATGTATATTGTAGGTATGTAGGTAGAAAAAGCAAGGTACATTTTACCAGAATTCGTTAAAATCTAAAAAAAGTGTACAAAAACTAGGTTACGAAAGTCAATTATGTATGTAATTAAAAAAAAAATGCATTCGAATCATTTATTTATCAGTCGTGTACAAAATCACAGAGAATATTTATTTACATAATGGAGACGAAAACTATTCTATGGAGTGAAGAAGTATAGATATTAGGAAAATAAATACTTATTTTATGTACAATGTTAAGTAAGTACTTAAATCAAGCCTTTTTCGAATAGGAAAATGTACTTATAAAACTTATAGGAACGACCTTGTCGTGTCTTTTACGGGTAAGTACAACTTATTTTCTAAATTATGGAAATAACATAACCCACGACTAGATTTACAAAATACTTAGAATTTTATTCGTAATATGCGTAATTAGCACTTTTTTTTCATAAATACGAAAGTAACAGCTTAAAATAATTCTACCCATTATGCCCGAGTTACACGAGGCTAGTTTTTCAAGCCAGGATAGCAAGATAGTTATATTAGCTAGCGGCCCTGGCTCCATGTCAACAGAATTCTTTATTCATTTATTCAGAAGGCTTCATTTTTAGACTAGTAAACTAGTGAAAAAGTAAGCTAGTTCTGTGTACACGAAGCCAGAGCTACTAGCTAACAATCGCTCTCTTGTTATCCTGGCTTGGAAAACTAGCCTCGTGTAACTCGAGCGTTAGTGACATTTTATTTTTTACGATGTTTTCACTTTTTCTTATATTTTTTTAAAAAGCGAGATAGAGCCAAAGTTTAACGTGGATTTTGGATTTTTTTTCAATTATTTCATAATAGCTTTGTCATCCGGTTCATTCACAGTTTTATTTTTAATATTTATTATTGTTTTGTACCACCTTTCTTTCAATTTATACCTACACACTAAACTTATTATGTATTATCGCGTATTTTGTCTCAAGCGTACGCTCCACCAATACCTAACTTATTTACATGATTTTATTACAGCATAAGCTAACTACTACAATTTGTATTACAAAATTTACAACAGGAAACAATTGGGGCACTCATAGACCGTTGCAAACGATCTATAGGTAGCTCAACTGCTCCAACTCAATCTGCTTTATTATGAAACGAGGACTAAACTCGAGAATGACTATCCAAACGAGCATATTTATTCTTGACTTACACTACCGTTCCGTTTGCACTACATTAGATACCATAAACAATACATAAATAATTGTCATTTACATTCAAATAACGTATAACTACGAAATGATGAAATAAAAATGAAAAATTGACAAAATTTTGTTCATAATGGAAAAACAATAAAAAATCCGGGTCGGTGTAAACTCGCTTCTTAATAAAGCTAAAATGTGTATTTTTACATGTTTTTTAAAACATAACATCAAATTCAAAATTAATCACCATTCTAGCCCAGAGTTCTAGTATGTGTCGTTTTGCAGATTATTTTAGTTTTTATTTTACTGCCTAAAATAAAAACTATTCACAATATTCGAGATAATTTTTTTGACCCGTTATAAAAATGGCGAACAGCCCCATCTGAAGGGACTTCCCCGTCTCATAACCATTAAAATAATTTAAAAAAAAAGAGATTTCTATATTAGATCTCTTATAATCGAAAATGCTGCACAAAATCGCCTTACAATAATTATTATCTAAATCAAAAACTTCATCTTGTCCGAACATAGTTATGTTGGTATTCTTCAAATAGAAAACAAGATGAAATGTGATGAAAATGATCACCTTTGTTAGGAACTAATATTTGAACGTAGCGAAAACGTCGAATTGTATGAAGAATTTTGAAATATAGTTAAAACTGATTTTACTCGCCTTTGTTCTCGTTATGTCATTTCACATCTGTGATGTAACATTAATTATTATTGTGTTCTATATATTTTTAAACGTGCTAGCGTGTTTTAAAAGTGCTTACATGTTCAAAACGTGCTAGCATATTCAAAACATACCATCATGGACGCCAATAGCCACCAACCCCGCCAGAAAAATAGCGACATTCCTCAACAACAACTTCCAATCATCCGGCACCGCGTACGGAGCAATAATACCAGTCAACCTATGAATCTCATGCGCCGTACACACGAAAATATACGAAGTTAATATCAAATTAAGTACCGGAGCACCCGGAATCAGTACCAAAACCCCGTGTGTATCAGCCGCCAGCCAAATATGGGATTGGCTCGCGAATAACTCCAACGTTATAGTCCCGAACCAAGCGAACATTGTCGAATGTCGCATACGCAACACACCAGATACATTTCTAAGGATGATATAACTAATTATAGGTATAAAAGCCACGTAGCTGTGTATCTCGTTGCAGTCGAAGGTGTTGGAGCAGAGGAAGGTGAAAGTGATGTAGGAGCCGATGCCGATGAAGGCGAGGAGGGTCGCGGTGAGAGAGAGGCCTGGCGTGAACAGGTTGGAGTGCGTGCTGTCGTCGAGGAGGCTGTAGCGCTGGGAGAGGAGGTACGCTACGGCGAACATTATGCCGTACGTCATTGAATATCTAGAAATAATACAAGACCATAGAAGTATTAACGTATAATAAATAAATAAATAAAAATAAATATTTTGGACATTTCACACAACGCCATCTAGCCCCAAACTAAACAGAATTTTTACTATGGGAACCAGATGACTGATATTATTCTAAATTTTTTAAATACTTTTTTTTTTGTAAAACTCTAAAAACATACATGGAATACATAGAAAACACCCAAACTCAGGACAAACACCGATATTCATCGCATAAATATTTATCCTGAAGCGGGAATCTAACCCGCGACACTCGGCGTAGCAGTTCAACGCACTTGCAACCAGACCATCCGTTTTATCAATTATATGAGAAAGGTTATAAATTTAATGCTTATTTCTAAACTGACTTCAAAAAAGGAGGACGTTATCAATTCGGTTGAATGTTTTTTTTTTATGTTTGTTACATAAAAAAATTGTTTTTTATAAACATATATAAAAAAATATATTTTTATTTGAAAGGATATTTCGATAACCCGTGTTGGTGAAATGTCTATAAATAATAAATAATCTGGAAGTAAATCGTCTCAAACAAAAGAAAAATATTTTTCAAATCAGTATGAAAGCAACAAATATACGAGACAAAAAGCTTTAAAAAAATCAACCGAATTGAGAACCTCGTTCTATTTTGAAGTCGGTTAATTATTTATTATATTTTCGTGGCGTGAACTAGTAATTGATAGAGAAGTAAATATATACCTGTCCTGTTTCCACTGCAGCCACCACTGGTGTATGTCGTCATCGGAATTCACGAACAGAGCCTTCCACGGCCGCGTCACGAAGATCTTTTGGAAGAACACCTACACAACAAAATATAACTTTTCACTTCTCATGCTCATAGAGTTCAATTTTAGGCTAGGTTCAGGGGAAGTAAAACACTGCATTTTAGGCCCTAGGGCAAAAAGTGATTGCTTATAAAATTTGTTTAAAGAGGTTCAGTTTGTAAGGGTTCATACCGGTAGTTGAAAACTTTTTTCGACTTCGGAAAACTTTTTTCGAATTTCGGACTTCGGTCCTTATAAGCATATGTATATCAGGGTATTATGGGATAACTTTTTTCGAATTATATAAAAATGTTCGAAGCCTGCATGAAATCTTATGAATGAATGAATGAATTATTAATCTCAAGTATGGTTAGTTACAGACTGGTCTTATGAATGTATGAAGTAGTCACATACTTCACTGTAGAACACATACTATTATACAAACTGAACCTCTTTGATCTTTGAACTTTGAACACAGTAATGGTTACCTCGCTCATGTAGAGCACGGTGACGATGGACAGGAGCCCTATGACTTTAAGCGCGATGTACAGGTACTGGTAGGGCTTCGCCTCCGCCGTGTGCAGCGAGCTCGCCGTCACGTGCGGCGGAAGGGCGAATATCACGAACATCTGTATAAAATAATACAGATTTAGTTACATTATGGTGAAAGTCATAATAGGCCAGTCAAATTAGGGTTTCACCTCGGAATGAGAGATAATGAGTCAGTTATTTCGATCTCCGCCCTGTATCTCAAAAACGGTTGGGCGAATTTAATTTTTTTTTTTAAACAATTATGTCGCAAATTTAATGCTCTTCACCAGCGGTCAGCAACAGGCGGACCGCGGTCCGTGTCCGGACCGCAGAAGGTTCGAACCTCGGAACGCCAAATATTTTTAAATATACCAATATATTAATTTAAATTATAAATGTCATACATACAAATTCGTTAGTATCTATAACTTTTTACCTAAGTATCTTTTTTAATTGTTTTGATTAGACTTGAAATGACGAGCTAAGGGTACAAATAAATATCAACAAATTATATAAATATATTTAGTAATAAATCCGCTTGATTTCTAAACAAAGGTTTTAATTAACTTAACTTTAGTTTAGAACTTTAGTACATATTACTATATTATAAACCAAAGAGTCAACTCCGCAAATTCCGCAAAGTAACGCCTGAATCAATCAATTACAAATAAATATTTGTACATACTGCGGGGGGCCGGCGGAAGAGAGCAGACTGGTGGTCGTCACTTTGTCAGTTCGCATTCACAGACCGCGGCAAACTTGTTAATTTGATTAATTTGGCGTGTGAAAAACCTTTTCGTAAAAGCAAAAATTAAAATAGTACCTATTACATACATTATCAGTTTTCTTTCTGGACCACGATATTTTTTTTCAACAGTATCCGGACCCCACTTAAAACTACTTGCCGACCCCTGTTCTATAGGAACACCGTTATTAATCTATGGTACAGTGTACTCACGAGGGTGTACCAGAAGCTGGCGAGCGGGATGTAGGAGTAGAACTGGTAGGGGCGGTTCATGGTGAGGCAGAGCACGCACGTCAGGAAGTTGAGGCGGAACATCACGCGGAAGTAGCGCGACATGCGCACGCAACCCGTCTTCCACGTGTAGTAGAAATGGCCGAATCTGAAACAAACGCAAGGTTTTACAAAATAAAATCAAGGTTTAACAAAAACATGCAACAACCTACTTCAATCGGACTGTTCTAGTGACCGTAGGCGCCACTGAAAAGTCGTTGAAGAATCAATTTTTTTTTGTTTATGCGACAGCAGTTTTGTTCACTTCAACGACTTTCAAAATCGATTCAAAATCGGTTCAGTAGTTTCTATGGGATATGGGACCAATCTGAAAGTTTAAACTCTCAAAAAAAATTTTTTTTCAAATCCATTTGTAAACAACTAAGTTCTGAGGTAAGTAACATAACAAAAATATAAAAATTTGAAGTCTGTTGAAAAAAAATATTTTAGAGCTTAGTCGATAAAATTACCGATTTTGATAAATCGTCATAAAAAAAAAACCGAATTGAGAACCTCCTCCTTTTTTGAAGTCGGTTGAAAAAAAATATTATAGAGATTATAGAGCTAAGCTACACTTTTCGTAACTTAATTCTAGGAATCCTAGTATTAAGACCTACTTCTTATTTGAATGATTTCTTGCTTACCCGGTGAGAAACAAATATGCCGACACCAGAGCTCGCACCAGCATATAAATAGGTAGAACCTTGCTAGCGCCAGTTACCTAAAAAAAACAGTTAAATCATGAGATAGATAGGTTATTATCAAATTTTTTTTAAGTTCAGTAGGTTTCTAACGAATGAATACAAACCTGATAAACTAGTATGACCAGCTGCATCCATCCTTTCCACTCTAACGTCTGTTCCCGGTGGAGAACCCTGCAATAATGAACCTTATGTACATGGTAATAAGGTACAATCACGAATCATTTTAAAATG
The DNA here is from genome assembly GCA_932526365.1 of Lobophora halterata. Classification (NCBI taxonomy): domain Eukaryota; kingdom Metazoa; phylum Arthropoda; class Insecta; order Lepidoptera; family Geometridae; genus Lobophora; species Lobophora halterata. The sequence continues at coordinate 10,125,800 of OW052013.1, forward strand.
TCTCTATTGTTATCCACAATGTACATTATGTTCTCAAAATATTAAAACTAGTTCTCCCCTGTTAGACTAGTCCTCACCTGTTAGACTAGTTCTTACCTGTTAGACTAGTCCTCACCTGTTAGACTAGTGTTAACCTCTTAGACTAGTTCTCACCTGTTAGACTAGTTCTCGCCAGTTAAGACTAGGTTCTCATCTGTTAGACTAGTTCTCATCTGTTAGACTAGTTCTCGCCTGTTAGACTAGTCATCACCTGTTAAGACTAGTTCCCACCTGTTATACCAGTTATTACCTGTTAGACTAGTTTTCACCTGCTAGACTAGTTTTCACCTGCTAGACTAGTTTTCACCTGCTAGACTAGTTTTCGCCTGCTAGACTAGTTCTCACCTGTTAGACTTGGAGTCGTCAGTGAAGAACAGTCCCAAGGCCAGCACGTAGCCCACAGGCAGCCAAAAGCTCCATTCAGAATAGTACTTATTCTCCTTCATGAAGAAGTTCGTTCTGTCGCAGAGGTAGAAGTAGGCCATTATCATGCCGAGCTTGGACACTGCGGCAAGCAGAGACGGTCTGAGGATAATACAATTAATAATGTTATTCTTGAGCCAATGGTTATTCATTATTTCGTCTTTTCGCTTGTATTTTCTCAGGGGTCACAGAATACCAGCGCCTCAGAAGTAGGTCTCATTACTTCTGAGGCAAATGATGACTGACTTCCCTTTGTCTTTTTTAATGTGTCTTTTCTTGTTGTTTGTGTACGCAAATAACTTTATTCTTTTTCGAATTTAATTTTAATTTGCGTGAACGTCGGAGTTATTCGAGAATACCAAGAACGAGCGTACCTTACCTTACCCTTACCTTACCCTTACAGGCCCAATCAGCTCTAAGCTGATTGGGCCTGTAAGCACCACACTCAAATGAGGATGAATGAACGTACAAATAAACTAAAAATATCGAAGGTACTTTGTCCGATAGAGTGCTGCTTCTTACGGTACATATATAATATATTCTTTGACCTGGCGTCCGGCGGGCGCGGGTGCTGCGCGACGAGCGTGTAGCCGCCCAGCCGCTGGCGCGCGGTCTGCGAGCAGCGCCACGCCGCGCGCGCGCCGCTCACCACTGCGCTGGAGACACACTAGTATACCTGGCGTCCGGCGGGCGCGGGTGCTGCGCGACGAGCGTGTAGCCGCCCAGCCGCTGGCGCGCGGTCTGCGAGCAGCGCCACGCCGCGCGCGCGCCGCTCACCACTGCGCTGGAGACACACTAGTATACCTGGCGTCCGGCGGGCGCGGGTGCTGCGCGACGAGCGTGTAGCCGCCCAGCCGCTGGCGCGCGGTCTGCGAGCAGCGCCACGCCGCGCGCGCGCCGCTCACCACTGCGCTGGAGACACACTAGTATACCTGGCGTCCGGCGGGCGCGGGTGCTGCGCGACGAGCGTGTAGCCGCCCAGCCGCTGGCGCGCGGTCTGCGAGCAGCGCCACGCCGCGCGCGCGCCGCTCACCACTGCGCTGGAGACACACTAGTATACCTGGCGTCCGGCGGGCGCGGGTGCTGCGCGACGAGCGTGTAGCCGCCCAGCCGCTGGCGCGCGGTCTGCGAGCAGCGCCACGCCGCGCGCGCGCCGCTCACCACTGCGCTGGAGACACACTAGTATACCTGGCGTCCGGCGGGCGCGGGTGCTGCGCGACGAGCGTGTAGCCGCCCAGCCGCTGGCGCGCGGTCTGCGAGCAGCGCCACGCCGCGCGCGCGCCGCTCACCACTGCGCTGGAGACACACTAGTATACCTGGCGTCCGGCGGGCGCGGGTGCTGCGCGACGAGCGTGTAGCCGCCCAGCCGCTGGCGCGCGGTCTGCGAGCAGCGCCACGCCGCGCGCGCGCCGCTCACCACTGCGCTGGAGACACACTAGTATACCTGGCGTCCGGCGGGCGCGGGTGCTGCGCGACGAGCGTGTAGCCGCCCAGCCGCTGGCGCGCGGTCTGCGAGCAGCGCCACGCCGCGCGCGCGCCGCTCACCACTGCGCTGGAGACACCGACACACTTACATTATCTAATAACAAGTAGTTCGGAGGACGTGGTGGCCGAGTGGATGAGGCCCTTGCCTTGCGATCTGATGGTCGCGGGTTCGAATCCTGGTGGCAGTCATTCGTAAATGGGTTTTTTCAGTCGAAAAAAACCTATGTATGCATCCCTTGTTCTCACAACGGTGAAGGAAAACATCATGAGGAAACCGGCATGTCATGGAACAGAAAAAAATGTTGTATGGCATGTGACATCCACCAATCCGCATTGGGTCCGCGTGGTGGATTAAGACCCATTCGCTCTCCTACCGAGAATAGACCTGAGTCCCAGCAGTGGGAACATTATTGGCTGATTATGCTTAGTAGTTCGCACCTCCTTGACCCCTCGATACAAGAACCTCCGATTACAAGAATTATTTTAAACCTGCCTATTTTCATAAGGATCGGATATCGGCAAGACCACGCTGGAAGCGTCTTTAGTTTGTGATGAGCGGGAATACAATAGTACGAAACGATTGGGAGGCACCACGTTTTTTTTTTTTTCTTTCGAAGAACCGAAGTTCTTCGGTTTTGGCTTCACATCAAAGGTATATAGCCAGTGTCAAGTAATTGGAGAGATGATTTTGTCATAAGTCAGAGTCGATAAGTCAAGTCATGCCCCTGTAAAGTAGTGGTGGTTGCGACTTTACTAGAGGCTTCTATGGAGTTTTGGAGGCAACACGAAAAGTCACGTTTTACAGCATTACACTATTCACCAACACTCATACACGTTCACGAGCACTTAATGGATAAAAAACCACCGTTTTTACGCTTTAACACTCAAAGTTATACAAGTTTTGTCAATTAATTTAATGCCGCCAATGCGCCATTTTTCATGTTCCCGCCAAAAACAGGCACCACGTTGACAAACAGCGTATTCGTGAGTCTTCTATCTTTATCTAAAGTTGGCAGTGCGTACCAGGGTCACATTGATGCAGCAGTAAACGCATCGTCTACGTCTATTTAGATATGGTCATTTTTGTAACTACAATTAAAAACAAAATGGCTGTCATTTCACGGGGAGTGAGGTAAGTCGAGGGGGGAGGGCGGATTTAAAGATAAAAAAAAATAAAAACCACCCCTTTTAATATTTAATTCAACTCTACGCCTATGACTGCTACACCGGTGTCGCGGGTTCGATTCCCGACAAACATTTGTGTGATGGACATCGGTGTTTGTTCTGAGTCTGGGTGTTTCTATGTATTCTATGTATGTATTTACAAAAAAAAAGGATTTAAGTATTGTATCTGCTACCTGGTTCCCATAGTACAAGCTCTACTTAGTTTGGGACTAGGATGGCTATGTGTGAAAAGCCCAAAAAAAAAAAGTAGAACTCACCATATCAGAAACAACGCGAACGTAATGGCGGTGAGTCGCGTGGCGCGCTCAGGCGTCGCGCAGCAGGTGCCGTCGTTGTAGCTCATGTGGTCGTTACAGAACATGTTGAGCAGCGACTGGGCGCAGTGGCGCAGCGCCGTCGCGGACAGCTGCACGCCGGCCGCGGCGGGCGGCGACGAGATCAACTGCGGCGCCGACCAGATGCGCGCCGAGCTGTAGGTGAGGATCTGAAATATACACGTGGGGGTAAAAGCATCTTACACTCTCGTAAAAATAAACTTTATGCTAGGTACAGGGGAAGTAAAACCGCAGTTTAAGCCCTAGGGCAAAAAATGTATGTTTATGAAATCTGTTAGGAGGTTCAGTTTTTAATAGGTTTCATGCCGAAATATGAGAACATTTTTCTAATAAAATGTGGGTAAAAACATTTTACTATGGGAGCATAGTCCAAACCGCCATCTTGTTTTTTTTTCGAATTTTGCAGAGCACGATATAACCTTCATTGCATATCGATAGCTTATGACTAAATGAACAAAAAATCACCATTACAGAATGTCCCAAAACTTTGTGTCAGGTTTCAGAGATAATAAGGTTTAAGTCTGTAGGGATTAGGTAATATTTGCTTAAAGCTGAATAAAATAACAAGAACCAAGATAGAATTAACATTATTGAAAATTAGCTGGTGCCCGCAACTTAGTCTGCGCAGGTTTCTTTATAAATTGTAGCCTTGATTTTGAAAAAATAATAACGTACTGTATTATTGCGCTACCCTACATACAATAACGCTTTATTTAGAATTAACATTATTGAAAATTAGCTGGTGCCCGCGACTTCGTCTGCGCAGGTTTCTTTATAAATTGTAGCCTTGATTTTGAAAAAAAATAACGTACTGTATTACTGCGCTACCCTACACACAGTAACGCTTTATTTAGAATTAACATTATTGAAAATTAGCTGGTGCCCGCGACTTCGTCTGCGCAGGTTTCTTTATAAATAGTAGCCTTGATTTTGAAAAAAAAAAACGACTGTATTATTGCGCTATACTACATACAGTAACGCTTTATTTATTAGGATCAAATCTTTGCAAGTGTTTACTCAAAGTTCTTTGTGTGTTCTGTGTGATTTTTCACATACCTCAACGGCAGCCCTGTTGTACGCGTCAATGTCAGTATTGCTGATCCTCTTATAATCATCCCGTAGTTTGGATGGCTCCACCGGTTCCATTAGTTTCCAAAGCACCTGGACAAAATAGCGATTAGTTCAATCACTTCTACAGTTATTACCGAACTATCTGCGACCTTCGGCTATGCCTACGTGATGTGGGGGTAAAAAGTAGTTTTATAATTTAATTATTTGTCCTAATAGTTAAGTAAACTTCAACTTTATGCTAGGAGCAGGGGGAGTTAAACTGCATTTTAGGCCCTAGGGCAAAAAGTGATTGTTTATAAAATCTATATAAAGAGGTATAGTTTAGGCTTCATACCGGAAGTTGAGAACTTTTTTCAGAAATCGAACTTCGGTCCTTACTTACTTACATGTACGGGCATTATTAAATATTTTTATGGTAATTCTGTTGTATAAAATTAAATATTGATAAATAAAATAAAGTAAAATACATACAACCGATTTCAAATGGACTGTTCTAGTGATCGTAAACACCACTGAAAAGTCAAAGTCACATGTAAGCAAAAAACGCAATTTTGTTCACTTCAACAACTTTTTTTTTCGATTTAAAATCTAAACTACATAACCAATTTTGATAATATTCGATGGGACCTCTAAAATAAAAAATAAAAAAATTCAAATCGTTTTATAAACAACAAAGTTCTGAGGTAACCATTGCTAAATTCACAAAGAGTAAACAAACATATAACAAAAAAAAATGAATTGATAACCTCCTCCTGTTTAGAAGTCGGTTGAAAATATAGGCTCACCTGAGTTTTCTTAGTTTCCAGCGAGTCGATAGCTTGCACCAATAGCGTGAGGTTCCTCTTGTACTCCTCCAGCAGTAGGTCGGTGGTGTTACGCGTGCGCAGCGGCTGCAGGCCTGTAGACGCCACGATCACTGAAGGCGGCTTGTCCGCGGCTTGCCTGCAATTACCACCTGTATTTGTATTACTTTAAGGTATCAATTACCATAACTGCAAACCCATTATAATATTATTTTTATTTTTTTTACCCATTGCCAAGGAATGGTTGTGTTTTTGCGCGTTTCTTGTATGTACTACTCGGGCGAATCAACATGACACCTGGCTCGAATGACGAAATTGGTCCACCATAGTCTTGGACCGATCCTCGCTCCACACGAAGCTGACGGAGACGTAACTTGTGGTCTATGTAGGTTTAGTTAGGCAGATGGAGACCGGTGGTAGAGTATAATGTGTTTTTTTCATAAATGTCAAGCCACCAGGTAGGTACCCACCAGTACCGGAATTGGTCCACCATAGTCTTGGACACGTCTTTGCTCCACACGAAGCTGACGGCCAGACGTAACTTGTGGTCTATATAGGTGTAGTCAGGCAGGTGGTGACCGGTGGTTGAGTATAATGTGGTTTCTTTCATGAATATCAATCCACCAGGTACTCACCAGTACCGGAATTGGTCCACCATAGTCTTGGACACGTCCTCACTCCACACGAAGCTGACGGACAGACGTAACTTGTGGTCTATGTAGGTGTAGTTAGGCAGGTGGTGGCCGGCCGTCGAGTATGATGAATCCAGGTCTAACCGGGTTTTTAACACTCCTGGAACAATTTTATAAGCACTCTTATGGCGGTTTTACTAGGCCCGTGCTAACACGGGCCGCGCTGCGCCAAGGTCATCTATGCGGGCGGCGGACTTCTCATGGCATGTGTTAAGGCGTATAGTATCCCTGATTCGTACCTACATTTTTGTGATTTAAAAATTACTGCTTGTAATTTCAAAACACACGGACCTCCACAATCTAGAAAATAACATTACAAATGTGTAGTAAAAAATCTGCAAACATGTTTCATGTGTAAATCCTTGCCCAAAGATGTTTTTCTTTAGGCAAGGTTTTTACATGAAAAGTGGATGGAAGGAAGTTTGGCATCCATTTATGCTCACCTATAAAGTACTCATAGAGCTGCTCGACCCTTGAATCACCTATGAAGGCGAAGCTGTTGTATTTGCCCCAGAACGCTAGATAGCGGAGGCATCTTCTTGCATCACTGAAAACATCAATTTTGAGCTTTGAGGTATGTTTAGGCTTTGATGAATAGAAGTGTAGGTGCAATTGTGTGTCTTATGCAGGTGCTATGTATAGGTGCCATTTATACCTATATATCTGCCATGTTTAAGTGTCATGTGTTTATAAATATTTGATGACAAAACTCATAGACAAATAATGTTTTCCACTTTAAGTTTTAAGATTATGTATTTAAAGAAATGGGTCCCGGCCCAGATGTAACAAAGTATAGTTATCATATTGAGCCAAGTAACAGGCTTTCTAGAGACTTGAAGACTCAGACGCCAGAACTGGCCACTGGCTTACATAAGATTGAAGTAGGTTGTCATAACAAATGCTAGGTCCTAAAAGGACACTGGATATAATGACATACTATGTCATACCACGCACAACTAAACTTATATGTCGTATCTTATTACTCTGTGACTAAACATATGGTCAAATTAACCTTTGAATTAATGGTAATCCAATTAAAAATACTAAAAATTATTAAGATGGCTTGATGAGTGCACACTTGCACAGTTTATCATAGGCCTATTTTGTAGTGCATAGCTTTATGGTATGGTATGGGAACCAAAGATGTTTACATGATGAATTGATGACAATACCACACTTATCATCACAAATAAAACTGACCTAAACTAGGTTTAACCAAGTATAAGTTTAAATAAGTCCTCACAAAATTGTTTTCTAAACAATGTTTTTTTTTTTTTGGCTATTTTTTATTTATAGAGGTAAGAACAAATATTTCAAATACCTACTTAGTCCAACATCTGTAACTATAACTAAGTACGTAATTTTAAGTTACAAATCAATAAATATGTAATATAATAATATCATCATCATATGTCTGGTCGAAGCGACGCATGATCAGAGGGCTGGCAGCTATCTGGGCCAAAGAATAAGCCTTGCTATACAAAGAGGCAATGCAGCCAGTATCCTCGGCACGCTGCACGGCCATCGGGTATCGAGTTGGAGCAGTTGAGCTACCTATAGATCGTTTGCAACGGTCTATGGGTGGCCCAATTGTTTCCTTTTGTAAATTTTGTAATATAGATTGTAGTAGTTAGCTTATGCTGTAATAAATAAATATGTATATTCTATTCCATTATATCTTAAATTAGATTCTTCTGTGAAGGTATTCTGGGTGTTCTATAAGAATACTTTAATTGATTTTTGATATCAACCTTTTCCCACAATATTGAGCATGCACACCACTAAATTATAATATTGTCTTCTATAATATGGATTAGAAATAGAATACCACCATTGTTATCTATTACAATTGTTAAGATACTATAACAATACTAATGAACTAATATTTATTAAGTTATTCCTAGGCCATCAACTGTTACAAGGAGAAGATAAAAATTTAGATTATTTAGCAACATTTTCCTGATTGTAACTCTTTCCGAATACTTACGTTTTGGAGTATCTGTGGAGCATACATCCATATGGCTGCCATTCATGGTCCCCTTTGTAGCGGCCTGATGACAGCAGCCAAGTGCACGAGTCAGGGCCTACAGACAATATATTACACATTTTATTTAATTACATTTAAAACAGGCGGAGGTGGATCAGGCTAGCCCAGGACTGCAAAAAGTGGTGTACTGAAGAGGAGGCCCCAACAGTGGGTGCAAGAGGCTGGGTAGATAGATATATCTAAGGATCATAAAGAGCAACTTTTGCTGAAGTACTTTTATCATAGTTATTCAAGAGTAGCAGAAGCGAAGTGGAATTTTCAATTTGCCCAATCAATGGACCTTTTCTTAATTGAAGAGAAGTAGGTATGCTTTGTAGATACAAAAGATACAAAGGGAGATCCCTTCAAACATTCGCGTAGAACATCCATTTGCTTTAGCTAGTCGAGTAGCCCTCAATCCCGGCTATGGGATCAATAGGTTGATCTTTGAAGTCTGACTCACCATATCGTAGGTGCAATATCCCATGGTAGCCGATGAAACCGATCACGAGTACGAACGCCACTAGCTTAGCGTTTTCCACGTTCAGCTGGTCAATGATCCACTCCGCAGACCTTTTATGCGAGGATACCATGGCTGCGACCGGTTTGTTTTGATTGCAACAATTGTTGTTTTTGCGCTACGCAATGGATGCGGCCTTGGGAATTTAAAAGGCGTTATCCATACGACTCAGCGGTTTAATTAATGAGTAAAAAACGGAAAGCTCATCACCACACAAGTTTTCACAACAAACACAATAAAAAAACTTAGGTTATTTTGATTTTCGCGAACAAATTCAGATTTTGATCGACCGATGGTCGATACCAACAATGTTGACAGTATATATTTACGAAAAGTTACGAACGAAAGGTTAGAAATTATACGGAATTTGACAGTAACGTGATTTCAATAAATATTATCTCTAGGTAAATGATCTAATCGTAATTTAAATACATACAATAGCTAGCTGTTTACCATACCTACTTCTGCTTGTTTTAGTGTGTGGCTGTTAGCCGCGTTCAGGCATTTTAACTGAGAAGCTGCTAACGTGTTATTCAGTAATTCAGTAATTTATTTATTGCAATAAATATGTACACTTACACCTTAGGGCTATGGTACTATATTCACCCTGTTGGGCACAGCAACTTAACTAATAGGAACTTAAGTTTATTTCCTTACATTTAATAGGTAGTATCACAAATTTACAATGTAATTAAATATATAAATTTAGTTTTTAAGATGGCACATTAAATACCTACTACTTAGATTTAAATGAATAGTTTATTTAAGTAAGTACCTATATTATAATCTTCTATAAATTATTTTATACTATAATAAATTGACTTGAGTTTAAATTGAATTTTAAGTTATACTAAGCCATACATATTTTAAACTTACATTAATATGTTTCTACATAATATATAAACTATTTATTTATTTTTTTGTTACCTTACATTTAACATAATAGTAGTATCACAATGTACTTAATTAATAAATTTAGTCTCTTAACAAGGCACATTAAGTAAGTACTTAGATATTTTATTTGAGTTAATCGTTTATTTAAGTATATTATCATCCTCTATAAATTCTTTTACACTGTAATAAGATTTTGTTATAAGAATTGACTTGAGTTTATTTTTGAAAATGCTGTCTTTTGTTTCTTGTTTTAAACTATCAGGGAGTTTATTGAAAAGTTGGATACAACGATACTCAGGACTTTTTCTAAACATTTCTATCCTAGGTGTAGGCAAGGCTAGCATATTCTTACGACGTGAATTTCTTTGGTATGTAAAGAGGTCTATGTTTTTTCTGACAAACATTAATGTTTCTAAAATATATATAGAAGGAAGAGTCAGAATATTTTCTTGCCTAAAATGTGATCTACAGCTTTCTCTTTGTCGTATGTTCACAACTATACGGATGCATTTCTTTTGAGAAATAAATAACGTTATGCGTTTTGCTTTCGCAAGACCAGTATATTTAAATTAAGAGATAAGTTTAAATTTTACCAATATTTTGCGGTATACTAAAAGATTGGAAAAAAAGTGGTGACATATTAAGAAATTGTTTAAAGGAATAATAGGTATGGAAAAGGTACGCACGTAAATCCGTACTTTCAATGCTGCATGCTGATTTTTACTGTCAGATGTCGAATAAATACAATTTTAATCGATTAATCGGACTGAATCATTCGCTTTTTCGTGTTTCCGAACACAGTGTTGTAAGTATTTATATCACGAAGGTACAAATAATTTAGCGTTGCAACACTAAACGTCTAATTGGATTACAATGGCGGGTATGTCACCGTCTGAGGTAAGTAAAAATAATTAAAATTATACGTATTTCAGTCCACTACAGTAATTGAATTCTTGCCTACATACTATACAAAGAAATTACTAATGAATGAGGTATTATTTTATTTTGTGCGTGCAATTTTACTATCAAAATAGAGTGACAGTTTTACAGAAGTATTTTTTAGTCAATTTCACGATTTTCGTGCAATTTATTATCTTCTCCTGCATCAGAAATAATAAAGTACCTTCTAGAATGCCACGTAAAGAGCTAGTGGACAATAATTGGTCGTTCAAAATGAAAAAAAAGTTGGTAAGTATTGTTTACTGAATCAGATGTGAACCGAAGTTGTGTTTATTCCAGAGGAGACTTCAAAAAGAGCTTATGTCCCTGATGAGGGAACCACCCCCAGGGGTCACCGTGGACGGAGACCAAGCCAGTCAAAATCTAACGTTGTAAGTAAAAAAATCACAGACAGTATGTATACATACCAACAGTGCACACAGCAGTATTATCAAAACACTGCTGTGCTAAGTGAATTTTCAACTTGAGACGTAGTCATCACATGTAGGTATTTTTATATTTACTCAGTCATTTACATGATCATGTAATCATAGAGGTAAAGTTAAGTTTAGACATATCAATCTAAGTTTAAAATAAATAGTGTGATTGTGTCATTGTGTCACTGTCATTCAGTAGTTTTGTCCATATGTAACAACATAACACAGTGACTCAATGTAACAATGTCCTAACTAATGCGAAACATTGCCATTGTTCCACAGACCGGTGCATAAGCCCATTAGTAGCAAACAGACACCATTATTCATTCAATAAAAATCTGTTAATGGGCTTTATCTTACTCTGCAACAAAGTGGGGTTAGGGTAGGAAAAGGATGATATTTGCAACTAAATTTAAGAATTAGGATCTAAGGCTAGGCCTCATATTTTTATGACTCTAACTTGAACCATTGATCAGGTTAAATTCACGTTAATTTTCATGATGGATTTTTCTATTTCCTTTTCCATTTTTTTAATTCTTTTCCAACCATAAAATCACTAGAACTTAAACGGAGCAATACAAGACCTGTATATGTATACAGAGACATATTTATGATAATCTGCACTTCTGTACTAGAACAGCTTTTTATAAATTTTAGTGTGACCATTTTATTTACTGGAAGAATATGTCCAATCACCTACATTGTTTATTCAGTGCAGTTACTAAGTGCATATCAAGTAGGTTCTTCCTGTTCCTTATATGTAAAGAATAAAGTACTTACAGTCTTTTAAGTGATTCTTACTTTCATACTGCTTTCTAGCGTTAAGTATTTAATTCTCTGAAAATCCTTCATATTAAGAGTCTACACATGTAGGTACTTATATTATCAATTTTTAAGTTCCTAAAGCTATTTCAGATAACAGATAATAATGAATAAATCAATATTATGGACTTTCACACAAGGTCATCTAGCCCCAAAATAAGCATAGCTTGTACTATAGGAAACAGATAATATCTATTAGCCTTTACCTATTTGTGAAAACTAACTTGCTGTAATTTTTCCCAAAAAAAAATATTTTTTCGTTGTCGCCAGATGGACAGTTCATATGGAAGGTGTGCCCGGCACTCTATACGAAGGCGAGCAATTCGTTCTGCAGTTCAAATTCACAAGCAAATATCCATTTGATTCTCCTGAGGTAAGTCTTGTATGCCAAGAACCAGCAAGCGAAGTGTCTGACGTACGGCTGGTAGATAAGTCTCCAAAAATTATCTCCACTAGTGGGGATTAGTGTGGATTTCGAGGAAAATAGTCTCTAAAATGCCTACTAACACAAACCACCAACCTCCTACATGATAAGGACCAAGCCAAAGAGACTATCATTCCACTTATCCACACCAAAGCTACTGAACGGACTTGGCTGAACTTCAGTAAAATCTGTCTCATTAAAATTGTTTGTGATTTCTTATTTATGAAACATTTTCGATTGCAAAAAAATTATATTTCTCAAATAAAACAAACCCGGTGTAGTCTCGGTTATTTTAAGGAAATATACCTGAATATGTTTGCTTTTGAACTGTAAATTCCTTGTAGTTACGCAAAAACATTATTATATAGGTACTCATAATTCGTAATATGTTACCGACACTATCAGTAGGTAGTTGTGGTTCATTCGCCTTTTTCTAGGTTGTGATATCGAATTTTAAACTACTACATAACATACTAGCTTCGGCCCGCGTGGTGACGGTATAAAAGGTAGCATAATGACCTTTTGCAGTTTATATGATACACTCATACCGAATTTCAACCAAATCGGGTCTGTGGTTTTTGCGTGATTGATCAACATACATACTCACAAAGCACTTACATACAGCACTTTTTGCCTGTTCTTCATAAATTGCCGATCGTTAACTCTTGTTATTTATATATTTTGTATTTAGAGAAGATTAGATGTATGATTTGACGTAATTAATCACTAAGTATCATGATGACTAATGATATGTAGGTATTTGGTCAGTGATTAATTTATCAATACCTACAAGAAACCCCAATGCAATGTATGTAAGTAATGCATAGTATATGTAAGTAATTCATATAGAAAACGCATAATCAGTTGCAGTTTCTGAACACAAATATGACAAGAAAATTTGAAAAATTAAGTCCAATTCTTGTTAAAATTAATTTGATATAAATTTGATAACTGTTACCGTTAGTCGTTTTCCTATATTGATTTGCGTCAGGCGGTACCCATCATTGATAATAATTTAAGTTTAATTCATCGTTTGGCAAACTCGGGTACCTAGCTCGAGACAGCTCGCTGCAGCTCGGCTCGGGCGCCGCTGTCATTCTGTCATTTTGTGGAAATCCAAAATTCTGACTGTATAGATACAACGTAGTACCCCTTCTGCATTGTCCATGTAAGCTCATAGTATATCTTTTATATATGATGTAAGTTTTTTTAGTAATTAAACATTTGTGGTGTAATACCTACTAACTTAAGTACACAATGTTGATGACGCCTTTGGAATTTCATAAAACAATAATTCAAAGAAAATATAATACAGGTCGAACAGTTCTTGACTTCTTCCTACCATTGTTTGTATTGTAATCCGTAGGTATGGCAAGGTCGCGATTCCAATTTACACCTGGTTCATTATTTCTATTTCTTATCGTATTGGCCAGTTATCCTTATCTAGAGGAGCTTCCGTAGTAAGCCGTGTTGGCCGAGTGGGAGATGCCTCGACTTTCGATCCGATGATCGTGGGTTCGAACCCGGTCGTACATCGATGGATTTATCTGTGTAAAAAAAAATCAATGTGTGCATTAAAAAATACGTGCTTTACGGTGAAGGAAAACATCTTGAGGAAACCGTCATGTCGTAGAACCTAAAAAATTAGAAAAACATGTGTCGAAAGGAGCCTCTTCGAGGCGCACATTAAATCTTTTCACCACACTGGTTCGAAATAACTAGTGACACAATTAGAAGAATGAACGGGTAAATTCTATAGCTTGTTGGAACCGACAACTGCTGAGTAATAAAGGTTTCATGAATTTAATCGTGAAATGACCCTCCCTTAAATTATTATTGATGTCTGTGAAATCCTCTGCCGATCCGTCCGCCAATGTGCGCGGGCCCTTAATTTAAATCTAAACAAATGCATTGAAAACAAGTCGTTCGTTATTGCTCACACGCTTCTGGACCCGATCCAAGATTGGACTCATTGTGTCGCGACGTTACTCAAATTGCAGATTTAATAGTTCACACTGCAGCTGTACTTCAGATACATTGTAGGTACATCGTACTCGGAAATATCAGATGGAAAGTCGTCTAAAATTATACTTGCTGGTCTTTCTTCTTGTACACATTACTCCGTCAACGATGTCCTAATAAATGATCTGCTCAGAGTACGTCCAGGGAACTGGGCTAGAACTTTTCAGATTGTTGCGATCTCTGTAAATTTTACAGTGTAAAGCCATTCGCTTTTAAGAGTCATGATGTGGACGCTTAGAAGTTGCAAACCCTCTAGTGTTAAATAGAAAACAAGCAGCAATATACGAGCCTTCTCGCTGCCATGAAGGCAACCGAAATGGGCGGAGTTTCGAGGAGCGGACCGTTAATTGACCAATCACAGCGCTCTACTTTCGACTTCCAGTCCACTCCACTTCGAACACTGTGATTGAGCAATTTACGGTCCGCTTCCCTCAGTGGAAACGCACCCTAAAGGTCGTGCGCCCTCAGCGCTCGCCGAGAGTCCGGTGTCGCAGTATTGGCCATCTGCAGCCAACTGCATTAAGGATGCTTTTCCACCAGAGATGTGCTATGCTACGTTGCTATCGATGCGTTTGATATCCACCAATCATATTCATTGGTGCACATAGCTTAGCACTGGTGGAAAGTGATTCAACTAAGATATGCTTTTTATAAGGAAGGATAATATGCGCGCTATGGATGCCTGCTATGGGCCTCGCCGCTCGCCGCTTCCCTACTATCGATACATCGCATAGCTCGAGCTGCGCATCTTTCTCGCGCAGCTACTTTGCGGCGGCGCATCTTCATAGCGCATCTGCCTCGCACAGCTACATAGATTAGCATTGGTGGAAACGGTCACATATTTCGTAGCGTAGATTACACAACTTCGCAGCATAGCTGCATAGCACATCTCTGGTGGAAAGGCACCCTATAAAGGTCATGCACCCTCAGCGCTCGCCGAGAGTCCGGTATCGCAGTATTGGCCATCTGCGGCCAACTGCATTAAAGTTCCATCCGAAAAAAAACTTTCATATAGATTTTCGTACACTTTTGCGATTATCACATATAGTTATTTGATTGTAACGGGTATTTATCGCGCTCACCTCTATGAGTCAACCCGTAACCACGGCTGTTGCAATACAGTCGAAACGTCGGAACACAAAAACATATACTTTCTTTTAAAATTACTTATATGATAACGATTTGGAGATATCTGTGATGTTATGTATAAATATCAATAAACGAATTTGAATTTGAAAAACTTGAATATAAGGTGAGCGCGATAAATACCCGTTACAATCAAATAACTAAAAACTTTCATGTTCTGTTTGCAGGTGACATTCATAGGCAGCAACATTCCCGTCCACCCGCACGTGTACTCCAACGGCCACATCTGCCTGTCCATCCTGACGGACGACTGGTCGCCGGCGCTGTCGGTGCAGTCCGTCTGTCTGTCCATCGTGTCCATGCTCAGCAGTTGCAAGGAAAAGGTGCGTCTTTGTTATACTATCCTGTATTTTTATCAACCGACTTCAAAAAAGGAGATAGATTATTCTTTATTGCACACAATCACAAAATAAACAAAAATATACAGAAATAAAAAAAAACATAAAAATATAAAAAAGAGATTCCTTCTCAATTTGGTTGTATGACCGTGTTGGCCGAGTGGCAGGTGCTTCGACTTTCGATCCGAAGGTCGTGAGTATAATTCAAACCCGGTCGTACACCAATGGATTGTCCTGTTCAAAAAGAGCCATGTCTGCATTTTAAAACACGTGCTTAACGGTGGAGGAAAACGGTATGTCATAGTACCTAAAAAGTTCGAAAAAATGGTGTCAAGTGCACGAAAGGAGCCTTGAAATCCTTTCAAGTCACTGGATCGAAAGAACTAGTGACACGATAAGAATAATTAGGTTGTATGTTATTCTTGTTAGGTACCTCATAACTTTGTTGTTTATAAACCGATTTGAGAAAATATTTATTTGTTTGCAAGTATACTTTTAGATTGCTCCCATAGATATTTCTTCAAAATAGTTAGTTATTAAATAAAAAAAAACTGAAAGAAATGTGGCGTCGAATTAAACAAAATTGCGTAGATAGATAGATAGATGTAATCTTTATTGCACACCTTAAAATAAAAATACATGAAGAAGAAACAATACTGAAGAAAAAGTGGTACAATGGGCGGCCTTATCGCTAAAAGCGATCTCTTCCAGGCAACCTTGGGATGGACTCGAAATATTTGAACAAAAGAGGACGGCGGCGTATAAATACCTACTAGGAAACTAAAATATTTTATTGAAAAACAATATTTACTTAGTTACATAAAATAAAATAAAACTAAGTTACATACCTTCATACAAGTAAGACAAACTACATGCTAAAAATGTACGATATATAACACTATAATACATATCAACGCTCTCCTGACAGCCCTGAGTGTGATTTATTTGCGGATGAATGGTCAAGTATTTTGTTGTATGTCTTAGGTATTGTGAGCGAGATGTATGATTGTTGTTGTCTTTTTTTTTTACTACTTTAAATTGACCTAAATTATTGACATTCTGTATGAATTCCATGAACATTGTGACTTTTAATTTTTTATCTTTTTTTACCATTTTACCAAAGAGCTTTTATACCATGTATCTAGAGAGCTAACACGCCATTTTGTTTTATTTAAGGATTAAGAATTCTGAACCTTATGACTTGGAAATAAAGTTCTTTTTTTATTAAATCTAAATATAAGGATTTTAATGCTTGATAGAGACCCCCTCGTTAAGGAGTGTGTCTCGTTCACACAGTTGCCAGCATGCAATAAAAATTAACATGGCCATAATTTTTGAAATAAGTGGGACAGTTTTCGAAATTAGACGATTTGCTCTTATTCAGATTTATTTGAAAGGTTTAGTACAGTCGCTGTCATGTAGGTTAGGTACCTAACTGTCGAGAATAATAATTACTGTTCGAAAGAAACAGTATTAAAACCATTGAATCAGATATAGCTCACTAGAATGCGGCGCCCCGCCCTCTTTTTTGTTGATATTTTAATGCACCTATGTATAATATAATTTTAAAACAATAATGCAAAGTAACGTATGTATATAACATTGATAGCTTATTGAGCAGATTGAATTTTCCCTTGGTTGCTTGTTTATGTCTCAATGAAATATTCAAAGTTCAAAAATTATGGTCGCCCTACAGAACGAGACACACTCCTTACTGGTTCTAGCTCTTTCGGCTCGCAGTTTTCGTATGAGTCGGCATTCTAGATACATAGTATACAAGTTCTTTGCTTTTTACTGACATTTATCTAAAATATGTGTATAATTTTAATGAAATTTAATAATATAAGTGTAGCACTCTTTAATTAATATAATTGGTGTATCCGTTTTAATTAAAGTTAATAAATAAATACAAATACAAAAATACAAATCTATAATAAACGTACACAAATAACATTAATGTTAGGTACTTATAAGTTCTTATATTATGCTTTCCTATGACTTGTCAGTGTACAGTCACTAGAACAGATTTAATATTGTCCTTTTTTTTCAGAGGCGACCACCAGATAACTCTTTCTACGTCAAAACATGCAACAAAAATCCTAAGAAAACAAAATGGTGGTATCATGGTGAGTTAAATACGATGATATTCATCTGCCCTTATCCCACTTAGGTGGGGTCGGCACAACATGTCTTCTTCCATTCATCTATATCAGCCGTCATCTCAGTTAAATTAGAAGACATGAAATCTAAAGACGAAACGAGTGCAGACTAAGAACTTTTTAACAAAAACATCTATAAATTTCAAATTAACCATTTTCTGAAATCTATGTCGAAATTGGGCCGAACCAGTTCAGTAATTTTGGCGTGATCAAGGCAAGGAGCATCCATCTTTCTAGCGATCCTCTCAGACTTTTGCCATATTGACGTGGAATATTATATAAATAATAATATTGGCAGCATCCACAAACTCGTTCAAGAACAAACTCAGTCAAGAACAAAGTCGACCCTTGGTTACGAACCAACATTACTATGTTAAAAAAAGTTACACAAAACTATTAAAAAATCCAACACTGTGTGACATCAGCGAAAGCTGCTCGTCTATAAATAATTAAATAATAAATAGATATACAGCTAAATTACTTTTTTTATTTCCAGATGACTCAGTGTAACATAAAAGTCGCGAGCTATATCGAGCATGGACGATAAATCTCAGTATGTGATAAGTGTTATCTACGGTGTGTACATAGTGCGGGGACCGAGGTGGCAACACTAAATTGAAGTGCCTGGCAACTCCAACACCAAAGTTACTAACACCAGAGGTTTGCAACACCAAATTGAAGCGACTGGGTAGCACTATCGGTCAGGATGTTGGCAACACTCAATTGAAGTGACTGGCACCACAAAATTGAAGAAACTGCAACCACGAATGGTCGAAACGTTGGTAACACTAACTCTCGGGGTGTTGCCAACAATAAATTTAGTTGGACTGGCAACATTAACGGTTGGGGATGGCATTAATAAATTACAGTGGGTAGCGCTCAGTTTTCTTTGCCTGTATATTGTAGCAGTAAGGTGTATGTATGGCCGATGTATTAGTAATTAATTATCCATTCAAATAAAATATACGTCTATTGTTCAGCAAGTAAAATAAATAAGTGCCTTTGCAAAATTAAAATTGACAATGAAACTTCGGTTTTAAGAGTATCAAAAAAAGTCAATTAACATACAAAAACTTTTTCACTTTAATATTTCACGGAATTAGACTACTTATTTTTTTCATATAGGTACTGACTGTCAGCGGCACAGACATGTATACACTCCCAAGCTTTCACATTTATTCATATTTTTGCGAAGATATTCTTCTTCTGACAAGAATTTTCACAAGTTAGATGCCTACATTTATTTGAAAATGCTTGCGTGCACTTTACTTTGCAAAATTAAGAATAATATAGGACGACACGGATGGTCGAGTGGCCAGTGCATTGGACTACTATGGCGAGTGTCGCGGGTTCGAATCTTGCTTCAGGACTGACATTTGTGTGATGAACATTGGTGTTTGTCCTGAGTCTGGGTATTTTCTATGTATTCTACCAGCCATCTGTTTCCCATGGTACAAGCTCTGGTTAGTTTGGTGCTCGATGGCGTTGTGTGAAATGTCCTAAATATATATTTATTTATATAAATATGAAAGCTTGGAAGTGTATACATGTCTGTGCAGCTGACTGTACACCAAGATTGCCTAAATAACATAAAGTAATGATTGATTTGTGCACCTTACTGCTTACACCATAATTTGTCAACTAAATTTAACACAATGTAAGTAGACGAAATATATGAATGTGTATAAGCTTTTCCATTCAGTATGTAAATGTCAAGTCAAATATTTACTTGTATATAATTTTTATTTTTTACTTGATTTTATCAAATGCAGGCCGATGCCGGATGTCTTAATTTTACTAGTGAGATTTGTCTCTTTCACTAAGTGTTCTATGTATTAAGGGAATAATATCTCGTATGGTTCGTGCTCACGAACCGCGATTTTACGGACGCGTATCAGCCCGCACCGTGGGAAGCATCGTCGTAATAGCGCGGACACGTCCGTCATGCCTAGATTACACGTACAGAGTACTCGGCCGAGACAGTAAAAGCTTACGTCACTCGCTCAGTCGAGCACTCGGCGCTATGTTTATACGTACCGAGTACTCGGCCGAGAACACTGTCTCGGCCGAGTACTCGGTACGTGTGATCTAAGCGTCACGGTCCCGGTCCGCGGCTAGTCGGTAAGTTCAAAGGTGCTATCTCGTCAGTATAAAAAAACATCCATGGTCTTCTGCCATACGTGAACAAATCCGTAGAATCGCGGATCGTCGGAAACAACCTTTAGACAAATTAAAGAGTAAAAGTGCAAAACCTTTATAATTATCAAGCCATTATTATCAAGTAGTACTAATTTAACGAGTAGGTACTTGGGTCATGCCTAGATCACACGTACCAAGTACTCGGCAGAGACAGTGCTCTCGGTCGAGTACTTGGTACTTATAAACATAGCGCCGAGTGCTCGACTGAGCGAGTGACGTAAGCTTTCACTGTCTCGGCCGAGTACTCTGTACGTGTGATCTAGCCATCAGTCAGATTCTTGTTGTAATCAATAAAGCATCAACACTAAATTCATTATTGCCTATTGCTTAGAGTACAGGTAAAAAGGAGACAATTTGTATAAATGGTTTAACTTTTAATCAATTTAACAATTCACCTGGTCATGTCATTGTGGTTCTATATAAATGTTATAACAATTTTCTACAGTATTGTACTTTGTTGAAATTGGCCCTGATGAACCCAAATAGAATTTTAGAAAAATGCAATAAATATGTTATTATAACAAGTACAATTTTTCTAATGTAATATTGATGAATTATGAAAGGCGATATAGCGCTATTTTGTGACTTAAACCTTTGGATTTCATTGAGGCACTTTTGCTATTACATTGAGAATTTTTAATTAAAAATGTGAGTACTTATTCAAATTGGTTTTCAAAATGTAATTTGGGTGCTATTTTAAAAATGTTTGTGACAAAATATCTTTCTGTGAGACATTCCTGTATTGATAGATAGGTAATATTGGTTACAGAATTCTTGTAAATTAATTTAATATTTTGATTCATACATAAACGGACCTGCTTAATTTATTATTATCAAAATAAAAATATAGTTAAAGATTCCTGTTGTTATAAGTTTCATTTACAACCTACATTTGTAGTCGAACAAAATTTACTTTAATAAATTGGTCGAAACATTTTCAACAATTTTTTAAATCACTTTTAAGCTAATAATAAATAAACCTTTAGAAGACACATTCCTTACAGCTAATATTTGAAGATTATTATGTTAGAGAAAAACACATTGCAGATGCAATAAAATATTTACAAACAAGAATTAACTAGCCAATACTACTGAACAATACAGATCAATTGCTGCTGTGTTTGTTTTAATTTTAATATACACTTCAAATAAACAATATTTTTATATCCACAACCAATAAACAACTCACCAAAGTGAAAAAAAACCTAAATAAATAAATCAACACAACCCTTTACACAAAAAAAGTATTTGAAAATGTACTTTTAGGTTTTAGAATTCTTGACATTCAAGATTTTTCAGAGAACATGACTACAGGGCTAACCCTGTAACTTTTCTAATCCCTAATGTCAATCACAGTGTCAGTTTATTATCCACAACAGCTAAAAGCCGCACCTCACTCAAACCTCAAGGCGTAGTGTCTTTCGGCAACTTACTCAGATAATAATCATGATCATACCTCGTCACTAGAATACCACCTGTCACTTTCACATTATCGTCAGCAAAATAATGAATGGTCTCTCCTTTCAATGTGGTCATTTTACCATCGACTGTCTTTATAATGGCGTCTCCTGCACATAAGTCCCATTTCTTGATAGCCGTGGCATGGAGGTAGATGTCCATAGTACCGTTGACTACTTCCATGACTTTGTAGCCTGCTCCCGCTGCAGGTTTAACACTAATTTGAGGACCAAAGGACTGTTTTGCAAGTTCAGCAACTTTCCCAGGGTGAGATCGAGAAACTGTTACTCTGGGGTGGTTTTTGTTTTCTTTATTCTGGAAAAGAAAATATTTTTTTTTTATTATAGTATTTTGAATAACTTTAAAAACTCATTCTGTTCATCAAATGAAAAGTCGTGTTAAGTGGTCTCAATGTTTTATCGTGTCACTAGTTATTTTGAACCAGGGTGGTGAAAGGATTTCAAGTGCGCCTCGAAGAGGCTCCTTTGGTGTATCCAGTGGTCTCCTGATGGTAAGATATTATGCCTGCCCATTACTAGAAAAGAACTACACAGGACTTTGATTCACATAGGCTTGGTGCAACACTGCTATAATGTCCACATTGAGCCAATTTGATGGTTGATTTTCAAAGCTCAGTAATTTTACTTGATACATTAATACTTTGTGGCAGTTAATCTGGCACGGATTCTAACCCACCTAGATGGAATCTCAATCTCTCTCAATGGTCAAACTTACTGGAAAAGTGAATACTTACATAAATGATATCAGGTATGTTGCTAGAAGCCTTTTTGGTGTACCAGCCCCAGTACGTCCGGGCAGGGAACGGATAGTGAATGACTCCGATGATGGGAACACCGCGGATCGCCACACAGACCATGGTGGTGACATACTCATATAATCCTTCTGAAAGTTGGTGGTAAGACCATACATTCATTTTCTGATTATTTTTATGGCAGTTAGGTATTGAACCAGCCATGTTAAAAAATGTAATAAAGTAATAAAATTTATGAGTTTATTCATATCGGTATCAACCTATGTACAAAAGATCTCACAAATATTTTAAACTAGCTGATGGCTGCAACTGTATTATAGCGTTGTGTATTTTAAAAATTATTTTCTTAGTGCTCACTTTCAGCTCTTGATGAACACATACTCCAACTTTCAAGTCTCTACGTTCAGCGGTTTGGCCTATACATTGTCTGTCAGTGAGTCAGGACCAAGCCTTTTATATTTATTGATGTGAAAGTAAGCAAAGATAAAGGGATGTTTGTTTGTTTGTTGTGTTTAGGTATAGGTAAAAAGCGACACAGGCTGTTCTGTATTTGACATAAGCTAGTAAAGGCCTAACTAGAAATAAGAAGTTGCTTAAAAAACAAAATTATGCTGTAAAAATGTGTTATTATTGAGATTTAACCCAAAACTTATATTATCTTGGCATTTCTAATCTCACATACCTGTATACTCCTGTGTAGCGTCCAAAGGGTCAATCCAAATAGTGATATCCTTGGCATAGACATGTTCATCATTCATCACCTCGATAGTCTGATGATTTGGCAACACTGCTTCGACATCTAACACCGGTTGTTCTACACAACCCGAGTCGGCTCTCTCATGCTCCTCGGACACTACGGTCAGCTTCGGAAACGTGTTTTTTAAGGCGTAGTACATAGCGCAATGGGACGCATAATCAGCGTCTGTTACGGGATCATTGGCCCCTTCCAGCGTCTTCCCTTTACTCTTCGTGTTCAGCTCATGGTTCTTACCGTCTGTGACCTTCTTCCCGCCTCTCTCGGCGGCCTGAATCGTCGCTTTCAGCAAGCTCTTCATGTTGACGAGATCACTTGTGTCTGCAGGGTAATCTGCGGCACTGCTCCGCCAGTATATGATCAGAAATAGTATAAACGCTATTGTAAAGCAGGCGAACTTATTTATCCTTAAAGTACCACTGAAATTCATTGTAAATATGTGGATTTTTATTAAAAGATTATGATACTTTACTGCTGAGTCTGAACACAAACACACAGACACAGATTAGTCAGAGTTTACCTTATATAAAGAGTACTCTGTGGTCAGAGTACTATACACAAAGAACTTGTATACTATGTATCTAGAATGCCGACTCACACGAAAACCGCGAGCCGAAAGAGCTAGAACTAGTAAGGAGTGTGTCTCATTCTGTAGGGCGACCAAAATTTTTGAACTTTGAATATTTCATTGAGACATAAACAAGCAACCAAGGGAAAATTCAATCTGCTCAATAAGATAGCAATGTTATATACATACGTTACTTTGCATTATTGTTTTAAAATTATATCTGACATAGGTGCATTAAAATATCAACAAAAAAGAGGGCGGTGCGCCCCGCATTCTAGTGAGGTATATCTGCTTCAATGGTTTAATACTGTTTCTTTCGAACAGTAATTATTTTTCTCGGCAGTTAGGTACCTAACCTACATGACAGCGACTGTACTAAACCTTTCAAATGAATCTGAATAATATTTAGAGCAATACGTGTAATTTCGAAAATTGTCCCACTTATTTCAAAAATTATGGCCATGTTAATTTTAATTGTATTCTGGCAACTGTGTGAACGAGACACACACGAGGGGGTCTCTATCAAGGATTAGAATCCTTATATTTAGCTTTAATTAAAAAATAACTTTATTTCCAAGTAATAAGGTTCAGAATTCTTAATCTGTAAATAAAACAAAATGGCGATTTAGCTCTCTTGATACATAGTATAGATGCTCTTTGACTATACACATTACACAGATTAGTCAGAGTACTACGTACTATACTAGAGTACAAACAAGAGTACTCTGTGACACAAACACAACTGATATTGATTAATTGACTATTTGACTCTTTTTTTTTTTTTTTTTCAAAGAACCTAAGTTCTTTAGTTTTGGCTTCACATCAAAGGTATATAGCCAGTGTCAAGTAATAGGAGAGATTATTTTGTCATAAGTCAGAGTCGATAAGTCAAGCCATGCCCTGTAAAGTAGTGGTGGTTGCGACTTTACTAGAGGCTTCTATGGAGTTTTGGAGGCAACACAAAAAGTCACGTTTTACAGCATTACACTATTCACCAACACTCATACACGTTCACGAGCACTTAATGGATAAAATACCACAATTTTTACACATAAACATTCAAAGTTATACAAGTTTTGTTAATTAATTTAATGCCGCCAATGTGCCATTTTTCACGTTCCCGCCAATACTCCCTATTTGACTGTTGACCACAGATTAGTCAGTCTGTTAACTGACAGTTTTGTGTAGCATTGACAAACAACTTTAGATCACCTTTAGATCAGTCAGTAGAGCAGTTTCAAAAATTAATTTTTGACTAGCGTCATCTAGTGACGAGTAGCTGAACTATTAGTAGCTCGTAATTTGAAATACTGCCTCTCTATCTATCTAGTGACTTAAAGTTAACATCCATACATAATTTTAAACCGGTAATTGAAAAATAATAATCGTATAACATGGCAGTACAATCGTAATAAAAAAAAAAAAAAAAAAAAAACTGCTGCTGTCACTTGGCTGTCACCTTCACCTCCCCTCCCTCCTCGCGCCCCTGTCATCACTTCAACTGGAGTTTTGGCGGGAAAATTAAAAATGGCGCATTGGCGGCATTAAATTAATTGACAAAACTTGTATAACTTTGAGTGTTTATGTGTAAAAACGGTGGTTTTTTATCCATTAAGTGCTCGTGAACGTGTATGTAACGTGTGTTGGTGAATAGTGTAATGCTGTAAAACGTGACTTTTCGTGTTGTCTTCAAAACTCCATAGAAGCCTCTAGTAAAGTCGCAACCACCACTACTTTACAGGGGCATGACTTGACTTATCGACTCTGACTTATGACCAAATAATATCTCCAATTACTTGACACTGGCTATATACCTTTGATGTGAAGCCAAAACCGAAGAACTTAGGTTCTTCATAGAAAAAAAAAAAAAAATCACTTCAACTGATAAAGTCCCGTGAAATTTTTATTGTTTTTCTATTTATTTTTTGTGTTCTTAGTTGGTATCTAACGATTTTTACTGAAAAATACAAACTGTTTTAAATATTCTTAACTTAAGTGCCTTTCAATATGATATTGGTCGATATATACGATATGGTAAGGTTACAAAATGTTTCTATTAAATTAACATCATTATCACGTTGCTGATAAATTAACAGCTACCAAATTATTTACAGGCGGGCTGGTGGTCCATAATCGTCGCATTACAAGTGGTATTTATCTCCACTTACTACGTTTACTCGCGGAAGAAGTCTCGTAGATTCGCCGCGAACTCAAACGGAGAGGTCGTAGAATGGACCCCGGTGCCTCTTGTGGAGGGCGAAATGGTTGTAGAGGAGCCTCCACTAATGGGTAGGATCGATGACGGCGTCCTCAACGTGGGTGCCACTAGCTTCCTTTGCCTGGATAAGGAGGAGTCCATCATGGAAAGTGCATTACAATCTATGGACAAGTATGGAGTTGGTTCGTGTGGACCGCGGGGTTTCTACGGGACCATTGACGTGCATTTGACATTGGAAGAGCGTCTGGCGAAGTTTCTGGAGGTGGAGGAAACTTGTGTGTACTCATACGGATTCTCAACCATAGCCAGTGCTATCCCATCCTATGCCAAGCGACCTGATATCATTTTTGCGTAAGTGTTTTATCAAGCCAGTATAAGCCATCATTGTTATGATGACCAGATATTTCAGACAGCGACTCAGGCAGGACACGGCGAACACTATGGGAGCTGCGACATAGCACCAGAATGGATTGTAGCACAGGATCGATGTTGCACTACCGTTTCCTCACCTTGCCTCGTACTTATGATTCTATGTTATATTAATTTAATATTTCCTGCCTACTCACTAAAAAGCAGTACTAAACCTGACTTTGTTATGTATAGTCCTACATAGCACTGTTTTGTTCATGGGCGGGTGTGATCTTCTCCATCCATCTTACTATTAGAAAAAGCATGTCAAGAAGTCAAAGAGTGGAGACCAAGCCAATTTTCTAATTTTCTATTCATTTAAGTTAGTTTAATACTGAATACCAGGATTTTGGCAGCCAAGCACTGTCACAAAAACTAGTACCAATATTTTTTCTCATATTTCCAGTGATGAAAATGTCTGGTTTGCAATCCAAAAGGGCATCCAAGCATCCCGTAGCACCGTCCGTTACTTCAAACACAATGACATGGCTGACTTGGAAAGCCAGCTATCACAGGCTGCCAAGAAGAAAGAGCTGAATCCTCGTCGACGAGCCTTCATCATTGCTGAAGGGATCTACTACAATACTGGAGAAATGTGCCCGCTAAAACAGCTGGTGAAGCTTGCAAGGCAGTTTAAACTGAGGATTATCTTGGACGAAAGTTTGACTATTGGGGTAAGAAGTCTTCTTATAGTGTCACCAGCCCCCTCGAACCAGGGTGGTGAAAAGATTTCAAGTGCGCCTCGAAAAGGCGCCTTTCGGGCACTTTGACACATGTTTTTTTTAACTTTTAGGTTCATGACATGCCAGTTTGCTCACGATGTATTCCTTTACCGTTAAGCACGTGTTTTAAAATGCACACAGATCTTTTGGAGCAAAAATCCATTAGTGGGTTTGCTCAAGACCTTCGGATCGAAAGTCACGGCTTTTATAGTGGGTAAGCTTGGGTAAGAAGTAATTGACTTGAAATTTGAAATGAAATATGGTAAAAAAAGCTGGATCATGTAGGTAGGTAGTTTATTATAAGCAATTTTGTAAAATTGGTATCATGTGCTAACTTGGCCAAATGAACCAATTATTCAAGGTATCTCGGTCATAGCCTCATTCTTTTATTGGTGGTAATAAAAGTGTAATCAAACTGATTAGCGTTTAATAAACCTTTATATTTTCTCAAACAACAGAACTGAACTGTACAGTAGGTAGAACTACATAACTAACTGATTACCTAAACTTAAGAAGGCTACAAATATAAGGAAGATATATTCATATTAGGAATCATCGAAATTCGAAATTTCAAAGAGGTTCTCAACCTCCAGCATGAAACTTGAACAAGCTGAACCTCTTTGAACAGGTTTTATCAGCAAACACTATTTGCCCTAGGGCCTTAAATGCGTGCACAAAGGTGAACTTTAGAAGCATGAGCAGTGATTTTTTTTTTTTCAAATCTGTTTTTTTTTTTTTGAAGTTGGTTGAAAATAGCAGTCCATACATAAAAGTAGACTATTTTTACCAGACTTTAAAAAAGGAGGTCAAATATTTTTTTATGAACGAAAACAATGTCCTATTATTCTTTGACGCTAATTCCTTTCAGAGAGGTCATTATAAAGAAATAGACTGACAATACTGACTGACGACACGGATGGTCGAATGGCAAGTGTATTGGAATGCCACGCCCGGTGTCGCGGGTTCGATTCCTGAATGAATGAATGAATCTTTATTTGCGTAATACAGGTATATTGTGGTCTTACTTTAAATTAGAATCACTGCATCAACTTTTGTCGTGCAAATACTTAAAATTAGTGCTAAATAATTGTTAATAATTCTTACATTGCTAATAAAAATAATTTATTAATAATTAATAGTATTCTTACCTTCCAGGTCGTGGGCAAACACGGCCGAGGTCTCACAGAACTCCTGGATGTCCCGAGAGACGAGATAGACCTGATAGTGGGATCTTTGGAGCACTCCTTTGCGACAGTCGGCGGCTTCTGCGCCGGGACCCATTTCATTGTCGAACATCAGAGGCTGTCGGGACTCGGTAAGAAGAACCTAATAACAGGGTTGGCCAGGATAATTATCGCCATAACGCGTGTCTGAAATTTTTTGGTCTACGACTTCATTATGGTTTTACCGTTTTATACTGTCCATCAATAGCAGGGATTCCTAAACTTATTTTGTCTACTGCTTACTTTGAGAATATATTATTTTTTAGCGCTCCCATTATTTCACCTACTTAGAAACCACATGTCATCATCGTCTCCCTGCCCTTATCCCACACTTACGTGGGGTCGGCACAACATGTCTTCTTCTTCCATTCGTCTCTATCAGCCGTCATCTCTGAACTCACGCCTGCTTTGTTCATATCCTCTTTCACACAGTCCATCCATCTTTTCTTTGGTCTTTCTCTTCTCGTAAATCCATCTACTTTCATATCTAACACTCTTCTAGTGATGGCATTCATCCCTCCACATCACATGCCCATACCACGATAACCTGTTACTCTTCAACTTATCTGTCACTGGCTCTACACTCAGGCTTCCTCCAATATACTCATTTCTAATCTTATCCATTCTAGTCACCACCACACATCCATCTCAGCATTAGCCAATGCGTTATCCTTTTTTCTGACGCATTTTCAATGTACTAAATCGTGTTTGTATACTTTAATACTTCTATGTGTGCAGGTTACTGCTACAGCGCGTCGCTGCCGCCCATGCTGACGCAGGCCGCCATCTCGGCGCTCGACATCATCGAGGGTTCGCCGGCCGTCGTACAGGAGCTCAACGAAGCTGCCAGCAACTTGAACAAGTCAGTAGTAAACATTACTTGAGACAAATAAATCATTCATTCATATATATTCATTCATTCATATTCATTCACTTCACATTTTTACCCGAATGCCAAGTAAGGGTTATGTTTTTCGTAACAAAGAAATTATCTTGTATGTTAATTTCTTTGTTACCTTATATCTTCCAAACCGCTGGATGGATTTTGACAGTTGAGGAATCGTAAAGCGTCTATATCGACGACTTTTTTACACGATACAAGCCAGCGAGTTCGCTTGTAGCGTGTAAACTCGCCCCGTAATGGAAACCCATCGTATCATCGGCTTTTTACAATCTGCTAGTTGACTATCCTTCCGGACCGCTAAAGCGTCGATGACTCAGTTAACACACTGCAAGCCGGCGAGTTTAAAAGTTAGCGAGTGAGCGTGTTAGCATTTGGAAATCTGAAAGTATAACCTCTCAAACAAAAACAGTTTTTTCAAATCTGTTACAAAAATGTTTATAAACAACAAAGTTTTGAGAAAAAAGAAATAAGAGATCCTCCTCTTGTTTTGAAGTATGTTGCAAATATTTCAGGTACCTCTCAAAACTGAAGCACTACAGATTCCGCGGTGACGAGCTATCCCCAGTGAAGCACATCTACATCAACCAAGCGGACTTGACGGACCAACTCAAGCAAACCCACCTACGGGACATCACCAAGTACTGCATGGACAAAGGTGTTGCCATGACAACGGCTGCCTACCTCCGGGATGTGGAAAACAATTGTCCAGAACCGTCGATCAGACTCGCAGCGAGCAGGAAGCTCAACGATGAAAATATGGAAATGATTGTCTCCCTTTTGGATGAAGCGTTCGAGGCTGTGGGACCGAGTCGAGGCTCTCCGACGGAAAATGGTGGCTCTATGATGTAGGTAGGTTACTTATCTACACTTTAGTAGCATATATTAAATCCACTTTTAAAATTATGTTATGTTCGCGTCAAATTGTAAAACCGCAAGTTTACAATTTAACGTTTATCAAACCCGTGAATTTACAAACTCTAAATTGTGAAGACTGAACTGACTAAAGTCTGCTATGAAATAGACTGTTTACTATTTAACGGGTTGAAAAAGGTAAAATTGTAAACTGTGTATAAATTGTGAACGCAAGTACTATGCTCTAAACTAAACAGACCAATCACGCCCGCCGCATTCGCCCTCTGATTGGTAGGTTATGGCATGTTATGGTTATCTGAACAAAACCACATATAATATGTGAAAATAGCGAGCCACGATCAGATGGATAGGATTATGATGGAGAAGTCGTTTTCCCCGAAAAAAGACTTCAGATCTACATATATGGCTTGCCAAGGTCTACTAGATACATTCGTAAATTTATTTATAACAACGTATTACTTTATTTATAACGTAGACCTTGGCTAGCCATATATGTAGATCTGAAGTCTTTTTTCGGGGAAAACGACTTCTCCATCATAATCCTATCCATCTGATCGTGGCTCGCTATTTTCACATATTATATGTGGTTTTGTTCAGATATCATTACTTTTTGTAAATAAATTTATTACTATTAAAAGGTGTATAGGTTAGGTACCTACTATAATTATAATAGTTACCTACCTATTTATTTTCCTAATAAGGTAGTACCTTGACCCATGTGACGGGAGATTAAAGTGTTTTGCGACAATTTGCTTGTATTCATCTGGGCTGTTGTAAATAATTTTTAAATTATTGAACGATTAAAACAACATTTCATCATGGAAATGAAAATATCCTGCAAAAATTTGCAAGGCAATTGCTCTCATAATTTGCAAGGCGCTAAATTTACCTCATAAAATCGAATTATTTGAAAATAAATTTAAAATCTAATAAATTTACTGTTTTCTGATTTTTTCCTTTGTATCCACACAATTACCTAGCTGGATGCCAAATTTGAACTTTCTAGGTCATCTGGAAGTGGGTTAGGTTTTACGTCTATATGTCAGTCAATCAGTGATAAAATAGACGGTTTTTGAACGTTAATATCTAAATAACCGTTTAAACTGTGTTTATGAGATTTGAGCTACTTCATTAACTCCGGGCTTTCAATACATAAACCAAATTTGGTGTGTTTATATTGATTAGTTTTTTAGCTATGACAAGGTCAAAAGTGGCCCCAAATGGTTCGTGTAAACTTACACACAGTGCTACTCGCCAGTTCGCTGGGCCTGACCGTGGCTTGACACACTGTCGTGTGTCGAGATATTTCCCCCCCTTGTCTATTTATATAGCAGACTTTCGTAGTGTTCATTATTTGTCGAGATTTTGTAAATTTACGGGTTTGAACACCGTTAAATTGTAAACTTACGGTTTTTGCAATATTGATCTGACATTAATTAATTGCTATGTCACGTATACATTCATTAATCATACATATGGGAAAAAAACTTGAAATCATCATGGATTTTTCTTTAGTGGTAAAGGCCTCAAGGTCAATGGTATTTTTCAAATATACCATAAATTAAGAAACAGACCAATTTAGCTACTATGAAAATACATTTCATAAGTATAGTAACTTTTTAAACATCCATGTCACAAAATAAATTGTTTCAAGTACATTAATATTATAATACCAGTTTGTATTCATTATTTTATGTTAGTTAGCTAGAAGCTACTTAATTTTGTGTTGTTATTTTATTATAGGCAATTGAGATTTCCAATGAGCTAAGTATTCTTTCAAGTGATATGGAATATTATTTTGTTTTTAATTACAAGGCATTTATTTAGTTTTATTTTATGTATTCAAAGCTTTATGCTAAAAGTACCTAATGTCGAATAATATTTTATTGTTATTGGCAAGGCATTTATTTCATTTTAATTGAATTTTAACCATTCAAATCGAATATTTTTTTAATTTTTAATATAAAGGCATTTTATTATATATATAAGTATTCGAAGCTTTATGCTAACGGGTTTTATGTTTTTGTCAGTATTTTTCATGGACCAAAATATTTCAAGAATATTTAAGAAGTACCTACAAGTAAGTTACATGAAAATGATAATACTTAAGATAAGTAGCACAATTTATTAAAGTAACTTAAAATAAAATGTTGTTTGTTATAGTCTTAATAAGATAATTGCTACATATCTAAGTAAATAAAATTTGCATTTAAGTTTGCACATTGCTTGTTTTATGTGTTCAATTAAATAAAGATATTATTGTGAATGACTATTTTTATTTTCTAATATTATTTATCTTCCTCTACATAATACTTAAACGAACACATTTTGGTGTTTTAAATCTAATTAAGAGTTAATAATTTACCTACAAGATGACCTACAATAAGAATAATCTAAATAGGGTATGTGTGAGGTACACACACCTATAAAGTGTGTAGGTAAGTACTATGGTACCACCTACCTAACCTAACATACATCATGTAAGCATGTAGGTTGTGTCAGGAAAAAACTCCTAAATTGAACTAAATTTAAGCTCAATTTAGGAGCAAAATTGTTGTGCATTTTCTTGGCCTATCTAGTCTGTGACTAGTTCTTCAGCCATGTGGCAATACCCCACGTTTCGCTGGAGATGTGTCTCCTCAGGTCCGTGTATGGGCTGACGGATCTCCTTGAGACGGATCTCCGTGAGACGGCGATCTGCCTCCAATGCTTGATTCTTGTCTTATTTGCTCCCGAAGATAGACTGAGTTAGTTGTTCAAACTATCTGCTAGTTGTGTATGGATGGATACACCGTTTCACTGTTATAATACTGTTCAATACCTACCATTTTAAACTAGAGTGAGTAACTTGTGAATAGCAGCGTTGAGTTTAGTTTAGGAGCTAACTTTAAGCTCAATTTAGGAGCAATATTATTGTGCATTTTCTTGGCCCACCTAGTCTGTGACTAGTTCGTCAGCCATGTGGCAATACCCCACGTTCCGCTGGAGCTGTCTCGTCAGGTCCGTGTATGGGCTGACGGATCTCCGTGAGACGTCGATCTGCCTCCAACGCTTGATTCTCTGTCTATTTGCCTCCAAATACAGGACTGACTTAGTTGTTCAAAGTATCTGCTAGTCGTGTATAGCACTGTTTTCTTCAATCGATACACGGTTATAATACTGTTAAATCGCAACTAACTGATAAAAAGTAGAGTGAGTAACTTGTGAATAGTAGCGTTGAGCTTAGTTTAAGAGCTAAGTTTAAGCTCAATTTAGGAGCAAAATTACTATGCATGTATTGAGCTAAGTTTAAGATCAATTTAGGAGCAAAATTGTTGTGCATTTTCTTGGCCTTTCTAGTCTGTGACTAGTTCTTCAGCCATGTGGCAATACCCCACGTTCCGCTGGAGCTGTGTCTCCTCAGGTCCGTGAATGGGCTGACGGATCTCCGTAAGACGACGATCTGTCTCCAACGCTTGATTCTTCTGCGCTAAGTCTTTGATCAAACGCTGATGGTGATTGTACATTCCGTGGTATGTTGTTCTGGGGAAGATATACTTTTTTTAAAAATTCATTGGAATTTACATATTGAGTCTGGACCATATCCATACAATTTTAACTTTCGCCGCTAAAATATTTGAATCGAAATTCAAATGGCGCCTAACGACAAATAAGTGTAAAGACCAAAGATTGTACTAATGTTGTTATTAGTTGACCACTCACAATGCGTCTTCCAATTTCTTCTCCAGCATGGCGTGACTCATGTGGACTCTTTCAAACTCCTCGATCAGACCGCGCATCGGCTTATCCTGACAAAAAGATTAGAATGATGAGTCACTTGTGCAGCACTCTCAGATTCTGGTATACACAAGGGAGATGTCAGTCAAATGGAAAAATCATATTGGTCCTTCGAGCCGGATCGCCGTATGTTGCACAATTGAATTATTTTCTTTTTGTTGGTCTGTATTGCACCATTGTTGGGCAAAGGCGACTCCCAAATTCATCCACCATCTTCGATCTTTGACAGTTTCCCACCAATCCCCATCAAAGGCAACTAACTAGGTAGGTAGATCATCTCGTTAAAGGTCGTTTTTTTTAAAGTACCTAAAATGAAAATATGTGCTATTAGCTATTACCGTGACCCTTTCGAGCACAGGCCGCCGCGTGCGAGTCTCGAGGCGCGTTTCCACAAGCTTGGTCGGGTTGATCTTGTCCGCTATAGCAGCTCGCAGGGTTTCTATCTCTCGGTCCACCTTATTCATGTTCTCTTCCAGCTGAAAAAACATTCTAACTGCATCGCCATTCCACAAAAATTGCATAATGATTATTTACACACTTAATAAATTCATAACTAACGTGTTGGTTCGTTAAGCTAGTTAAAATGGCTCGCTTTGCTCGCTAGAGCTAATCACGGTTGCAATCTTTTAATTATTTTTCTTACATTTCCGATTGTTTATACACAGACTAACTTAAATATCCTAAGTGAGCCATTCTAGCGGGCTTAGCATATACCCGCTACGACTGCTAGAAGATGTGGCTCGCTCCCTATTACCTTATGTTTCTGCCACTCCATCTCGTTCCGCGCGCGCTGTATGTCGAACACCCGGCGCCGCATGACTAGCTCCACCATCTGGCTTTGCGCGTACATCTGGTTGCGCGCCTGCTCGCGTGCCTTAAACATCGTCTCGCGGAGGTCTTTGGATTCGCCCATCAGTTGTTCTGCTATCTTAATCGTGTTCTCGATACATTTAACGTAATTCTCTTCTGCCATAGACCTGTCACAGTTATTTTATATCCAAACCTGAGATTTTAATACTAGGCACTAATACTAATTTGTAACTATTGCCTTCTAATGTGGCTTGCTTCGCTCGCTACGCACCATTTTGATTTCGGACGCCGCAAATCAGTTTTTTTTTATATTTTCGCTTGGAAGTCGTGGTATCTGCGAATACTCTAAATCACGAGCAGCATGTAGGTACCTAGGTACCTACTGCCTCGTTCCATAATTTGGAATTCTTTTAGGGATGATATGAAACTCCTACAACTTACTCCACAGGAACCCTGGTAGGGTCCAGCTGGTAGCAGATCTCTGAGCTGTTCCGGTCGATGTCTCTCACGTGGTACTCCAGCATGAGAGCGTCATCCTTGTTCTGTATTTCCCGCTCGAGGCGACAGAACACGTTCTGTAGCTCCTTCAGCTTCTCCCAGCCCATGTGGCACACGTCCGTCAGCACTCGCTTGCTGTTTTCGACTATGTGTAGCTCCTGAAAAGTTCAGTCGTACTGAGTCTCAGGTCCTGTACAAAGTGTTTTTTTATGTACCAAGGACATTTTATACTGTAAGTAGAGATTGCAACTAAAACATGTTAAAGAGAATACCTACTGAAGCTTCTTTAATTGAAGAAAAGAATCCTAAAATATATCTTCCATTAAATTCTAATCCTCAACTAGCTGGTCTTCATCCTCCTAAACACCTGCTCTAGCAATCTAGTCATTCTTTTTCCTTCACAACTTCTCCCCTATTTCTTACCATTTTCAATTCTAGCTTATCCCTACCCTCTCTATATTCTCCCCTTTAATTGCCAGTTTGAACACATCTGCTATTCCTTCTCCTCTTGTAGTTATTCCTTACCCTCTTCAGCTCCTCTCCCAGCTGGTCCCTTGTGAGTTCGTCGGGCACCCTCTGGTCGCGGTTGGCGAGGCAGTGCGCTACGACGCTGAGCGGCACCTGCAACGACTCCAGATGGAGCTCGGTCGCGTGCTTCTCTTCCTTGAGCAGGCGCGTCTCATCGCGCACGCACTCACGCGTGAAGCGCTGCTTTTCCCGCCATGTCTCTACTTCGAATATTCTGAAAGGCGGAAGTCAAGTTTGTGACTAACGAGATGGTAGGTAAGGTAGAATACGTGTAGAATACCTATTACCTAAACTAACTAATAACAGTTATATTATTTTTTAGTTGTAGAGGAAGCAAGGAAACAAGAAATATTAAATACCTACTTAACTTTTAGTTAGGTAGGTAGGTTAAGTACCTATACCTACTATGCGTAGAACTGTTTCGGTCATAGGCAGTTGTAGTCGCTGTGAAACTGGAGAGTGACTATAGACTCTCAGGTTAGTCAATCCTCTTTAAAACAAGTGCTTCTTTCTAACCTACCTATCTCTCATCAGCTCATTGTTAACGTAGGTATCCCAGTTCGTCGTGACCGAGGTCTCGTTACGTAGTTGGTTCGCCCTCTGTCTGAGGTCGTACGACTCGAAGCGACGGACCCTGGCTTCGTTCTGGAGTCTTTGGATGTTCCTTGTCCAGTCCAGGACTGAGGGCCGAGGGTGGGGCTTCTCAAACACAGGCACTGATGCGTCCATCGTGACTTATTGTACACCCGGAAGAAGTGGCAATCGTGCGTGCAGAAGAATATAGGGCAAGTTAGATCGATAACCAAGGAGTAGGTGGTTTAGAATTTGGAGTTCAAGTTGACCCTTAAACAATAACCTATATAAGCTTACCTACTAAGCTAAGACTAGGCCCGGTGCTCTAATTACCTAGGTATTCGTTTAGTTAATAATATTCCGATTTGTTCCCGCTACGGAAATATTCACATTTTTAATTTTCCTTTGGTTACATAGTCTTGTAAAGTGGTCGGGCTGATAGGAGAGCGTATCCGGTTTTGTTTATGGCTAGAACTGGACAATGACGTTGAACAACCAACCGAATCAAAAAAATAGTTAATTGAAAATGGCGTCCCGTTTCGTTTAGTTGTGTTGATCATTGTATAACATTTTTGACGCCAATTAGAAACTTTCACCATTAGAACCACAATAAAAAGTATATAAATTATTTGGAATCATTGTTAATTCCTTAGGCAAGCGTTAAATCCAAGTGAAAGTGCATAAAAAGCCTGCTAAACAATCATGTAAGTAACCCGAAGAGCGTCATATTTTTTACTCGAAAGCGTAGTTGCTAATGTGAATCTTGTTCAGGTATGACGATAGACGAGGCGGTCGTGGGGGTGGACGCGGTGGCGGGCGTGGGGGCAGTCGCGGTGGGCGAGGAGGAGACAGAAGCGGAGACAGATCAGACGACCGCGGAGGCAGTAGGTTCGGCGGCGGGCGCGGGGGACGCGACTCGGGGAGAGACGGCGGCCGCGGTGGAGGCCGGGGCTTCGGCGGTCGGGGTGGCGGCGGCCGCGATGACTTCCGCTCCAACTTCAAGAACGAACAGCCCGGCGGCAACCTGCGGAAAGTGCGCTGGGACAATTACACGCTCACACCGTTCGAGAAGAACTTTTACGTGCCGCATCCGAACACCGCACACCGCAGCCTCGCGGAGATAGAAGCGTACCGCAGCCAGAACCAAATCACAGTGAAGGGTCGTGACGTGCCTGCTCCCAGTATGTATTTCGAAGAGGGTGGGTTCCCCGACTACGCGATGAAAGAGATCCTCAAACAAGGGTTCCCTCACCCCACCCCAATTCAGGCTCAGGGCTGGCCAATAGCCCTCTCCGGCCGTGACATGGTCGGAATTGCTCAAACAGGATCAGGAAAGACGTTGGCATACATTTTGCCGGCTATTGTGCACATCATCAACCAGCCGAGACTATTACGAGATGAAGGACCTATAGTGCTCGTTTTGGCACCTACGAGGGAGCTAGCACAGCAAATACAGCAGGTTAATTTGCTATTCTAGTTGAATTTGTTATCCCTGCTTCAGTTATTATTATCTAAATAGGCTAACAGATTGCAAGTTTATTAGGTTGAAATTGGATCAACACAAGACCGCCTGGCAAGAATACCTTGAATCGTTAACACCACAGCCTGCCCGCGCCTTGAATTACTCTTAACTAAACCTTCATAATTTATTTTTCATTGCCGCCCCAGACGTTGATTGCAATGAACGGGGTCGCTGCAGAAATGGATGACGGCAACAACATAGTAAACACTCAAATATTACGTAGATTAGCTTTTACCGGCAGGCTATGTTCGAAAACCTTATGAGATTTTGGACTTGAAGTTTTTTTTTAGTAATACAAAATTCTAAATTCCTTGCTAGGTGGAGTTTTCTGAACGTAACCTTTGCTTCATTGTTTGCACTATTGTTTTACTGTTAGCACTAGTTAGTTTTTGTTTAGTTATGTTACTGCTTTTCTACAACCTTTTAAGCTTAACCATTTAACAGTAACTGGCAAAGGTAAATCATATTTTTCAACCGACTTTATGTTTATTTAATGTTTTTATGCAATTACTCCGCCAATTGAGAATTGATTTTGATGATTTTTGTTTCAAAAAAACTGATCAAAATCTTCTCCGTAGTTTATGTTCTTAAACAGAACTCTGAGAACAGTCCTAATTGAAGTCTGTTTCAGTTTGTTTTCGTTAAAAACTGTGATTATAATAGTAGAAACACTTAACCAAGGGATCCCACACATCATTACTATTCTGTAACATCATTTTGGTCTAGCACTCCTTTTTATACATTTCCACATTCTGACTGATTTTGTCTGTTTGGGCATCAACTTCCTATTGTGACTATTAAAGTTGCCAGTTACTGAGATCCTGCCATCAAATTTTACTCATTTCACGGGACACAATTTCGCATTTTCTATGCGAAAATATTCAAGACATCAAAATAATCTAATCAAATTTTTGATGCAACTTCAAAGGAAAACTCGAAATTGTGGTCACTAAAACTGAAGTATTAAAGTACTACAAAGATCATTTTCTATTTGGTGGCAACGCAAAAATGATCTGTAACTCCTGTCTGTAAGTATCACTATGGCTTGCAGGTGGCAAACGACTTTGGGCAGAGCGTGGCGGTTCGCAACACGTGCGTCTTCGGCGGCGCACCCAAGGGGGGGCAGGCCCGCTGTCTCGAGAGGGGGGTGGAGATTGTTATCGCCACGCCCGGAAGACTGATTGACTTCTTAGAGAAGGGTAAGTCTTCACAATTTTAGCCTTGGGACATCTGGACGTAGGTCTCCACCATAAGAATGCATACTAACTAGCATTAAGTTCGCATATGAACTTGTTTTTTACTTTGTGCAATAAAGCATTTTCTATCTATCTATCTATAAGACGTAATGCATGGCGAGGAATGTAGAGAATCTTCTCCATCCACAGACTTCTCGCTACCGTAACAATGATGTTGGTGCATAGCGGGCAGGGTTATGATGATTTATATCACTTGATTCCGAATTAAAGAAAGATATGAATTATGAAATTTTAAAATAATTAAAAAATCTGATTTAATCAAATAAATTCAATCCAAATACTAAATACGATTATTTTCATTCTTTCAAATAAAATCATGATTTTTATCAAAGTGGGGATTAAGATACAAAATTTTCCCGAAATCCACGCTGCGGTTGGTGGTTGGTGTTAGTGGGGATTCCGAGACTTTTTTCCCGAAATCCTCGCTAGCCATTCACACTAGTACTAGTAATAAGCCCCTAAGTTAGTTCCCATAGTACAAGCTCTGCGATTTTTGGTTAGTAGCGGGATGTATGTTTAGATGAATGGTGAATGTTCTAGATACTACAAACCTACGCCGTTGCACCTACCTCGTGTTGGATGAAGCGGACCGAATGCTGGACATGGGCTTTGAGCCACAAATCCGGAAGATCATCGAGCAGATTCGACCAGACAGACAGGTACTGTCGCTTATTCTTATTGACAAAAATGTTATTACGAATTAAAAGAATTAATAATAAAATAATTTAAACAACTCGTTAAATAAAAACCCCTAATATTAATGACATACATTCCACATTTTTGTGTGTTAAATTAATATTATTTTCTAAAAGTTAATTAACGACTTACTATTTAGCACCAAAAATCAGCCACTTGTTTTTTTTTTAAATCTAAGGACACTCGGGTTATTGAGACGAATCAAACGACACCTTAACTGTCACCTTAAATTCCATCCAGCCGATAGGAAGATACAAGGTAACAAAGAAATTTACATACATACAAGATACACGGGAAAAACATAACCATTCCTTGGCAGTTGGGTAAAACATTATCAAAATTTACACACATCTGCGTTAAGCTGTATGTACTTAGAAATAATATTAGTGAAATATCGGAATTAATGTGATTCTTATAAATCCTCAATCCAGGTCCTCATGTGGTCAGCCACATGGCCCAAAGAGGTTCAGAACCTCGCGGAGGAGTTCCTCCATGACTACATCCAGATCAACATCGGCTCCCTCTCCCTCTCCGCCAATCACAACATCCTGCAGATCGTAGACATCTGTGAAGAGTGGGAGAAGAATGACAAACTCATCACGCTGCTCACCGAGATATCCTCTGAAGAGGAGACTAAGACTATAATATTTGCGGAGACTAAACGGAAGGTAGGTGCTGTTACTGCTGCTTATTAAGGTTTTCAACAATCCAGGTCCCCCTTAACAATACAGGTCCTCAACAATCCAGGCCCCCTTAACAATCCAAGTCCTGAAGCCTGAAAAATCCAGGTTCTTAGCAATCCAGGTCACTAAGCGAAAGGTAGGTGCTTGTTTGTGCGGCTTATTAAAGTCCTCGATAATCCATCTCTTCAACAATCTAGGTCCCCTTAACAATACAGGTCTTCAAAAATCCAGGTCCCCTTAACAATACAGGTCTTCAAAAATCCAGGTCCCCTTAACTATCCAAGTCCTCAACAATCCAGGTCCGCAGTAAGCGGAAGGTGAGTGCACTCTTGTACAACTGAAACAAAAACAATACAACCATCCATCTGTTAAGGAAGACATCTGACCAGTAAATATTGGTGTGGAAGTCTTTGTCTCCAGTGCCCTTACCTTGCAATCACAGATGCAAAAACTATGCAGTAGCTGCAATGGTAATATCAATAATAATTAACTACAATCATATTAAAATTGTTTGTATTAGCATACGAAATATTTTTGTTGTAGGTACCTAATTGTAAGCCTCACTATTCGCCTGTAAAGATATGGCACACTGACCAAGACTTATAAGACTTTTATTATAATATCATATTAATGTACATGTTGTTGGGGTAACAAATAAATAAATAAAATAAAAACAAA
Source organism: Lobophora halterata (assembly GCA_932526365.1). Taxonomy (NCBI): domain Eukaryota; kingdom Metazoa; phylum Arthropoda; class Insecta; order Lepidoptera; family Geometridae; genus Lobophora; species Lobophora halterata. Next base: position 10,166,680 of record OW052013.1, read on the forward strand.
ATAACAAGTCAATGCTAATAGTAACTAGTCTAACAGCACATTAAAGGTACACCAGTTTCTCAGTAACCCCTAGAGTATGAATAGAGATAAACTATATCTCTATTCTATAATGGAGAGGCATGTGGAATTAGAAGTATCCCCTCTTCCCACAGGTAGACGAAATAACAAAGTCGATAAACCGGTCGGGCTGGCGCGCGTTGGCCATCCACGGGGATAAGAACCAGCAGGACCGCGACTACGTGCTCACGCAGTTCCGCCGCTCCAACGGCGGCATCCTCGTCGCCACCGACGTGGCCGCTAGGGGACTGGGTAAGTCGGGCAGGGAAAACTGAGGGAAAATTGAAAAGGGGTAAAATGGAAGTAAGAGATACTAGGCTTGCTAGAATGGAATATTCACTGTTGGGGCTGGACGCGGGCTAGAGTAAATGGGTGAAAATATAGCTAAGAAATTATCGTCGAAACAAGATACATCACTAGGGGGGAAATAAAGCAAGCTAGAGTAGTTAGCATAAATAAGTGTAAGTGGGCTAAAGTAAGAAGTAAGCTAGTGATAGTAGACACCTCTAAAAAATTTGTAGGCCTTTCATTTGACTGTACCGTTGTAGATACATTAATTCCCCTCTAATTGACCGCCCCTTTGGAATTTGCTTAAATCACAGGCAAAAACATTGAGAAAAAAAGGAATATAGACTGTGTTGTAATTATAGATGACTCTGCGGTTAGTTTCTTGAAAGAAAATTTAACTGATAAATATTGAAAAACAGTTACATGTATAACAAATTAACAGTATTTAGTGGGACAAGATACTGAGAAACAAAATTGTATAATATGTGTAAAGCTGTAAGTTGCCCAGAAGTAGACTATCTTATGTTTGAGCCACCATTCAAAATCATTGCTGAATTCAAATCGGTGGTGACATTTCCCGCCAGAGAAGCAAAACTAAATTCTAAGGCCAAACAGAAGATTGAAAATGAAGCAGTTGCGAGGTTTATCGAGGCGGAGATAGGAAGCTAAATCTCGCACTGTTACACCGGGGTGTTGGGTCTAAGAGATGTCAGGGGCGTATGGGAGGTATTGATGCCATTGCCGACAAAATTATGGTTGATTCTGACGCAACCTGGAGGCCGTTCAAATCGACAAATGTGTCGGTGGATCCTTGTAATCATAAAGCTATTTGACACTCATAATTTTTATTTGTTTACTATTGAACATGAAAAAGCTTAATGACTACCTAAGATTAATACACGTAAAAAAGCTTTATGATTTCTTAGATTAACCGTCAGTAATCTACCCGTAATAAAAGCGAGCGTTCTCATTCCCTCATACTTTTGAAGGGAACACAGAGAGAAAGCATTGATATTACGGGTATGTAAAAAGAAGGCTCCCGATTTCGTTCCAGTATTCACAATTCTATGCGTTCAGGAAACGAAGATGTCGACGACAAAGAACTTCTATGAATAGGCAATAATGATGTTATAACTCAAAAGGTCATCACTTAAAGGTAATTAAATGAGTTATAAAAAAATCAAGAAGGTGTTAGGAACTGGAAATCAGTGAATATTGGAACACGAAACAAAGTGCAATGGATCGATTTTACCGTTTAGACATTATCGGGCCATGATGAATGTAATTCTGTTGGAAGATATTCACAAAATATCTATTAATTTATCTTGTAAAGAATTTGAAATTATACTGTTGAAAAGAAAGTGTTGAGAAAATCTATCACAGAAGATCTTAGCCCGACGGAAGAAATAAATTTCCATGACCGACTCGGCATTATTCTCGAATGTTCTTTTTCATTTCAGAGGCGCATGCATCCAGAGACAAAGGCTATAGACTATCGGTGTGTTGCTGACTTCGAATCAAAACGAAGATTCTCAACTAATAGAGACAGTATTTGAACTGTCAGCGCACACTGTTTCATTTAGCATGCTGCCTCTCATTGTAATAAATGTGGTCACTGTTATTGAGGGTCTCAGGGTTAAACATTTACAAGGGGTTTTAAAGTGACTTAATTCTTAGAATCACCATGAAATAAACTAAGAGGAATACATGCTTGGTTACTCGTCATGCGAGATTTAAACGAAATGCTAAAAGGGCCTGCCCTACGCAACCTGACACCATTAGTTGTAAACCGTACGAAGTGAAGGCGTACTGATGTAAACGTAAAGTCAGCACACAGACTCTTGGCCTACCACACTCCGGCACCACTGAAGGGCATAATACAGTTATTTCCAGCTGATTCCACGGGCCGCACTCTTCAAAAGGTAAATAACAAAAATTTCCATATTGAGAGAAATGTTTTACGAATTTTGTAAGGCTTTTGATTGTATAAGTCATGATTGATTTAGAATTTATTATGATTTTTGTGAACAGCATTTTTATAACATGACTCAGTTGACACTATTTAGGCAGACTAATCAATATTTTTAATATTAATTGTGTGTTTATTTTTAATATCTGGAACAATCTCTACCGGAGTCCTTCAAGGCTGACTGTTGCTACCTGTATAATTTAAGCTGCATACAGAAACATTTCTCTCAAACTGTATTCAATTGCTTTTCTTACGTTTTGTTTGTATTATTTGTGTGGTGTTTTGAGCCTTACATAGGAAGTAATACGAGTGATTATCGCGTACAGATGTGGAGGATGTGAAGTTTGTGATAAACTATGACTACCCAAATAACTCTGAGGATTATGTGCACCGCATCGGGCGTACGGGACGCTCACAAAACACCGGGACGGCTTACACTCTGTTCACACCAAATAACTCTGCTAAGGTATGGCTAATTCAATTATCTTAACCTCTATCAAACTTTCGTAAACATGGTTGACATGTTTTCATATATAGTTATTTGATTGTAACGGGTATTTATCGCGCTCACCTCGTTTTTGTGTACTTTGTGACTGTATTTCAACAGCAGTGGTCACGGGTTAATATGTTTTCATATGATGCTTTAATAAATAATTGCTTTGATGGTTTCTAATGAATGGCATGTTTTCGTTTCAGGCGAGAGATTTGATGTCTGTACTGCAAGAAGCAAATCAAGTAGTTAACCCTAAGTTGTTAGAGCTCGCTCAGTGCGGTATGGGATTCAAAGGAAAGTTTGGTGAGTGTCAGATTATAACTATTTTTATGTGTGACATTCAAGTCAAATGAACTTCCAGAATGTAGTGTAACACATAGGAGAGCGCCTAGCTCGTCTCTATAAATAGCTTGAACTAAATAAATAGTTATGAGAAAGTAAGTCTTTAAAAGGAATCATAATTTTTGTAAGAATCCCTGAAAAATAATTTGGATATTTTAACTATTTTCCGTAGTATAAGCAGTAAGTACTGAGGTAAAATATACTTTTAATGTGTGTAAAATAAGCTTGATAAAGATGCGCAGAACCAATTTGACCTAAGAATTGCGTTCTGCTCATCTTTGTCACGTGGTTTGCCAGAGGACAACTTGTTTGACGCTCACCTATACCTACCTACTGTTTGAGTTTGAGGTGTTGTTTGTAGGTCGCGGGCGTTACGGAGGTCGCGACCGAGACGACTCGCGTAGCGGCGGCCGCGGCCGCCGGGACGGCGGCGGCCGCGGCAGCCGCGGGGGGCCGCCACGCCAAGACAGAGGTAAGCTGATGTCTTATTTGCAACAGATTGCAAAAAAGGGGAGGATCATAATTCGGTTATATTTTTATTGAGTGTTTATAGCTTCAGTTCAGAAATTCGTCATTTATTAACCGATTCAGGAACTTCTTGCCGATTAGTCCGATGTAAATTTTATCAAAATCAGTTCACTTGTTTGTTTTTAAATCAAAATAACTGGAAAAGTATGACATCCAAAGCGTCAATGACACAGGGCTAGTTTACAAGCTACAAGCCGCCGGGTTTAAAAGCTAGCGAGTGAGCCAGTTAGCTTTCGGGAAAGATTGTCAACTAGCAGATTGTAAAAAAGCCGATGACACGGGGCGAGTTTTCAAGCTACGAGTGAACTCGCCGGCTTGTAGCTTGTAAACTAGCCCTGAGTGATCGACGCTTTATTGAACGAAATTGCGTTGTCTTTTCAAAATAAAAAAGTGAACTAAACAAACTCTTTATGTGATTGATTCCAGGTTCCCGCTGGGACAACTCGGCCAGCAACGGCAGTGACGGCGGCTACGGCGGCGGGCGCGGCGGCGGCGGCGGCGGCGGCTACGGGCGGGACGGCGGCGGCAGCGGCGGTGGCGGCGGCGGCGGTGGTGGCTGGGATAACGGCGCCGACGGCGGCTACATGGGGCGCGGCGGCGGCCGAGGAGCCCCCCGGGGACGCGGCGCGCCCGCCGGCTACGGGCAGGGGTACCAGGTATGCACACACACACATACACACACTTAAAAATGCGTATAAGTTCATCAATAGAGAGCAATCAACCTTTAACAACCTTCTCAATCCTTTAGACATGTACAGTCAGCTGCACAGACTTGTATACACTACCAAGCTTTCATATTTATATTAGTCTTAATTAATTTTGCTAAGAAAAGTGCACGTAAGTATTTCCAAATTAATGTAGTCATCGTACTTGTCATAATTTATAAAACTTAGTTAAATTACTCATTGGCCTACTTTGGCTAGATTGTAATAGTATTAGAGTACATTAAAGAGTAATTAATGTGCACTAAACAAAAAAAGTTGCGGTCGCTGGAAGTCGGTGGATGGAGAAGGCTCGAGACCGCTCGTCGTGGAGAATCATGGGGGAGGCCTATGTCCAGCAGTGGACAGCTGATATGATATTGAAACAAAAAAAACTTGTCAAAATTCTAGCCTGAAGAAGGAGGTCTTTGTTAAATTAAGAGAATAATATAAATGTAGAAGCTTGGGAGTGTATACATGTCTGTGCATCTGACTGTACCTTGGAGATAAACGTGTTCTCAAGTCGCTAAAGCGAATTTAGTGTAGGGCTACTATCCTTTAAATGGGGGCACTTTAACGCACATATTTCATTAATTATATCGCAAACATTACACTAAATATAATGCATCTTTGAAAGCTCTGACAAGTAGTAGTAGTAAACTATATCTCAAGTAAAAATGATACTTACTAAAGAGTTATGTAACAGTAACATGATTCATGACATGATACAAACACTATTGTTCCATTTGATGGATTTCTTCTCCTCCAACCCTTGCTTTGCTTGTCTGCGAGTTCCGTTCCTACACTCCGTCATTTGTGGTTTGTTTGTGCACGCCTCACTACAGCTAATGGATCTTTATTGATGGAACGACTCTGGTATGTAACTTACATACAATAAATAGTATAGTTGATACCTTCCAGTTTTTGTATTGAAACATTATTTAGCTCTAAATTAAAACATCAGTAGAAAGCACCTAAGCTTATCACAATGAAAATAATCCATGCTCACTCATAATCTTAATCTTTTTTTTAGGCCTCGTTTATTTTGGTATATTTTTGAGGTCAAAGTTGTGGTCAAGGGATGTCGGGTTCATGGGTAGTTAGTGTGTAGGATATAGAAGACTACTGACCACTCTTATTCTAATTCTAAAAAGGGTCAGCGGGCTGCACTGGCTTCCTGTTGAAGGGTGCATTGTGCATTGCTCCCCCATATCTATTTAATCTTGCCCCAACCATCCTAGCTCCTTAAAATAGCGGAGTAGGACTCTGCGTTGATAGCAGCACTGTTCCAACAGCTGACCACTCGTCTCGTGGCTTATGGGGTGGTCCAGCTGTGGATGTTCAAAGGCTGACATGATGATGATCAATTTAATATAATATCTAATTTCAATTTGAACTTATTCTAGAATATGTAAATATGCTGAGTAAAGGACTCTCCCACACCACTATTATTAATCATTAAATTTTAATTTTTTTGTTAAAGAATTTAGCTCATTTAATATACCGGTTGACATCATAAATTATACGATACCTAGATAAACCTAATGAAATAACCAGATAGACCTTTGATATAATCAAACTCAGAAATACCATGCTGCATTCGCCCTGACAGAGTCCATGTACTATACCTGGTCTGTAACTACCATTTAAAATACTTACTTGTATGTAACACAATACAATAAATGTATTCAATGTATTTCCGTTTGTAACAATGGGTTTTGTTCAACAGGGCCAAAGCCAAGCGCAGGGCTTCGCCGCACCGGCCCCCACCAGCTATTACAACATGTTCGCGCAGCCGCCGCCACCTCCAAACTAGCCTATAACTATTAGCTATCATTATGTGAAAATGTACCAACTTCGACCAACATGAAATTATTATTTTTTACCTGTTCATCTATGAAGATCTGTTTCTAAATTATATTCTGGTTTGAGTTTTATGACATGTTGGTCGTTAGGGGTGCGTCGTGATTAAGTGTGGGTAAATAAGAGGACTGTTATTCGTCTAGAGATGGTTATGTCCTATGAAAGAAGTAGAATGTACGTACCCAAGCGCGTCAACGCAAATGGGGCGTTGGTATAACTTCTACCACTTTAAAATGTCCATTAAAAATTTGCAATTAAATGCTTAGTTTAGTATTTTTCTTTTGGACAAAAGAAAAATACAAAATCACGTTTTCATATCAAAAAAGCTTATATTGTTTTGCTCTAGCCTTTGGACAAGAAGTCTATTGTGTAAGTAGTTAAATTATTTGCAAAGTAATAGAAAAGATAGTTTTTTCTAAATGTTAAAGAATAGCTCAATAGCTACAATTCATGTAAGAATTACTAAGTAAAAAAGTAGTGCAAATTACATCAGTGAAATTTGCAAACAATAATAAATAGTGTAGGTATGTAACACATTCCCTTCTACTCTGTGCAAGAAATATCATGAAATTCTCTCAATACCTACTAAACTACTGTGAAAGTGCAATTAATAAATATTTAAAATTATAAACTATTTTTTATTTGACTACATAATTGGTCATGTGGTAAGTGTCTGGGAATGCCACGCCGGTGTCGCGGGTTCGATTCCCTGCTTTAGGACAAGCACTTGTGTGTCAACATCGGTGATTGTCTGAGTATGGGTGTTTCTATGTATGTATTTACCAAAAAAGTATAATATAATATTTAAGTATTCTATCAGTTATCTGGTTCAAATAGTACAAGCTCTGCTCAGTTTGGGGCTAGATAGTATTGTGTGAAATGTCCAAAATATTTATTTATTATTATATTATTTGTTCCTAGGGACCATGTATTTAATTTTTTGTAACATGTCTTGGGCAAGGCAAGTCAGAAGTAAAACAAGAAATAAATAAACATGATTTTATTCCTACATAAGTTAAATCGGCACTCCACTGCTATACAACTGATAGTTAAAACTTAGATGTTCAAGATACTTGATGTTTGTTCACATGGATAGGTTTAGTGTCCAGCCTGGGCTTGCCTCTCAGGGTCGACATAGCCCTCCTGTTCATCGGGAGTGTGCGGCCAGAAGGTAGGCTTGTTGAGTGGGTCGATGGCCTCCTCAGGGTATGAGTCCTTGACGTCTTCCATTGTCATCTGGTCGAACGGTAGAAGAGCCTTTGTCTCATTGATTTGCTTTTGGTACCTGGAGAAGTTGTTGTTTTACTTTTTTATGTATCATTCAATTCTCTATCCAAAATATAAAATATCAGTTTGATATAGTCACGGCAAGATTTGTCTAGATTTAGAAAACCAAATAAAAATTTTTAATTTAGACTAAAATAAAATTATATACCTATGTCGAGTTCTGTTATATAGATCAACTCCTAAACTCATATTTGGCATAGGCATTGTCTAAGAACTGAAAAAACGAATAGGCCACATACTTTTAAGCTTGATATTGTAGCAGCAGCTTATTATGCCAAAGTTTACTCACGTTGCAATGCTAGCATTTGATTCATTGACAAAAGCCTCGATGGACTTCTTGATTTCAGCCCATTGAGCGTCAACCTTGGCCGATAGGTTGTCAGCAGGGTAGGGGATCTTCAGGGCTTCATATTGTTTCTGGAACGTGTCCACCATGCCAGGGATAGGGATGGTGTTCTTGTAAGCCGCCCAATTGATCTTCGGCGCCTCTGTGGGGTTAGCTAGAACCCTGGAAACATACCAGTTACAACCCAGAACCGCAAAACAAATTATGTAACCAAATCAATGATGTCAAACCTAACCTGCGGAGGTAAGTGTCCGACTTGATTTTAAAGGCGGCAAGATTGACCTTCTGTTCCGCCGGGACTCGCTCGGCCAAGGAGGCCCAGTTTACGGAGCTCTGCGAAATCCTTTTCGCCATTTTTCGGCGATTTTATTTCAATATAAATTCAGGAACACAACCTGTCACAGCGAAAATGCCAGCTGACCAGCGACAATATCATTTACTTTTAAGTAATCCTCAACGTAGTGGTTATATTCTCTTTGAGTAATCCTTTCTCAGCTCGGACATTCATCTTTTAGCTTTTTGTCTATGATTCTGTCTAAGAAGCGCCATCTATTGGTGAGTAGCTCTTATATTACTTTCAAGTTCTGATGCATACCATAGATGGCGCTAATTGCATCTTAAATGCTTTAACTAGTTGCACATAGATGGCAGCACTTTGTTTTTTACTTAGTATTTGTGTTGATTTCTGTCGTGTTATCTCGTGTTGTGCTGTCTTCAAGAATCTAGAAAGTTGCTTTAGATTTGATTACACCTCCAAAACATCTACAGGTTGATTCACATTTGCTCAACTCAACTTCCCTGTTCATCCAATAGTAACAGACTTATATAGATAGTTTGGCGGATTGTTGAGGAAACATCGGAGATAGTCACTATTATAACTAGAATTTATCATACTGTGATATTCTCCTGATCTCTTCTGAAATGATAAAAAAACATTGCTTCTAGAAATAAGTAGGTACTTTATTTTCCTTTGGTTTGATTAATATACTTAATGTTAAACATAAATAAAACAAATAAATTACACAATATTATCCTTCGAAACTAACATAAGCATTTACTAGGTACATGCTATTTGGTGTGATTTCATGGTTTTACACGTTTATGTAAGTAGGTAGGTACGTAGATAGATTATGTGCATAGGCCTACTTACTTCCTTTAAAATGCCTAAAGTCCCAAAATTTTCTATACTTTATAGTGGTACATACATACCTACATTATAACTAAGGAGATACTTTACTTATAATAAATTGGTATTTTCTAATTCTAATTGACTTTTTTGCTTCAGTCTTTAGCTACTTAACTTTCGTACTAATATTAATTAATCAACTTAAGTACCTACTGTAATAAAATAACCCACCATGAGATTAATGAACATTAAAAATACCTACAGTAAATGTAGGTAATTTCCAAAATTTACATTAGTAAAAGGCTTTAGTGCCATACATAGATAATAAGTATAAGTACACAATTAGAAAAACGGAATGCTGTTTGATAAAAATGCTTCCTACTGTGCTTCAAAATAACGGATACAGAAACAAATAAACAAAAAACAATCTAAACACAATTATGTTTAATGTTATTTATTATAGTGATTTTGAGGATTTTCTGGCCCTTAAATTTAACGACTTAGATAAAGGAGCTCAAAGGTAGTCTATCTAGGCGCAATATTATTCGAGATTTTTTACCCAGTTTTTGCGACAAAGTTAACTTCTCAGTTTTTTACATTAGATTATCATAATAATATGTTAATAAACATTTCACTCCTTAATATAATGCAAGTGGGGCTCATAAGTACCTATCCTTGTCCACATAAATATGAGCCTTTAGAAGAAAGACTGCCCAAAAAGTCTTCTATATTCCTTTATGTTTGAGGATCCAATAGTCCGACTCCCCCAGATAGTCAATCTTATCATATAGTATTATTTATAATTAATTATTCAGAGAGGTCTTAGATTTCTCTACATTATCATAGATATTTCAGTTACTATTCACTTTACAAATAAAGCTCATAAATACTCATTTACCTAAGCCTATCTCTTCTCCACATAGTTAGGCGAGTTTGAGTAGCCGATAGTCCCACTCCCCCGGATAGTCCATCTAGTCATTTATTCTAGAATTTTTCAATCAGAGGTCTAAGATTTCTCTACATTAGCATATATACCTACTTGTATTTAACATATGATTCACTATACAAATAGGGCTCATAAATGAGTGGGCCTATCCCTCTTCTCCACATAGTTAGGCGAGTTTGAGTAGCCGATAGTCCATCTAGTCATGTATTATTTTAGAATTATTTAATCAGAGGTCGTAGAGTTCTCTAAATTAGCATATACCTATACACTATTTACTATACAAATAGAGCTCATAAATGAGTAGGCCTATCCCTCTTCTCCACATAATTAGGCGAGTTTGAGGAGCCGATAGTCCGACTCCCCCAGGTAGTCCGCCGAGTCACGGGGTTATTCTTACAAATCCTGAGTAGATTGGCATATGCGGCCCGGTATTGTCTATTGGTGGCCGCGTAGATTAGAGGGTTGACGACACTTGACGCCCAGGCCAGGATTGACGCAATTATATGCAGCCAAGGGTACGTGATGCCGTCATCAGCCACGTTCATGATCATGAGTGGCAGGAAGCATGCCAGGAAACACATGAAAATGGTCAGCATGAGGGTCGTGAGACGGGAATCTTCTTCTTTCTCTTTTGCTGTTTGACCACTGATTTTTCTGCAAAGATACAATTCAAAAGTCATTTAAGATAGGTGCCTTTACGCGTTCTAGGTTGAGTCATAATCTCGGAAATTTAGCTTGCGTCATCATCAAATTGCCCAAATCATAATATTCAGCCAAATCATGGTTTAGCAATAAACAGTAAAGCAAATTTAAAATTAAAACCCCCAATTACACAAAGCAGAGCTTCGTAAACGTTCGCATACACACGGAAACTAACAACACATACGTCAGAGCAAAATACATCCTCAAATTCACACGTAGAGCAAAATACACCCTCAAATTCACACAGTAGAGTAATATACACCCTCAAATTCACACGTAGAGCAAAATACACCCTCAAATTCACACAGTAGAGCAAAATACACCCTCAAATTCACACGTAGAGTAATATACACCCTCAAATTCACACGTAGTGCAAAGTACACCCTCAAATTCACATAGTAGAGTAATATACACCCTCAAATTCACACGTAGAGCAAAGTACACCCTCAAATTCACATAGTAGAGTAATATACACCCTCAAATTCACACGTAGAGCAAAGTACACCCTCAAATTCACACGTAGAACAAAATACACCCTCAAATTCACACGTAGAACAAAATACACCCTCAAATTCACACGTAGAGCAAAGTACACCCTCAAATTCACACAGTTGAGTAATATACACCCTCAAATTCACACGTAGAACAAAATACACCCTCAAATTCACACAGTAGAGCAAAATACACCCTCAAATTCACACGTAGAGTAATATGCACCCTCAAATTTACATGTAGAGCAAAAAACCCCCTCAAATTCACACGCAGAGCAAAGTACACCCTCAAATTCACACGTAGAGCAAAATACACCCTCAAATTCTCACGTAGAGCAAAATACACCCTTAAATTCACACAGTAGAGCAAAATACACCCTCAAATTCACAGGGTAGAGCAAAGTACACCCTCAAATACACACAGTAGAGCAATGTACACACCCACATACACACCCGTGTCCCTCCAGCTTCCGCTTGCTGGCGCGCACCTTCCAGTAGATGCAGGAGTAGGACACGATGATGGCGACGCACGGAAGCGCGAACCCGAACACGAAGAGGGACTTCTTCGGGGACCGCTCGTCTTTGGGCAGGATCGTGCACGAGAACGTCTTCTCGTCCAACCCCAGCCGGCCCCACACGCCGAGGAGAGGAGGCACCTATCGAAAAATAGAGGAGGTATGAATGAATGAATGAATGAAAATGCTTTATACACCATAAGTCAAAAAACAATAACATAGAGCATAAACATTACAAAAAAAATAGTACAATGGGCGGTCTTATCACTATTAACCGATCTCTTCAGGACAACCAGTATGGAAACGGTTACGATAATACAAGATGGTCGGTATGATAAAATGGTATATGGTAAGATGGATGGAGGTAGATAAGAAAGAGAAAGAAAATAATTATTTATTGTATGTACACATGGAAAATAATATATATACAAGACTTAAAACGGCTACATACCATTTGGACAACGTTTCATATCGTAACCCTTGTTTAAATACCTACGCAAAAGTGGCATTTCGAAACCTTTTATGAGTGGTACAATTGGCGGCCTTATCGCTGAGAGCAATTTCTTCCAGGCAACCAACAGTCATTGGAGAGGTAGTCTTTAAGTCACAGTTTTTCATTATTCCCATCTATCCCCCTGCTCTGTCCCCTAGGGGGACATATGTCAACAAAGCTCTGTCCCCTTGTTGCTAAAAGAGGGACGGATGGAACTTTTATTAGTAAATAAAAGCCCCCGTCAACAATAGGGGGACATATAGAACTATTTATTCTTGCCTATCCTCCATTAAAAAAAACATCATCATCAACCTATAGCAGTCCACTGCTGGACGTAGATCTCTACCAAGGCGCGCCACTGAGCCCGATCTTCGGCTCTTCTCATAAAAAAACCCATTCAGGTACATAAAGGTGTATAGTATACATCAAAATTCCTTGCTTAGTACGCGCCTGCCTACACTACTTGACGAATATACTCGTCTCTACGTTCAGTGGTTTGGCTGTGCGTTGACAGTCAGTCAGTCAGAACAAGCCTTTTTATATACAGGGCGTCCCACGGCTATGCCACATGGAGGGAAAGTACCTTGAATGTTGTAGATGGAACATTTTACTGAAAGAATACATTACTTGAATTTTAAAAACAATGTAAACTGCATTCATAGATATTTAAATAATTTCATGGTTGAACCGGGAATCGAACCCGTTACACGAGAAAAATTATCATCCTGTAGCTTTATCATACCGATCGAAAGGCTTTATCATAAGGATTATTTTTTGCTAAGTAGCATAGTGTCAAAAATAAAAGGAAGACCATGGAGCATAGTCGTGGGACGCCCTGTATATTGAAATGTACTCGTAAACTCGTAATTCAATTGAAAATTTTCGAGCTTTAAAACTATGACACCACTCCATCATATAGTTATTTATTCAAAGGTTTTTCTTATTTCCTTAGTAGGTTATTTAGTATGATCACATTGGTTTTACTCTCCTCACCAAACAGGATAGTTTTATGATGTTTTAACCTGTATTTGTCAACAACTAAGCACATAAGCTGACTTCACTCATCATCCACATCCATACCCATAATTACCCACCGCTGGGTGTAGGCCTCTTTCTGTCTATACACACCATTCTCTTCGGTCTTGGCTTTTCGCATCCAAAAGTTGCCCGCTTTCGTAATGTCGTCGACTATTAGCATTCTTTAATTAATATAATTGGTTAAATGTTTATTTACACAACTAATTACTAACTTATTGCTAAAACACAATAAAACTAAAATTACTTAAATAATTACAAATAAAACACAGAATTTAGGTCACTGTCCAGGGGCAAAGTACCCAAAAGGCTGGCGACGTTACCTCGTTGAATAGCGATGCTAATCCTTTGACCGAGGTAAGCGCCAGCCCTTTGGTCGTTTGATTTATCTATCAGCCGCTTTGCTAGCTCCTTGTACAAGAGCAAATAATATACACATAATTCAACAATTGGTTAAACCGTTTTAATTAAAGTTAATAAATAATAACAATACCATTTTTGCGCCAACAGACGAACACGACTTTGATATCCCATTTTTGACCACCACTCGGTCAAATCTTTACTCCACCTGCCATCACTTCGCCTGGCCAAGTGTTCTGCCCTAACTTCACTACCTACATAATTATGTTGAGGACGTGGTGGCTGAGTGGATGAGCGATCCGCTTGCCTTGCGATCTGTCGCGGGTTCGAATCCCGGTGGCAGTCATGCATAAATGGGTTTTTTCAGTCGAAAAAATCTATGTATGCATCCCACGTTCCCGCAACGGTGAAGGAAACATCGTGAGGAAATCGGCATGTCGTAGAACCTAAAACGTTCGAAAACACGTGTCGAGTGCACGGAGGCTCCCTCTTCAGGGCGCACTTGAAATCCTTTCACCACACTGGTTCGAAGGAACTAGTGACACGACAAGAAGAAAAAGTAGAGTCAACTGTTTTTTTTATCTTGGTCCTATAGTTAGTTACCTAATATTTTGTGTATGTATATCTTAATACTCTGTGCTAATATTTATTTGAAGCAACCAATCTATGTAATAAGTGAGAAACAAATAGGTAGGTACATAAGTTAGATACCTACAGATAAACACAGGAAACTGAAAAATATAATATAATAACGCTCTCATTCATAAAACTCTTTCCCTGTATGAACAGACTTTTGTAGATAAATAAACGTTTGTTAGGCTAATGTAGGTACAGTTACCACCAAAAATATCTTAACAAATAAGCACATACAATGTAAGCCAAAAAGACTATGTATGTAGGTCGATCAGATTAATTACAATATTATGTAGAGCTAATATTTTTTTTTGGGCTATGTAGCTTTGCACTAATAAAATAATTTAACTACTTACAATTCTTCTTCTTAACGTGTCGTGAAAGGAATTCAAGTGCGCCTCGAAGAGGCTCCACTACTACGTAACGTACTACTTACTTCTTACACTAAAGCAAACTCAAGTTGGTTCATGGGGTATGTTTTTCTAAGTATCTTAATCTCAAGACTGACAGATCAATAAAATAAAGGTTCATGGCGCACAAAAAACAATGTGGCTTGTGCCTGAGATTGATCGATTCTCAGAAACTACCTATAAGTATTTTTCCTTTAGTAGGCGTTTTTAGGACGTTACATTGTACTTACTACTATATTTCGGTCAATTTATCATATTGCTGAGTGTACACTCGCAGTCGGAATTAGTTCATTGCACTTCCATGTTTATAATACGTGCTTAATTGTCTCGAATTAGGGAACATCCTCAATGTGTGGCCAGAAACTACCAAATAGACGATAAACATTTACAACTGGAATTATTATGACGACTATAAATGGATTCTTACCCGAGAGAGACCCGTAGTTACACTGAATAATCTACTAAGATTGAGGGATTTAGGCGTATAGAATAGAATATGTTTACTGTAAAAACTGGGTACCTAAAAAAAATATAAAAAAAATTGAACAAAAATAAATACCTTGTGCGAAACCCGTATGTCGTTACGACTTTTACTATTATATAGATATCGTAAAGGTCCCAAAGCGGACGTGCGAATCGGCAACCTTCGCTTCGCTCAGGTTGAAAAATTTTGTGTAGACTCACAGATATAACCCTAGAAGAAAAATTTGACACTCTTGGTTTCCATAAATTTTGAGGAGGTTGCGTGGTCTATCTTGATCTATGTCTGTGGGTAGACTAGACTAGACTGGAGAATAGACATTATCTCTACACCACGCGGGCAAAGTGCTTATAAAGCTATAATGCGCACTGATCGAGTGTCTATCCGAAGTTATCTGAAGTCTGCGCAGAATCGATTTTCCCTTTCAGAATTGCTATCGCGCACTTTTCGCGGCTAACTTCAGGTACTCTACCAAGGTGGAAGGATGGCTCACCATGAAGCCGAAGGAGACGAGCCAGATCATCAGCAGCTGCACCCAGATCTTGGTCGTGGTGTAGATCTGTGCGTACTTGTCGTAGTACGCGATCAGGATGTATCTGGAACAACACACACCACCTGAATAACACTTGTTGCACGGAGGTTAGTTGCAACCAGAAATTAAAAAAATAGCCCTCTTTTTTCGCGGTCAGATAAAAACTCATGCTTCATAGTTTGATCCAAAAGAAGTTGGTTATTGTTTCGACCCATCCCAATTTTTTTTGTAACATGACATTTCAACTGAAGAATGTTGCACAAGGGTTAGTTGCAACCAGTGATAGAAATAAAAAAATAGGCCTCTTTTTCAAGATCAGATAATGCATGATAATAACCAATTTTTTTTAGTACTTACTTAAACATAATATGAATGAATGAATGAATTATTTGTCTCAAGTATGGTTAGTTACAGACGGGTCTTAGTCTATAGTAGAGACACATACTTCACTGAAGGATACAGTCTACAAAGTTTCTTGTACGTCAAACTTTCTTAGGACGAGATGCACTAAGCGCTCTCCTGCTTGTAAGAGATCACTCCTGCTCATGACCAGAACAGTGCTACATAGGACTTTGATTCACATAGGCCGTCTCAACACTGCAAAAGCGTTGACACATTGAGACATATTGATTGATAAGTCAGTCTCGAAAGCTCAAAAATTCACATCAGGTCTCACGCCAATCCATTTTACAAGGACTCTAAGTGCCAAATCTTTGAAATGGCTGTTTGACCACTTGAATTTAGATCACAGTTCTCAAAGCATTGATTTATAGAGTCAGTCGAGGCAGTCATCTCGAGTGGCGGAGCGCTCTGTTACGATGAAAGCCTCTTTATCGGGCGTGGGAAAGTAAGCACAGATAAAGCAGCTTTGTAATGTGTTTACTAGGAGCTTGTGATAACACAACTCAAATCAGAGAAGCTTGCTTCATAAATCGCAGAAATCATAACCGTTAGGTTAGATAAATTAGATGGACACGTTATTGTAACACCAACAAGAACAAAGCAGAGTCAGACAATAGAAGAAGTATAAAAAGGGTATTTTTTTTTAATTTATTAGGGTGCCTTTCCACGAGAGATGTGCTATGCAGCTATGCTGCGAAGATCTGAAATCTACGCTACGAAAATATGTGACCGTTTCCACCAATACTAATCTATGTAGCTTTGCGAGGAAGATGCGCTATGAAGACGCGCCACCGCAAAGTAGCTGCGCGAAAAGATGCGCAGCTCGAGCTATGCGATGTATCGATAGTAGGGAAGCGTATACATAGCACGCATCCTTCCATATAAAAAACATAGCTTAGTTGGATGCGTTTCCACCAGTGCTAAGCTATGTGCACCAATGAATATGGTTGGTGGATATCAAACGCATCCATAGCAACGTAGCATAGCACATCTCTGGTGGAAAAGCACCCTTAACACCCTTGACGCCTATCGGTTTTAAGCCTGAGCATTTTGAGCTACCGCTACAAATTACAATGTAGCGATTTCCCTATTGCTCTTAAGGTTGTACAAGGGGCGGCCTTATCGCAGTGAGCGATCTCTTCCAGGCAACTCTCTCGCTCACTCGCTAGCTTTTAAACTCGCCGGCTTGTACCTTGTACACTAGCCCTGTGTCATCGATGCTATAGCATAGATCATATAATATTCAAAAGGGTAGGCCTTGACCGATTCTATAGGGCAGGGCAATACTCTTTTGTGAGCTGATTCTCAGTACAGTCTGTGCATCTCATTATAATGCAGATGTCCAGTCGGGTGGGGCGATTGCAAAACGAGCATGAGGAGTGACCAACCCATGCAGCCAAGTTGCAGCCAAGTTGCAGCCTCTTGCACACAACAACAACAGGCCAGGCTTTGTGCAGCGGCTAATAACCCTTGATCGACATATTTTTTTTAATGCTAGTACTCATTCATACTCATTTGTTGGTATTCAAATCAATATGGGCTCTACTCGTTTTTACATTTTTATTACATTTCTGCTTTGATTATTTACTCTAAAGTAATTTTGGCGATTTTTCAACTTTATATTTACCTATTGAATGTTGAAATATATAAAAAGTAATAAGTTTCAAAGCATTTAAAAACTTTTTCGAGCGTAAAAACAATTAGGAACGTGAGATATGCCGAGACCACACTCTTCCCCACGTCCCACGTGAAATTGGGTGAGATTTGACTCGACCCCCTCCCCCCATCCTAAGAGCCTCACGTAATAGGTAATTTTTTTTTTCATCTTTCTAAGATTTATTTGATTCTCAATCTTAAATAATTTATCATCAAAGGCGCCACTTACCTTTCTACATAAACAAGGTAGGTACTTGTTTTAGCTTTCTATGTTGAACCTACTGTACTATCTGTGTACTGTAGTACCTACAATTATAATTTTGAATTACAAATGAGTCAAGCAAGAGAGCACATTATATGGTATTAGAGATGCCATTCTATGGTAGAAAGTGCTCTACATTTCTCTCAATTTTCTACTGTTTAAAAGTAATTTGTGTTTACTGGATCGTGCTAGATTAGATCGGCAGTGGATTGGTAAGTATTTAATCGTATGTGTTCAGTAACATAATGCGTGCGTGGGCGCAACGGTTGATTGCTACAACACTGAACACTGATTCTTTATCCAAGTTGATTTTCAACCGACTTCAAAAGAAGGAGGAGGTTCTCTATTCGGTTGTTTTTTTTATGTTTGTTACCCGAGAACTTTGTTGTTGAAAAACAGATTTCAAAAAATATTTTTTTTTTGTTGATAGGAATTGAGAGGATATACCTACCTAACCTACTTTCAGATTGGTCGCACTCCGAATTTCATCAAAATCAGTTCAGTAGTTTAGTATTTAAATCAAAATAACTGACGCAAACTAAATTGACTAAACAAAATTGCGTATTTTCAACCCGTGACTTGTCAGTGGTGCATACGGTCACTTGAACCGTCTCCGTTCGATTGAAGTCGATTGCTGTAGTATTTGCAAAACCTTCATTACATGAAGTGAAAACTTCTTTAGGCGCGCTGAACAAAATATTTTGTGGGTATTGATTAAATGTGTCTGGTCTCGTAACGTTCAGTTTATGTAGTTTTAATAAAAAATATTTCGTGCGCACGTTGTATGGTAATGTAGGTTTGCCGAGGTTTTATTTACATAGAGAATCTAAATTATTATGAACTCTCTTATTGTTGACCCAGCAAATTAAGTATAACACAATGAGGCGTAGTGTTAAATTAAATTGTTACGACATGCTTCATCATGCATGCATACGGGCATACTTAATCTTAATAAGTAAAGTAAGTACCTATAAGTCAGCTGTACATTTAACTGAAAAGGGGTAAATAAATTAAGTTCGAGGTTATGTCCTCAAACTATTAAGGAAATCTCGCGATAGAAAAAGGTTAAGAACCGCGAATTCGATTCAAACAGGTCGATACGGAATTTGCTAAAGCGCTCGTCCAGTTATCCTAAGTTAGGGGGCGTCCATAAATTACGTGAGGTATTTAAGGGGGGGAGGGGGTCGAGTCAAATCTCATCTAATCTTACGTTGGAGAGAGGGGGGTCTCAGGAAATATCACGCAATTTTTTTCTGATTGAAACAAAATAAAATACATATTATTTTGGTCCATTTAATCCAAATTGTACATGCTTTAGATTTAATCTTAAGTCCTTTGTTTAAATCTTAATAACAATCCAACGCGTTCACGTAAGAAACCCACATTTTCAAAAATCTCACGTGAGATTGGGGGTTGGGGGAGGGGGTTGAATAAAATCTCACGACATCTCACCAGGGGGGGAGGGAGGGACAGAAAATTAAAAATAACACCTCACGTAATTTATGGACGCCCCCTTACGGCTATAGGGCTGCTATAGTTCCGGTTCGTGCGTTGATATTTTAGGTAAACAATGAACTTGGTCTCGTTTCGTACGTTGTGCAAAATGGTGAAAAAAATACCTACCCAGTTTGTACCGTTTTGTGGGCATAGTCGCTGTTCGTGCGTTGGCATTTGAGGTAAACAACGAATATGGTCTCGTTGTCTCAAATCTTGTTTAGCTAAAACATGTATTAGTTGTAATTGTGTTTTTAATGCTACAATAAATATTGTTTTTTTATTTTTTAGTAAGTAAGTACCAAATCCTACACGTGTGCTGAAGCGATGGATTTGAATAACTAATCATTATGGACCCTGAGTGTTATCTGTAGTAAGGTAAGTCGACTTACGAGGACATTCGGCTACGGAGCATTAATATTAATGGGCGAATGAAGTAAGTAAGTAAGTATGTTTACTTATTTAAATCTGGAGGTCAACGAACTGTTTAGCCCACACGGTAAAAACAACAAACATAATTTTTTTAAGTAGCTAGTAGGTACTTAGAATAAAAATTGAGTTAAAAAAATAAAATCGTCTTCTGAAAAATCACGCTTAAATGATGGGTTCCCATCCAATAACACCCAAACGAGTAACACTGTTACGATGGGAATTTTTTTCCCATCGAGTAACACCCCTCGTCAGGGTGTTACTCGTTGGGATTTTTTTTTCTCAACGAGTAACACCCATGTCATGGTGTTACTCGATGGGAATAAATAACAAAAAAATATTCTCATCTGCAATTGTTATGTTATGGTCCGTGGTCGTATGCCACTTTGCCCTAAAGCTTATGCTTACTATATATATATACACAACTTATGAGAGAATATATTGTTACCTTTACCTACTAGGTATGATGAGTGGTAATAGGAAGTATTTTTAGAGATATTTTATACCTATTCGTCCAAAGTTCTTTTAAAATAGTAGAAAAAAACAAACACCTCAGAAACATCAACAAATTGCTTTCAAAGTGGTGTGGCAATTTACGAGTTGCATTAGTGGGTCAAAGAGTATGGAGTGAAGGCGTATGCTCCGTAGATGCGACACCTAAAAAATTACGTACAGATAAATTAAAACTGATCTTACGTTGCTTTTACTATGCCCGCATCATTAACTTTTCCAATATGCTACTAACTAACTATGTAAACACCAAATACTATCTTCTCTACCTTACTTACGTAGGTACTAGGTACCTTTACTTTATTGACAGATTTGTCAGTAAGTAATAAAATAATTTACCTCGTGAGGAAAATCAGAACTAAAAAAATCATAAACATCTCAAACGTTTGCAACATTTCCGGAGGATGTTTTTTTCACCGGATAATAGTGAGCATAAATCAAAAAGCCATTGATGTCTGAAAGCTTAATGGAGTGAAAACTTTATTGTTTTACAGGCTGTAGCCGTCAATCTACCACAGTGTCAATAATATCACGGTGTAACAACCAATAAGATTGCTTCAAATCCATATCACGTCATGTTAAGGAGATGCTATTGGTCCATCTACTCACTCAGGTGGATAGTTTACTTCACACCTCGAATGATATAAATCAGATGAAGCATTTATTATTCCAGCCACAAATATGTTTTTTTACGATGCCCCGCAGATATGAAATTATTTTGAGTGAAAAATACATTTATAAATAGGTATAAATGTTCAGATTATGGATCCTGCAGATTGTAGTTCTAGAGTAATGGCATTCGATATGCGGAATCAAATGAGATGCTAAAATCTATCGCAATTTTTATTTTACTACTAAAATACTATAATAACCTATAATACTAGTCCATATTTATGGAAAGAAAGTAAGTATGTAATTCATTCAATAATAATTGTTCAACGTAGCATTAAATTTTTTAGACACATAAACCTAGCAAAAATAAAATTATTCAGTTTAATCAATGATTGTAGACAAAATAAGTGTTCAAAATTATCCACAGCGGAACTTGAACCCGCAACCTCACTTTTCGTGTCAAAAAGTATCGGAAAGTTGAGATTGCGGGTTCGAATCCCAAAAACTTTTGAGCACAAAAGTCATTGAGGCAATTAGGCTCGCAAGCATGGGTTATAAATCTATAATAGGCTTGTTCCTGACTGACAGGTTTTGCCTCATCAAGTAAAACCAGTAGACGTAGAGACTTGAAACTTAGAGAATGTGTTCGACAAAAGCTCAAAGTGCGTACTAAGAAAGGAATTGTGTTAGTTTGCAAAGCAAACGACGATGCGGGCGTCGTTTATAAAAATACAAATATATGAATATCTTACCTGTTGATCGTGATAGCGACCATAGACAGTAGCGAGACGGCCTCGTTGCCGTAGAAGACGAACGCGAACATCTGGCACAGACTGGGCCCCAGCCCCCAGTGCTTCTGGATGTACCGGTTGGCGGTCAGCGGCAGGTTGATGCTGCAGAACAGCAGGTCCGAGAAGCAGAGGGATAGGACGAACTTTGTCGTCACATGGCCGCGCAGCTTTGGATGCATTAGGAGCGCGATGGTTGTTACTAGGTTTCCTGGAAGAGGAAAGCATTGTTTAATTACCATTCTGTCACTTTTCTTGACATTGCCATCCTTTAGGCGGTCCGAAAACTCCGTTCCGACCTTGGATACTTTCGCTATAAGTGTCAGAACCAAAGAATTGGAATTTATTCCATACACGGCGTCGAGACCAGGGCTTACACTATTTCTCTTATAAAAGGGTGTGTTATGAGCGGTGATGTAATGTAACAAACAGTATATAGAAACAGTGATTCAACAAAGACTTCGATTACTATACTTTGGAACTAATTATTTCTAGGAAACTGAAAACCTAAATCAGAGCAACATTATAGTAATATCATGTTTCTTTAAAACAAGCAGACTATATTCAGACTCGATCCCGGAACCTCGATCATAAACATAACTTATAATCGTACATTTCAATTAAATGTCGATTAAACTTTGAATACAAAATTCTATTTTAATTTTAGACATATCAAAGAATGTATTATCTCAACTATTATCGGTACAGTACCACCTACTTTTACGGTTCGTTATGGTTCGTATACTTTATATCTAATACCATCACAAAAATCAAATCGCACTTTACCAAATTATGAAAGTTAGGACTAAACTAAACTGATAAGGATGAAACAGCATGCCTGGTTTATTTATCTGTGTTTAGCGTATATTATGATCTAGACAAAGCATAAAGCCATATTTTTATCTTAATATCACATGATATATGCTGGTTACGCTGGCGAGACCGATAAATATTGGTTTCTTGAGTGATTCTCAATCAAATTATAACAGACTACCTGAAAACTGCAACTTCGTTTGTGTTGAGAATGAAAAAAATTCGTAGTACGTGCCTTTACCTTTTGATGAATATATTTATTATTTTTATTATTTAATACTTTATTGCACACACTTAAATGTAGTACAAAAGGAGGACTTAATGCTAGAGCATTTTCTACCAGTCAACCAGTTGATGGTAGAAAAAAGAAAAACTGGCGTACAACTTAAATGCTAATTACTTAAATATATATTTAATATAATAATACTAAATAATTATGTATTTATATATATATTTATAATTAAAAATGACTAAATAAATAATATATATATTATAATATAGTACATACATATATTATTTCGTGGATTTTAAATAGTGTTCACGGACTAATCTTTTGAAAGCTGGTTTGGTGGGTACCATATACACTCCCATATACCATATACAATATACACTCGAAGTTTCATGTCTCTACGATCAGTGGTTTGGCCTGTACGTTGTCTGTCAATCAGTCTGTCATTCAGGTCCAAGCCTTTTTATTTATTGATGATTGATGGGACGGTAGAACGAATGAAAAAATAAATCAAGCTTAGTGACAAAGTGTTAATATTTTTCCCCTCGCTTCTTATAATTAATACCTACCACCTACTTACCTACTATGGAGTGGCTACGTGACTAGGTATAAGTATGATATGATTGATTTACGCGAGTCAATGACTAAATATTACTAACACACCTCTGAAGTTCTAACGATTGTTGACTAATCAGGAATTTGATTGATTTTAATATTTAATAAAACAGATTTGAGCTAACCAAATATAAGGGTTAGAATAATTTGTAAGCACTCCACTTCATCCGATAAATTGTTTGCATATACTGATATTGTATATTTATTCATATTAAATTTGCTTGAACTCAATCGGACGTCGTCCTATTTACATTATCAATAATATTTCTTGAAGAAGTAGTGTTTGTTATGACTTGTTTGAGATGACTCCATCAGCCAGCTTTGTGTATAATCGATAAATCCACAATTTACACAAACACTGACGGACTATTTGGTCCTACATTTTTTTCTGACGACGCAGATGGTCGAGTGGTCCATGGACTTGGACTGCTACGCCGAATGTCGTGGGTTCGATTTCTGCTCCAGGACAAACATTTGTGCGATGAACATTGGTGTTGTCTGGTTGATTTCTATGTATCCTGTATACCTGTTTTAATAAAAAAAGTATATAAAAAAAAATGTATAGTTATCTGGTTCCCATCCCATGGCACGCCCATGGCCGTGCCCATGGTTAGTTCGGGGCTAGATGGCGTTGTGTGAAATGTTCGAAAATTATTTATTTATTTCTCAAGACTACTACCGGCTTGTATACCAAAGTGCACTCGATCGAACATGCATGCAGGATAGATAGATCAAAAAGTGGATAAAATGACTCGTCACGGTATTCCCACAAGATTCAATGAAAAATGTTAAAATGCAAACAAAGACGGTCCCAATTTATTTTCACAAAATTATTTTTACACAGCTACCGAGGGGAGTTTGCGTTTGTAAATTTAGCAAAGTGTGACTTCGCGTCTGTGTTCTGTACGTTTCTGTACATTGCGTTATTTGGTTGTATTTTATAACATTATTATCGTGTTTGTAAGAATGTTAAATGTTTTTACCACCTTTGGCTGCCTTTATTTTTATCTCAATTATTTATTTATAGTGCTAAGTTCAGTATACGCGGATGTAATAACTTCTCCACTGATTGCAGCTTTGTTACGTGTGTTTTGCGTAAAGAGACTATAAAAAGATTCAAATTATTTCGAGCACAACTCTTCCTTTGTGTAGGAAGAAAGTAGAAACTACAAGGACTACAACGTAATAATTTAGTAATGCTCTTATTTGCATTGCTGTAGTCGGGTAATTAAAAAACGGTGTATGCCTGACCACTGACAGAAGTGAAAATTTCATCAA
This sequence comes from Lobophora halterata, assembly GCA_932526365.1. Lineage (NCBI taxonomy): Eukaryota > Metazoa > Arthropoda > Insecta > Lepidoptera > Geometridae > Lobophora > Lobophora halterata. The sequence goes on from OW052013.1 coordinate 10,191,366, forward strand.
GGCGACTCGAGCCCATAATACGCGAACGAGCGTTACATAGCAGAGCATGACGGCTCAGTCTTATTCAATGCCCACAAAATAAAATACAAGCGTAGCTAATAAAGTACGTTTTCACTTCAATAAGTGTCATTTCTAAGTTCAAATAACATCTAGCTACAAGTTTGCGTTAAAAGGTTGAAAAAGGTTGAACGCATAAAATATTTAGACTGTAGGTAATGTAAGTGTTTTACTGAAAGAGTAACGCCTTTATTTGAACCCAAACAATATGCTTACATGCTGACCCAGCCATGAGCCATGTGTACCGCGCCACCCCCGTGGTTGGTCAGTCAGACTGACAGCTTGATTGATTGCTTGATAGATTCGCGCGCCGCGTGCTGTTTGCTATTATTATAGCGCCATGTGCGGTGGATGTGTGTAGATTTTATTGTTTATTTTCGTCTTAAAATTTTCAGTTTTTGTGACACAATGACAATGTTTTTTGTATGTTAGTAACATATATTATGTCATATTGTAACTTCGATATAAATGATGAATGCCTAAATGTCTTTTATACATTGAGTGAGATACAAGTATATTGTATCTTCATATTTTTATAGGTGTTTTTACATGTATTAAAACAATAATAATAAAAATTCTTAATTACTTTTACCCAGTTTGCATTTAATAATTTCGTTTGATATTTTTTTTACATTAATAAAGCAAATGTTTTCATATCTGTCATCATTTATAGTGCATTCTTAGCGCACTATCATAGGCAAACAATTTGCTTGTTGACAGTGACGCTTCTGCACCTCACATGATCTATGACGCAAGGACACCCCTAATGGCCGATCGTAGATGACGTCGATAAAGCAGGGTAGAGTAGAGAGGGGACATCTCGATATAATTGGTGTTGGAAATTAGGAATTTTAATAGCTCTTGTGTGTGTGTGAATATTTTAGTGGGGTTGTAATAGATATGCCAAGTTTTTCTTAAATGTAAACATGGGACGAGATGAAATAAGCTCTTTCCGGGTGTTAAGAGATCACGCTTACTCATGACCAGAACAGTGCTACACAAGACTTTGATTCACAAAGGCCGGTGCGACACTACGAAAACGCTCGTCCACATTGAGACATTTTGATGGCCAGTAATTTCATTAGTTACATTCATTAGTTAATAAATACTAACTTTATAGTAGAGTCCTTGAATATGTATGTAGATATGTAGATAGAAGGGAAGGGTAGAGGTGATATATCGTTATTAATTTTACTACCATAAAGCTATTTTAAAATGCATCTACAAGTTAGCTATATGTATAGGTACAGTCAGCTGCACAGACATGTGTAAACTCTCAAGCTTTGTCATTTATATCATCCACTACATACTCTTAACTTTGCAAAGAAAAGTGCATGCACGCATTTTCAAATAAATGTAGTCATCTCACTTGTTAGAATTCTTGCAAAATTAAGCGTGAAATATAAATGTGAAAGCTTAGGAGTCTATACACGTCTGTCTGTGCAGCTGACAGTACATAATACCACCAAATACTTACTAAGTAACCTACCAGATAAGATACTTTTTAATCTCAGTCCGAGCGACTATGTACTGTAGTGTTTCGACACGAATGTTAATCTTGCTAGTGGCAGTTGAGTCACGGATGCATCAATGGATCCCTTATTCGAGGGCAACAGCATCAGCCCTGTTTATGAGCATTTTATTATGCGCCGCTAATGTAGGGGATCTCTCGCTCTGAGAGTGTATAATGAGTGAGTGAGACCGTTTGTGAGAGTGGTTGGTGAATTGGTGATAGACTGTATTTTTAAAAAACCGACTTCAAAAAAGGAGGAGGTTCTCAATTCGTTTTATTTTATGTTTTGAATGGTTTTTGATAGTTGACAAATTTTAAATGTGTGACGTTACGTCAGAAATTTAACATTTATCAACTATCGATCAATCGATTTGGAAATTTCTTGGTTAGAAACGATATACTTTCAGAATAAAGCATAAACTAACTTCTAAGTAGGTACATTATATAATTTAAATTATTAATAAAAAAAACTAATCTAAGTACTTAATAATTCTTTCAAATTTGTCGCATAGAATTTTTTTTGAAATCGGTTCAGTAGTTTGGTCTTTAATCAAAATAACTGAAAAAAATATTAAAAATAGCTTTTCAATATCGAACGCATGCTAGTGATGGGCACTGCGTGTTTGTTTACACAGCTGTATGCTAAACCGGGTCGTATCGTGTGTATCGACTTGTTGGTAACAAACTAACAAACCGTTTGAAGTCAGATTACTACTGGCACTTAGCGTTTTATGTTGCGTTCTTGTAAAGTGACCGATTATATTGAACACTTTACATAGTACTTAGCCTAAGGAAATGTACTCGACGACGAGTATGAGAAATTAACTCTTGTATTATGAGCACATGACGCTCAAATCGACATGGATTTGCGTTCACTGCATGGATTATAATTTAATACGAAATTATTTACTTTCCGTTTTTGATAAAATTATACAAATAATAACTTTACCGCATTCTTAGATGATTTGAAAATCTTGTTTATGGTTATGTATGATACATAATGTTAAATAATATTGAATTAAATAATAATTGATTCAAACTCGTGAGGGAAAATAAAATGAGCTCAAAAAAGTTCTAATCTTAACTCAACATGTGTTGTCTAGTTACTAAATACTTATCTAATTACTCAGCCTTAATAAAAATGGGAACAATTCAACACTTGGTTGCACAACAATGAAATATTAACGCCTTCATTTGTGTGACATTTTTACAAAAGGTAATTATGGCCGAGGAAAGATAACATCGACGCATGATACGATACAAAACTTCATAGAATGTGATGTTTGTTACAAACGACACTTTGTTTACATGATGTCGTCAAATAAACAAACTGATCTTCAACGCCTTCCTCGAATAGTTAGTGGCATGTGCCGTACCGTGCCGAGTCATTAGTCGATCAACGACAACGATAATAACGATTCTGTAAACATAGTATAAATTCGTACTAAATTATAAAGGGTACAATACAACTCACCAACTACACCAACGACGCTGAAAATACAGGCACACACCGCAGCCAGTATCGTCGCTTCTGGTGGATAAAAAATTGCATTTTGCAAAGTCTCGTTTTGCACGTCCATTTTGGTGAAATTCTCGTTCTCAAACGAATCGTTCATTTTGGCAATCACTAGAGCACTTCACTAAAATATCACTATTTTGAATTCAGAACTTTGTTTTGTCATTTTATCTTCTGGGTCTGGGAGACGTGTGTTACCGCATGATGACTATCTGCAAAAATAATTAGGTCACATTTTAATTTGAAGTCGTAAGGCGCTGTGCGCACGTGGGTTTAGTCATATCATATTACACAGATGGATATCATTACAATTTTTTTAATGTAGGTATAAACCTTTATATGGAAATGTCAAGGTAGTCTGCCAAAAACATATTTTGTGCGAAGTCTCTACGTTTAAACCAGAATTATTTCCAACTTATAGAATATGATTGTTGGACGAAGGCCTAATTTGCATGACTGTCGCTCACCGGAACATAAATAAACCAAAGGTCTCGGTATAGGCAGGGTTCAAAACCCTTTAGGGTAAAGACGTAAGAAGGATGGTATAAACAGCACTGCGACGATTTCTTGTAAAATAAAGCGCATGTCTGTATGTTGATCATTTGTTATTCTTTTCTGATTTATGAGTTGATGAAGTGCATTTCCTGTTGCAGAATAAAACGTTCATAATATGGCTTAATGAACGCGACTTCATGTACAGAATTCAGTATCTTAGATATTGTTATATTTAACTGATTGTATTGTGCTGTAATAGGTCATGCAGATAATATTTTAGGATTGCTTAATTTATATAAAATCAAATCATCCTTTTCACTATAATTTGAAAACAATATAATAAATGCACCATTGACGTTCCAAAACACCGAATGTATTATATACGGTAGTATTAAATTTCTGCGATAAGACTATTTCAATAAAACTAGGTATATGAATGGTTATAGTAAAATCGAAGGTGAAGTAACTGTAAAACCCTACGTTAGAGCTGGAGCCACGGGCGGTGAAAGCATTAGCATTATTTAACATGACTATAGAATTATGGATCACGCGTTGTTGATGCGTTTCTTCACCGGCATAGTTTGGTACAATTAACACCACTAGAGCTACATCCGCTATAATAATGACTATCCCCAGTTATACCCAGTTAACGCCTCGTTGAGTTTATGAGAAAAAAGTTTGGTTAAACCCACTCGAGTGCTTGGTATTTTTGTCCGAGATAATCGTAGATTGAGATAAGTATTTGAAAGTATTTTTATAATAATTTACAGCTTATTGAAGAAATCAGGTTACAACGGGTTAGTCCCAAAATCCCCTTGATTTTTCCCCCAGAGTTACATTACAAGAATTTCCTAAGTAAGAATGACACTTACCTATGACGGGTTTTCTTCAATATAGACGACCTTAAACGTTAACGCTTGTGGTATTCTATTAATTTATTAATATATTTAAATAATATTTCATTAAAATAATTGTAAGTACTCTTGATTTGTATAATTAAACAAATAACCGCAGTATCATTACCTACGGCAATGTAAGCAATTATCAACTTGATGACCTATCCATATAGGTGCCAACAGCAGTTGATTAATATTCTATTCTGCAAGCCCAAGGCCACACTTGTTAACAGTACAATAGCTCAGAGAGCCTCTTGGCTATGATTTCTGCATACAAACTGCTCATCAACAAGCTAATGATGAAGCGAATGCAGGCTGAGAGGCAGTTTCGATCATCCGTATCCTAATTAAGAGTTCTGAGAACCAAGATCGACTGTGGGCGCTTTTACCCTTTTTGGTTTAGTCATGAGAGAATAGGAAAGTGAGCCACTGAATCATTGATGAATCATTTACAGTAAAGTAAATGTTATTTTGGGGACTTCGAGATCAAATGTTTTGTACTGTACTTATAACGGATCTCTTTTGTGATCTGAAAGTCTGAAAGTGTCCGTATTTCGAACAACTAGAAAGATCCGATAATTTGTATGCAAATGAGCCTTTTCATTTCCGCTCCGGAAGGTTGACCACCTTCACTTTCAGTTAATGTGCTTTCTTTCTCTACGTATAATAATACCTTTATAAAAATAGGGATAATTTAGTTTTTTAGGCTGTGTTAAGCACGCAAATTTCAGATCAGATATAACAGGCAAAATAAATCTCATTATTTTCTATCACCTATGTTTTATATTTTTTTTAATAATTGACTATGCGAGACTTATTTGAACCTGTCACTATTTAATCAAAATGTCGCAATACCTCCAGTTAATTAATAACATATTATAGTCGTACCGTATCGCTATTTACGGTTTATCAGCTTATTTCTACAGTTGTCACGATATTGTGCAAGTTATGAGCCCAGGGCGGGCGTCGTAAAGTGATTGGTTTATTATCACGGCTATTTGCAAGTGTCTATCTGCAAGTTTATGGTTCATACCTCCTACCTCCCTGCTTCATTACTATTTTGATAAGATGCCTGACACGAATATGTATTTTATATCCTTCCTATCCTATCCTATCCTACTTCCTACTAATATTATAAACGCGAAAGTTTGTAAGAATGGATGGATGGATGGATGGATGTTTGTTACTCTTTCACGTAAAAATTACTGAATAGATTTTAATGAAACTTTACTATAATATAGCTTATACATCAGAATAACACATTACAGGCTACAATTTATAAAGATACTTGCGCAGACAAAGTCGCGGGCCACCAGCTAGTATTATATAATATATAAAAGTGATTAGTAAGTAATTTTTTTTTTTTAAAAATCATACATTTACAAGTGCCAGCTAAGCCAAAAAAACTTAACCAGCAATGATCAATCGTACAAAAAACAGCATGACCATCCAAGATGATCGAACTTCGTCATAATAACCATTAGGTATATGACATCAATTTTTGAGATCATAAAATTTTTATATTCTGATAATTTTATTATAGGTATGCACTTACCTACAACAATGTCATACTTTGGTTCTTTAATATTTATATTTTAATCCATCTACTAATAGAGTTAGAAAACTAATTCAAACACCATAATGACAGCTGTCAATTCAATTTCATAGAGTGTCTGTTTGTTTGCGTACATCACTAATTTGCTAAGAGCCAGTTAATCGATATCAGCCCGTCACTATGCGATAAGTGCGCGCCAAATGGCAAAAGTGACTTGACGCGCGTAATTTGATACCAATTTTGATGGACTTTATTAATTAACCAATTCCAGTTCAGTCGGTCCACTCTTTTTTTTTAATTTTTTGTTAGACTTTGCTAGCACGTGTATGGATATTGCTATATTTTATTTTATTTTAATAAACACTTTCGGGAAATTTACTGCTAGTATAATTAACGAATCTGTAGTTATCTATGTTTGAGTTGGTCTCTAAGCAAATCTTACCCCTTAGGACCCCTTCAAATTTGTCTTATCTATAAAATTTATAGCATTATATGAAACTTGTCGATTGAGATTTTCATATAATGTTTATAATAATAAGCCCATTTCTCGTGCGGTGATTGCAAAAGGAACTGCACGATCGAAGGGTCATTCCGATAGGGATATGACGCCCCCAGCCCCCCAATGAGTTCCCCAGCCAGGCTGTAAATCATAGGAAACGGAGTAAACAGCGCCCTAGGCTCGCCCGACGTTATGGGAAGTCGCGGGAATAGGCCCATTTTGTCGTAAGTACAGTAGGGCTATGGGCATTATTCGTGATGTACTTCATACGATCGGTACCAACTGGGAAGAAGGCTGGGGTATTTTTTTCAGTTTGTAGAACGCACGAAACGAGACCAAATTCGTAGTTTACCTAAAATATCGACGCACGAACAGAGACTACACCACCCCAGCCGGAGCGCGACAAATTATATAGGTATAAGTACCTAGCATCAAAACTCTGCAATAAACATTGTGTAACCTAAAGAATCGTTTAAAAAATATTTATTCTTGATACTATAAATATAACTAACTTAACTTGATACTAACTATTTTTTTTTTAGTCTGAGCTATTTAGTGCAAATGATCGTAGGTATACTGAAAGAAAAAAACAACACTTTAGCTCTGCACTGGGCGCTAGCACAGCACGCACCGCACTACTTAGGATTTTACAGGTGCGACTATTTAAAAACGTTATACGTTAGGTACGCAACTTACTTACTTAATGAATGTAAGAAAATAAATAAAATAACAATTTACTTAATATGTACTTACTTACTTACATATGTTATTTTATTGATTGTGCTCTCTCAACAGGAAAATTATTTGAATGTAATAATTTGTATCGATAAAATTCATGCTGATGATGATGGTGTTGGTAAAGAATTCTAAATTATTATTACCCATGTGATTTTTACCAATCCCATGTTATTCTTAGCTTAGTTTGTAATTGTTAGGAATAGGGCGATATAAACAATTATATATATAATAATAATATATAAGTAAGTAGTTAACTTATTTTCTCAATATTTATTAAAGATGCACTCTTATTTCGTATCTGTATCTGACGACGACTGCACAATATACGTCACGTGGTCTGTGGTCGCAATCGACGGATTCAAAAATGTTAACCGGCGATTCGGACCGTGGTCCCAATAGGTATTGATTAATATATATTATTAATATATTGGACCTGGTCACAATCGCCGGAAGCCTCAAAGAGTCTACTAATAGGCACAGTGCGTTGACCATTGGTAGATGAGTGGGCAGGGTTCTTGGATCATGACGTAAGAGACAGCTGGGCGCTTCAAGTGCTCGTATTTTCAGCTCGGTCGATGGGATGCTATGGATTAGAACTCGATTGATAGAAACCAGGATAGCCTAAAAACTTTTTAGGTTACAATTACAGGTTGTGGCTAACTGGCTAGAGAGACTCGAGGCCCGGTGAAGCATTGAAACACGAACGCGTCCAGCCAGACCATAAGTCTAGATCTAGGTAGGTCTAAGGAGGATGATAAAAGGAATCAGTCACCCTCTTCTGTCTCGCCTAGGGGGACAGATGGGACAAAAAGTTCTATCTGTCCGTATTTTAGCAACAGGGGGATAGGTGGAATTTTTATTGATTGAATAAGTTAAATCCAAGTTCTATCCAGGTTCTATCCAGTTCTATCCATCGAAGACCAGGAATAGTGGCAGAAATCGGAAACGCTTGTTTTTGGATAACCTTATCCACCATTAAAATTTGCTTGTTGTTGACTGTACTTTTAAAATAAAATAGGTAGTAGGTATACATACATATAGTTCAAGTCAAGTAAAATATTCCGATATGGTAAAAGTGTGCCAAAACTATTTCGTTCCGTAAATAACAGCAGCGCACAATCGGCAATAAATAGCAAGTTGGTCGATCTATCTAGGGCAGTGTAATTAGTGTAGACCTCAGCGGACATCTCGCGAACAAATACGAGCTAATTATCTACTGCTTGCCAGATAAAGGCTTATGTAATCTAGTAACTAGGAAACCTAATTACCTTCTTGCTAGTTTTATACACTACCAATTTTTAATTACCAAAAGAAGTTGTATCTGCGCAGTTAGAATTTTGGATTTCTACAAAATGGGCGGGTGTAGCGGGGCGAGTGCGGCGCCCGAGTCTAGCTGGGTACCAGATTATCAATGATGGGTACCGCCTGACGCAAATCCATAGGAAAACTACTAAAGGTATCAGTTATTCAATTTGTATAAAATTTATTTTGACAAAAAATTTACCTAATTTATTCAGTTTTTTTGCCATAATTCTGTGTTCAGTAGCGGCAACTGATTAAGCGTATTTTTTTTTCTGGTGATTAAAAATTTTCGGTGTATAATGTTTTTTATTGTCTCTAAGAGCAGTAGTAGCAGTTGCACGTAGAGAGCAGATCAAATAGGGCCCTATAAATCTACGGAAACGTGGAAAAACGCTTTTTGCATTGATATTTTAGAGACTAGTGCTTCGGTTCTGTCCAGTCTCTGCATTACGATGTAGAGACTGGACACACACTATTTGATTCGGATAAACCATAACGTAATATTTTTTAAACCGATTTCTAAAATACGTTACTTATTTATTTAGGTTAGGTATGTGTATAACGAAGCGTTATTGAGCCCTTATAAGTTCTTTAGAACTCTGTTTGTACTAGTAAAAAGTCTCTGTTATAGCTGGTTAGAGCCATGATACGGCGGTTTTTGTATCTCCTTTGTATGTACCTAATTGCCAAAAACTTTTTGTAAGTATTTGAATTTATTATGTTATTGTATTATCCTTACCAATTTTTTTCTCTTATATCCTTAAAAATTCAACTGTTGCCCACGCGTAATCTTGTAGCAGTCGTGGGATGTCAGAACAATGATACAATTTTCCTGTGGCGTGGTTTATGGTAGAGATTATCGGATACATATTGTATGTAAATTTTATGTAGCCTCGTCTACCGGGGGATTTTTCTTGGCTTGCATATTGAACCCTATGCTACATTACACAAAACATAGGTAAAAGTTTATGTATTATTTACATACAATACAAGATAGGTTTATTTTTTATTTTGTTATGCTAGGTAACCTACATAGGTTCCATAAAAAATACGTGCGTGATCAGAAGCTTCAATAAAGTAATTTTTTTAATTGAATATCGATAACCTTTAACCATTGACCAGTTTTTAGAAACTTTTTTTTCATTTCATTCAACTAAGTTCTATGACTATAAGCTTGTTTGTTGTTTTTGTTTACTTACTAAGAACAGTAGGGTTGGAAGAAGGGTGGCAAACTGGCGAGAAGGCGACAGGTGCGCGCCCCATGGCCCATGCGCGTGCCTTCGTTTCGTATCATGGTAGTTTATTTTATGTAGGTAGCTAGGTAGCTAGGTAGGAGGTAGATATGTAGACCTTTAATTTTATTGATGTGCTATCTATTTTGTCTGTCTATTTTTTTATATACACCTAACTAGTCTACTCTACTTTAGGTAGGTACCTAGAGTACCTACCTGGGTTTATGAACCGACTTATATATCTACGTGTTTATTCATATATAGCTTCAAAGCATAGTGGAGTCGTAACCAGTACTTTAAAAATTCTGATATTTAGGTATACAATAAGTACCTAGACCTAGGTAACCTAACCTACCCCGTGAATAAAAATATCTACTTATCGTAATTTTGAATTATGTTTCTCTGAATTTTAAGACGGAGTTTTATTCACAACGAAAAACACTAGGTAGGTAGGTATATAAATACTTACTACTTACCTACCTATATAGTTATTTTATCATAATACCTACTTACTTTTATGTCTAAACTACAGGGTCATTCAGAATAAGTATACAGTAAGTATTATATTAGGTGCCAATAAAGTAAGTTATACATAAAATAAATGTAAATGGTAGATCATCAAAACGCGGGTAATTGATTAATCGCAGTAAAATTACAGGTAAGTACCTATATCGATAAAAAATAAAACACGTAGAAAGTGCAGTGTTGGGGGGATAATTTTAACGTGTTGTTGAATATAAACAAACATTCACTAGTCCAAAATAATTCGGCACAAAACAGGTTCACATTCACATCAGACTGTTTACAACTGGGCATCTGCCTAGACTTTTTAATCGAATTTTTACATCAGACATGCAATGAGATCTAAATAATCTTTAATTGGAGTTTAACTAAGTAATAAGAATTAAATCGACTTACCAATGAAATAAATTAAACACTTTTAAATAAGTAACTCTCTGACTTGTACTTTTAACTCGAAAACACTCGCGATAAAAGCAGCTGTTTTTTAGGCAATGCGAGCGTACGCGCACCGTGCAAGCGACTCCTTCGACTGACTGACGGAACCGCCGAGCGAGACCAACTGACTGGACTGCGCTGAGCTGACTGACTGACTCTGGCTTTGCGATTGGTCTTCGCTTCGAGGGACGGACAACGACCGACGACGCGACGGGAAAAGCGAAATGTTTTGTTTTTTTGTTATTTGTGTATAAATAAGGTACTACCTACCACTACCATCATCACCATCAGTAGGTAGGTAAACATAAAAAAATAGTACCTACCTAATTTGATTTTATGAGAAGGGCGAAAACTACGGTTACTTTTACCAGAGACCATTATAAGAAGTTCATTTAGTTCGAATTCAAATTCAAATTCAAATGTTTTTATTGCACCTTATACTTAAGCCTAGATACAGTTGAAAACTAATTACTAAGTGCTTAAAATATAAAGACCCTGCTAGGGTACAGCAATCTAGTTATTCCTTAAATAATTATGAAAGACTCTTAATCTTACTAGGAACTTATTAAACTTATAGGTGCCTATATTTTGTTTAAATAGTACCTATTGTACTAATAATAATATTGAAACATCAATTTGACTATAGAGCTTAGAGCTAATGAAAAAAACCTACTATGTATATATATTTCTATATTATATAATTAAAATCTATTAAATATTCAACTTTTACACAAAAACATACTACAACAAACTTCAATCATTGGATGCTAGTCGTGGTAGCCCATGACTAAAACAGTGCCTAATTCAATAGTTTTTTTATGCCCGGTGGAGCTAGCGCTCATCCACTTTGAGTAAATTTGTTGCTCACTTCCATCCACCTTCCCGCCATAAAATCGTCATTCGGCAGATGTTACGGCCCATTGTTATCGGGGAACCCTAGCATTATTCGTCTATTTTGACCCCTTTGTGTTACGGTCGAAAGGTGGAAATTAGTTTGGAAGGTAAAATATCGTTTCTTATTATTATTAAGAATACCTAATGATCAAATGGGGTTTCAATTAATGAATTAAGCTTTATTATGATTATGACTAACGTTAACTGGGGGTAGTAGGTATGTATTTATCTATTAATCTCTCAATGAAGCTCTCAATAGATGAGGGTTTGAACCATTGTTTGAACATAATCCATGCATAGTCCTTATTTATAGTTAAAAAATAAGCAATCGCTTCCATTTCTAAAGATAAAACGATCTTAAACCTGTGTGTTGAGCATTTTCTTATGACGCCACGTATAACGTAGAGGTAAATGACACATGCCATGTTACTGTAATTGTCAATGTCAAATACAGCTGCTTTTGAAAAAATAAAAACAAATGAAAATCCAAGAAAATGCCTAGTGCTGTGTCAGAAATTATCGACGATATTGAAGATTTGATATCTTCCCAGGACATTACGCCCAAGGAGAGGTACGCGAGCCGCAAGCATGTAAGCGTTCGCTCGAAAAAACGCGAGAAAGTGGCAGAGCCCGTGGAAAAAGTTATTTTTGAGAGTGTTGTCCCAGGTAACCTAAAACGTGTTATTTAACTGTTTATCCAGCTGTATTCATGTGTTAACTGTATCACTTCAATGATTCTAGGCATAAATTCTCTGAATAAGAAAGTTAAGTTCGTTTTCATTACCTATTAGGCGCGCAATTATATCAGAGGTGTCGCTAAGCTTGTATCTCAATGTTACAAAGTCATAGAAACAGACTAACTAAAACTGTGTCAATTCAGTGATTCAATAGCTAATTTTCCTTATAATAAAAAAGTTATATTCCTATTCATTGTCTATTTCTCAGGCGCATAAAGAAACAGGCAAACCAACAGCAACAGATATTTTTTTCCTTTCATAGATTGTTGCTTTTAAGATACACTCTTTCCGATTTAAATACGCTACATTATCATCCCTTTGACCTCAGGAACGCAGACAATTTATGTGAAGACATGGGGCTGTGCGCACAACAATTCAGACTCGGAGTACATGGCGGGGCTGCTAGCCGCACATGGCTACCCGCTCACGCAGGACAAGTGGCAGGCGCAGCTGTGGCTGCTCAACTCCTGCACTGTCAAGGGACCTTCCGAGGATCACTTCAAGTGTGTATACACTTCTTGAATATACTAAACCTAATAAATCAAATACTGAAGTTACTGCCTGTGGTAGATCTGACCTGCCCCGCTCATACTGTTTGTGTATTGTGTCCCAGGAACGAGGTGGAGTTGGGTCTTTCGCGCGGCATCCACGTGGTGGTGGCGGGCTGCGTGCCGCAGGGCGCGCCGCGCGCCGCCTACCTGCGCGGCCTCAGCGTCGTGGGCGTGCAGCAGATCGACCGTATAGTGGAGATCGTGGAGGAGACGCTCAAAGGTACATGATACATCCACATGGTGGTAGCTAGTTAAATACCCCATTCTTCTTATCGTGTCACTAGTTCCTTTGAACCAGTGTGGTGAAAGGATCTCAAGTGCACTCGACACATGTTTTCGAACTTTAGGTTCTACGACATGCCAGTTTCCTCACGATGTTTTCCTTCACCGTTGCAAGAACATACATAGATTTTTTCGACCGAAAAAACCCATTTACGCATGACTGCCACCGGGATTCGAACCCGCGACCATCAGATCGCAAGGCAAGGGCCTCATCCACTCGGCCACCACGTCCTCGCTATACCTATACCGCAATACCCCATTGATAGGGTTTAGACATTTCTTTTATTTCCAGGTCACACAGTCCGTCTATTCGGGCAGCGCAAAACAGAAGGCGGTAAAAAAGCCGGGGGCGCTTCTCTGCTCCTCCCCAAAGTGCGCAAGAACCCCCTGATCGAGATCATCCCCATCAACACGGGCTGCCTCAACCAGTGCACGTACTGCAAGACCAAGCACGCGCGCGGCGAGCTCGGCAGCTACCCGCCCGACGAGATCGTGCAGCGCGCAAGGCAGAGCTTCGCCGAGGGCGTCGTGGAGATATGGCTCACCAGCGAGGACACAGGTATTGACAAACAAGTTGTCCTCTGGCGAACCACGTGAAAAACGTCTGCAGAGTACCTTATAGGAACCTATAAAATTTTGACCCATCAATACTACCTGCCGCAGCTTCAAGACATATACACAACAAAGAAACCACAAAAATCGTCTCGTGGGCACAAACTCCAATTAAATTGTGATCTAACCAACACCCTTACGGCTCATCACTTCCTTAGCAACAGAGTGGTGCACAACTGGAATATACAGCCAGAGCTCAGAACAAACTCGACACTTGGTTACGAACAAACAAGACTATGTTAAAAAAGTGACACAAAACTATTAAATAATCCAACACTGTGTGATATAGATAGATACATCAGCGGAAGCTGCTCGTCTATCAACAAATAATAATAAAAGATGAGCAAAACCAATTTGACCTAGGAATTTCGTTCTGCGCATCATTGTCACGTGGTTCGCCAGAGGACAATTTGTCTGTCGCTTACTTTACCTTTTTTTTTCGGCCGCTCGTTTAATGCAGTTGGTCGCAGATGGCTGTTACTGCGTCACTGGACTCTCGGTGAGCGCTGAGGGCGCTCGACCTTAAAATTTAGGTTGGGGCAACAGCACAAGGGTACTCAATGGTGAGTCGAACCTCAGCTTGGACCGTTGCCAGAGGGGATTATTTTGACAACTGGACCAAGGCACCGTTAGGAATCGAACCTAACGATGTTGAAGGCCTGAAAGAGACATGGTTACATAACGGTACGGTAAGCGAATTACGAAGTACACAGGTACATACCTGTACCACTTTGTCTCTTTGGATTTTGACAGTTAAGATATCGTTAGATTTTAACAAATAGACTATTTGTACTAAGTACAAATATATTTAGTAATAAATGCGCTTAATTTCTAAACAAAGGCTTATTACGAAATATATATATATACTATTTGTTAATATTTATGTACCTATATAATTTCCACAAAGTAATGCCTGAATCAATCAATTATCGTTAAATTTGTCTCAGTAACCCGAGTGTTCTTAGATGGGTTTTTCGCTATTGCTCCATTTCACATCATTTACGAGTTCATGAATGAAGTATTACGGTCCGTATCGTCAGGCACGTACGGGCGCGACATCGGCAGCTCGCTGCCGGAGCTGCTGTGGCGGCTGGTGGAGGCGGTGCCGCAGGGCTGCCGGCTGCGGCTCGGCATGACCAACCCGCCCTACATCCTCGAGCACCTGCACGAGGTGGCGCGCATCATGCACCATCCGAGGGTCTACAAGTGAGCACTGCCACACATAGACACACACAGCCACACAGACAGAAGTTTCTATGTGATCTTGGGAATTAAAAAAAATCTAAAAGAATAAGTATTAAAGAAATGGATTCCATTTATCAGTTGATAAATAGAATCCTTTCATCATTTAACAACTAATAAATGAGATCCATTTATTGACAAACACAGGACCAATACAGATGCTATTTAATTTATCAGTTGATAAATAGAATCCGTATTGGTCCTGTGTTTGTCAATAAATGGATCTCATTTATTAGTTGTTAAATGGTATCCTTATTCTGTTAACAGTTTTTTCATTCCCAAGATGCGCTTCTTGCATTCATTTTTGTCTTATATTTTCTTATGTCATATATTATATTTTTATTTGTCGATTATGAGAAGTAGCCCAAAACCCTTGCAAAAAGCTTGCCTTGCAACCATAGTTTGAGTTTTTCTTTAAATAATTATGTATTAAATTTTTCTTAACTTGCTAAGAACAAGATGTCTAGCCTGAGAACATCGTTATAGATAAATATTTTATAAGCTTATTTCAAACTGTAGTAAATTTTTGACTTACCAGTGTTGTGTTATGTAATATTTTGGCTAATAAATGATTGAATTGAATATGTGTGTGTCAGGTTCCTCCACGTGCCGGTGCAAGCGGGCAGCGACCAGGTGCTGGCCGACATGCGGCGCGAGTACACGCGCGCCGACTTCACACACGTCGTCGACTTCCTCAGGGACAGGTGAGTGGTTACCGAGCGAGTGTGTGAGGGTGGGGGTTTTCGTATCGTGTCACTAGTATGGTGGAAGGATTAAGTGCGCCTCGAAGAGACTCCTTTCGTGTACTTGACACGTTTTCGAACAAGTTCTATGACATGTTGGTTTCTTCACGATCTTTTCCTTCAGCGTTAAGCACGTGTTTCAATCCATTGGTGTACGACCGGATTCGAACCCACGACCGTCGGATCGAAATTAGAGGCACCTCCTACTCGGCCAACCCAGCTTTAGGCATGAGTGAGTCAGTTGCCGTGCGTGTGAGTGCTCTATGCAGTCAGGTTTTCGTTGTTTTAAGTTTTAAATATAGTTTCATAGTTTGTTTATTAATAACAGGGTTATTATATTAAATATATAATCTATATTTTTTAGGGTGCCGGGTATGACGATAGCCACGGACATAATCTGCGGCTTTCCCACCGAGACGGAGCAGGATTTCGCGGAAACGATGGCGCTGTGCGACCGCTACCGCTTCCCATCGCTCTTCATCAACCAGTTCTTCCCGCGCCCCGGCACGCCCGCCGCCAACATGACCAAGGTAGTTAATAACCAAGATAATCATACATGACCAAGATAATCACACAAAACCAAGGTAATCAAGTCACGCATTACCAAGTTAGTCAAGTCACACATTACCAAGGTAATCAAGTCACGCATTACCAAGGTAGTCAAGTCACACATTACCAAGGTAATCAAGTCACGCATTACCAAGTTAGTTAAGTCACACATTACCAAGGTAGTAAAATTACCAAGGTCGTACATTGTCAAGGTATTCACATATTAACCAGGTAGTCTCTTCAAGACTAAGTACAGCCAACGAGGATGTATTTTTAAAGGTTTCGGGCTTCGGATATTCTGAATCCAGCTGGTGCAGGGGTTTTGTGTGGTTGAACAAAGATCCATTCACAAACATTCGCATTTATAACATTTAATTGGGTACGTGTGAATCAGTGTTCGTATTGTTACAGGTGCCAGGCCAAGAAGTGAAGCGACGCACCAAACAGCTTTCCGAGCTGTTCCGCTCCTACGAGCCGTACGGCCACAAAGTCGGCGAAGTCCAAGAAGTTCTGGTCACGGATATCTCACACGACAAAAACTACTTCGTAGCCCACAACGAGTTCTACGAACAAGTGTTAGTGCCTAAAGAGGACAGGTTTATGGGCAAAATGTTGACTGTCAAAATAACAAGTGCCTCGAAATTCTCTATGATGGGAGAGGTTTTGGATCAACCCAAAATGGCGGGACTCACAGCGCCGCTGAAGAAAGGGGAGGTTTCTGGGTTTCAAGTGAGGGAGGCGAGGAGCATTCCCTGGCCGGTGTTGGCGCTAATTGGAGTTTTTGTGGGGAGATTATTGTTCTTATTTCTAGGTCTAGATGTAGGTGAAGATGATGAATGATGTTGGCTAATATATATTTTAATGTTTTTATTTTGTTTTATTTACTCATTTTGAGTATGTGTGCGTGTAGGTATTTAAAATAGACACAACGAAACTTAAGTGTCGATGACACAGGGCTAGTTTACAAGCCAGCGAGTTCGCTAGTGACTTGTGAACTTGCCCGTGTCATTGACGCTTAAGTAACTAGATAGTTATGTTCATAGACAACCTAGGATTTCTCTCGAAATGGTTTTATATTCTTCGGAAGTTTTTTTTAGTAATTTTATTTCGATTGCGGTGAATTAATATGATTTAGGTAGCTATTCAATAATTCGTATACCTCTGATAAGTTACTCAAAGTTTCGGAATTATTAAATTGGATTTGATACTTTTAGCACAGAGCTTTTAGCTAGTTGCGTTACATTCTAGGATTTTCGCGCTACAACATAGTCCTAAAATAACTTGGAAAATATAGTTTCTAGTTCACAAAATATGACAAAAGCATAACCTTCCCGATCTAAAGTCGGTTAAGCCCCGACACATTACTTAAATTACATAAACAATACATGCCACGTACAATAGTGTTCTATGACGGCCGAGTGATCGCTTTGTGCGTATGTTATAAAGGGGCGCGCGTCCGTGTGGCCGGCAGTGTGGAGGTCTGTCCGTCCGTCTGTCATGGCGTATCCGCAGGGAACCAAGCGGCAGAAAGTGAGGGAAGTCAGGGACAATGACTACTTTCAGGGTAAGTAAATGAGGATTGTCTTATTTATCTGTGGTTTAGCTTTCATGTAAGTTTTTGCCTGAATTTGTATGTAGGTAGAAACTTTCTTTAGAATTGCGGCTTTTATCCCAAAATATGTTTGAAGTATTTCGAGCAACTTATTTATATTGGTGTAAGTAATTATTTTGATAATTAAAAATATAGGTACATAGACAAAACTATATTTTTATATTTTATTAGGAAAACACAGGAAGGGCTGACAGATTACTCCAAAACGCCCAAACGTTATTATACTTAAACTTACTATATTTAAGTATTGCAATGATAAGTTTATTTCCATAATATTTATCGGTTATGTAGGTACCTAATCGATTTAGTTATATTTATTTTCCTAGTAATGTACTGATAGGCGACTTTCCTGGATTATTATTACTTTTCTACCTATCATAGCCTGAGTCCAGTCCAGTAGCAGTGGGAAGGGAACATTATAGGTTACTTATGCTTATGCAAAGTATATTTCAGACATGGATAGAATACAGCACAGCAACACAGCGGGTCCGGGCGAAGTCACGCGCTACCGCTACTACAACGGGAGTGAGCGGGTCCATAACAAGACTATGGAGGACTGGCTTAAGTTCAGCGTGTCTCTGACCGAGTTCAGGTCTAATGGTGAGGAATTATTAGTAATATTGTTTGAACATTTTACTCAACGCCTACCCCAAAATGAGCAGTGAACAGAACTTTGTACTAAAGGAACCAGATACCTAACTGATAGATTTCTTAGATCGGGCTCAGTGGTGCGCCTTGGGAAAGACTAAGTCCAGTGTGGACTGCTAAAAGTTAATGATGATAAAGTAACTGGAAAAATAGTTTAGTTGCATATATACATAAGGTGAATACATACGTAGAAAACACCTAGATATAAGACGCATTAAAAATAGCAATGTTCACCACACACAAGGTTTGTCCTGAAGCGGAAATTAAAGGAAAGCTGAAGCGGGAATTAAACTGTAGGCAAGATATTGCGATAAGACCGCCTGTAGGGTTTGTAAAGGTATTTTTTTCTCTGTTACTATAATAGTAAGTTTCAGTAGTAACACTAGTTTTCAGTTACCTACTAGGTAAGTATCTTAATTTACTTATTGTTCCAGGGTCAGACGCCCAATGCCGACCATCCTATTCCCGGACATGGGACGACCACACAAACTCATTAGAAAACCACAAACGATGCATCAAAGCCTTATTCGACTTCTGTTCAAAACTGGGCGTCAAATACTGGACCGCGTTCGACACAGATTTAGTTCCAATTTCTGATAACTGGGACGAGACTCGGACTAGTTGGGAGGAAGTGGTCGAGTTTGTGGCCGATTTAAATCAGAGATATCATATGAAATTGTTGTGGCTTGCACCTGATTTGCATTCCCATCCGAGGTGAGTTTTTGAACTTGGAAAGTGGTTGAAATTATTTCAAACTGCAACCTCCTTTGATATTTTAACCGGAAGTTAGGTGATAAATTTCGCTACTCGACATCAGATGACGCTGTTTTTGCACCACGGAGGTTGATATATACTTCAACCTCTTTGAATGTTATCCCGGAAATGGAGGATGTTAGTTTTGCCACTCGACACAAGATGGCGTTGTTTTCATTCACTAAGGAGGTCGAGTCTTTGGACTTGAATCTCTTTGCATATCATACCGGAAGTGAATACATGTTAGTTTTGATACTTGGCACAAGATGGCGATCACTAAGGAGGTACTAGGTCTACGGACTTGAATCTCCTTGGATAGTATACCGGAAGTTAGTAAATATAATTATTAGCATCACTAAGGAGGTTGAGAGGAGTCTGGTATTCGTTCTCCTTGGACGTTGCACCGGAAGTAAATAGTCGTAAGTTTGCTATTTAGCACTAGATGGCGTTGATTTCGCATCACAAAGAGGTTGAGATTCTGGGATTCGTACTCCTTGGACGTTACACCGGAAGTAAATAGTCGTAAGTTTGCTACTAAGGACTAGATGGCGTTGATTTCGCATCACAAAGGAGGTTGAGATTCTAGTATTCGTTCTCCTTGGACGTCGCACCGGAAGTAAAAAGTCGTAAGTTTGCTACTCGACACTAGATGTCATTGATTCAACATCACTAAGGAGGTTAAGATTCTAGTATTCGTTCTCCTTGGACGTTGCACCGGAATAAAAGGTCTTAAGTTTGCTACTCGACACTAGATGGCGTTGATTTCACATAACTAAGGACGTTGAGATTTTGGTATTCGTTCTCCTTGGAAGTTGCACCGGAAGTAGAAGGTCGTAAGTTTGCTATTGGACACTAGATGGCGTTGATATAGCATAATAAAAGGAGGTTGAGATTCTTTATTATTCTTGGAAATTGTAGCGGAAGTGGGCAAACCAAAATAAAGGCAGCAGAACGCCATTTTCTTTTTAAAGTTTTGTTTGATTTTCGTCTTCTTTTAACTTGATTTTTAAGTGATGCATAATGTAGGTAATGAGAACATTTTAAATACAGATATGCTTATGGAGCGTTCACGAGCCCTGACGCGACAACATTCACACAAGCTGCCTCACAGATCAAGAAGTGCTTGGAGATGTCTCAACGAATGAGCGCAGAATGTTTCCTCCTCTGGCCATGCCGAGAAGGTTACGACTCCATCTCCCACACGGACGTGGGCAGAGAAATCAAACTGTTCGCTAAGCTACTGAAGATGACCGCGGAATATAAGGACAGATTAAACTATCGATGTCAGGTTATTTTGAAACTTTTTTCACTAAATTTATTTGATTAAGTAAGCAAATTATTTGAACTATTTCAACATAGTTCATTACCTCAGTAAAAAACAACTGTTTAGTTTTAGTTTAATCTATAATATGCATCCCAAGTTCTCGCAACGGTGAAGGAAAACATCGTGAGGAAACCGGCATGTCAAAGGATAGACAAAAAAATTCTATGGCATGTGACATCCACCAATCCGCATTGGGTACGCGTGGTCGATTAAAACCCATTCGCTCTCCTGCCGAGAGTAAGCCTGAGTCCCAACAGTGGGAAAATTATAATAATAGGCATATTATGCTTATGCTAAGAAGACTTGGATCGTCTAATTGTTATTAAACTGTCTGTTATTAACTTAAAAGTTTTTTTTAATGTGAGCAATCCATTAAATTTCAAACTTTTAGCCAAATAATTTTGGCTTAAAACTTTTGGATATAACGGGATTTTCGGAGGGATTTTCGCAGTCGACTTAAAACTAAAAACATTTAGTTTTTATGAAATTAACTCTCAGGCGTTGTCCTAATAGAACGCGATCACGCGACCATCGCAAGTTCGCGCGAACGTCGGTCGCGTTCTATTAGGACAACGCCTAAGCTTGTTTACCTTTTTTAACATATAATTTCATCAACCACGTTCATTCCCCAGTTGCTCGTAATGCCGTACCACTCGAGCCCCGGCGGGCGCTCGTGGTCGGACGAAGTGCTCGTCCACCGCTACATGTGGGACGTGACCAGCTGCCTGCACCTGCTGCGCTCCCACGACCTGGAGCGACACTACAAGGTCTATTCACCGCCCACACACCACATGTACATGGCTAGTGTGTGAGTAAAACGTATTTTTACTTCTTCTTCTTATCTTCTATTCTCATTTTATTCTTATCTTCGTGACACTAGTTCTTTCGAACCAGTGTGGTGAAAGGATTTCAAGTGCGACTCGAAGAGGCTCTTTTCGTGCATTTGACACATGTTTTCGAACTTTTTAGGTTATATGACATGCCGGTTTCCTCACGATGTTTTTCTTCACCGCTAAGCACGTGTAAATGCACACATAGATTTTTTGTACAGAAAAACCATGGGTGTACGACCGGGTTCGAACTCACGACCGACAACACGGCTTTTTCATTCTTCACAGTTGAGTATTTTTACTCAACTTTGAAGAATGAGGGTATTTACCAATTTTAAATTAAAAAAAGTAGAGATTAAAAATATATAAATACCTTATCAGTCTGTTTAAAAAAAAAGCCAATAACCGTAAATATTCTCTTAATCCGGCGGATGGATGTAAAATAGATTTAATGAGGAACGACTTCAAAAAATAAATCTATCGAGAAAAGTTTCACCAATCGTGTTTTCGTCTTACATTTATTTAGATTATATCCTCAAGTACTAATTACTGTATTAACATCAAGTTTGTAACCTGTACCGTTACTGAGTATGAATGAAACGTAGCGACAACCAATTTACACCTATCCTCTTAACAGTAGGTATGTAACAGGTACAACATGCTCGGCGGAGTGACGTTCGCAAATGATATCGATGAATATGACACCAAGAAGCTAACTCTAATGATGAAGTGTATCATTAATCAGGTAAATACAGTATTAGGTTACCTATTAAGTAGATTTTAATGTATAAAAACTTGCACAGAGAAAAAACTTTGGACCGATTTTTATTTATAAAAACTTGTTTGAATCAAGTTGGTTTTTTTACTGAACGATTGTAATATGTTTTTATAAAGCCTGGAGGTCTTTATTTCCTGTAACTTCTAGTTGTAATTTTTATATCTTCAAAAAATTTAGGTACGCACGAGTGAGAGGGCTTGTGTGTAAGTACTTGTTTTTTCCCCATTTGGCTGATGTAAGTGAGTATGAGATCGGTCTACCTACGACATTGTCAGCGTCGTGGGCCGAATCTGGATCCGCTTAGCACAGGGCCGGACAAAATCGCGAGAGCAGAGACAGGCATGTTACCCCGCAGTGGGTCACGACAGGCTGCGGATAAATATATAAATGTTTTGGACATTTCACGTAACGCCATCTAGTCCCAAACTAAGCAGAGCTTGTACTATAGGAACCAGATGACTGATAGAATATTAAAACCCTTTTTTTTTTGTAAATACATACATAGCATAAATAGCAAAACACCCAGACTTAGGCGTTGTCCTAATAGAACGCGTGATCGCGTTCTATTAGGACAACGCCTCAGGACAAACATTGATGTTCGTCACACAAATGTTTGTCCCGAAGCGGGAATCGAATTTGCAAGCGTAGCAGTCCAACGAACTTGCCACTCGACCATCCGTGTCGTCAGTGAAGTGTGATGGTGATGATGACTTGTTTTTTTATTAATGTTAAGGATGAACAATAAAGAAAAAAAAAGGAAAAACAAGGTTCTCTCCTATTGTACTCTATGTGCAGGGCGCGGCGCCCCCCGGCGGCGTGCAGCTACGGGGCGCGCGCGCGGCCGCCTGCGTCCGGCGCGTGGACGGCGCCGCGCGCGGGCTGCGGCTGGCGGCGCTTCTGATGGCCGAACAAGTGTTCTCTAGACATTTGCAGGTGTTCAATAGTTTTTGGCAGGTGGAAAGATGAGTTAGATTTATATAAGAGGGACTATGGTTCCACACGCACTTGACAGAGGACTGGAGAAAAGGGAAGGAGGCCTCTACCCAGCAGTGGAACATGTCAGGCCAATAATAATAATATTTTAACACGAGCATAAGCCTTACGTACTAACAATGTATGGTTAAACGATTTTTTTTATTTGATTTGCTTTGTGATTAATATATAATCAAAGATTTATAAAAGCATACTAAAACCACAGCTAAAACCGACTTCAAATGGACCGTTTTCAAAGAAGCAAAATACGCAATTTCGTTTCCAATGACATATTTTTTTTAGTTAGTTTGATTTAAAAACTTAATAACTATCAACAAATTATATAAATATATTTAGTAATAAATCCGCTTGATTTCTAAACAAAGGTTTTAATTAACTTAACTTTAGTACATATTACTATATTATAAACCAAATAGTCAACGAACAGAAAACCAAAGTTTAAAGATACGACACGTGTTTCGCCTCTACACGAGGCATCATCAGGAGGTGTGGACTCGCCGAAGTCCCTCGAACTCTCTCCTCTCGAAGTCGTCGAAGACTCTCGTTTCTGACTTCGGCGAGTCCACACCTTCTGATGATGCCTCGTGTAGAGGCGAATCACGTGTCGTATCTTTAAACTTTGGTTTTCTGTTCGTTGACTCTTTGGTTTATAATATAGTAATATGTACTAAAGTTAAGTTAATTAAAACCTTTGTTTAGAAATCAAGCGGATTTATTACTAAATATATTTATATAATTTGTTGATATTTATGGATTTCCGCAAAGTAACGCCTGAATCAATCAATTAACTTAACAACTAAACCGATTTTTATCAGTATATCCACTCAAAGATTTTTTTTTTAAAATCGTCTTTTATACAATAAAGATCAGAGGGAACAGTAAGTACCTAAACCTATCTATATTTTACGTTATTTTTCAGCAACGGTATTCAAGTTACCATAGCGGGTTCGGTTCCCGGCTCGTCACTAACGACATATCATTGGAGGAATGTGAAGAATATTACAAGTAAGGATTCTCACTGCTTAGTCTACAAGGCGTCACAAAAAATAAGACATACAGACATTTTTTTTTAAAATCTAAACAAGCGACGAGACCACCTCTAGGATCTTGGCTCTCATAGGACACCTGCCACAACCAAACCAAACACTTCACTCGAACGCTCGTCCACTTTCAGACACTGATGATCATTAATATCACTCACTAGCTGCAAACCACAGAAGTATTAAAGTATAGAAACATAATGTAGGACATTAAAAATATGCCCAGTAAAAGGGAGCCACTTTGGCTAACTTCTAGTACATTTTGGTCCGATGCAAAGTTTCGAAAAAGAGAAGTAACAGGGTTAGATAAATATTATATGTTAAAACTACTAGGCTATTTAATTGTTAATAAAACTACATCTTAAAAAGTAACAAACATTATTTAAAAATGGAGATATTTCATTTTTATTGACAAGGTGTCTGAATTTTTTTGGTCCTGTCTTACGATTCCCTTTTGGTTTGATACTGTCCATCTTGTTCTATACGAACATCGTTATTCATCTATGCTGCAAACATACATAAAAACAAATAACATGAACTTTCTTCTAAGTCGGGTAACTAGTGTGAAATGATAGATTTATGTACCTACCTATATTACAGGAAGAGCCCTGCTCAAAGCGAGGGCTCGAACAGCGAGCAGCTGCAGCTCGCCTTCCAGAGGAGCCTCGACGCGGCCGACCGCGGCTGAGGTCGGAAGGCGCACCAAGGGTTACACACCATGACGACAACTGCCAAATGTAATTTAGTTCTGTGCAATCAATAATTTGAGTTAATAAAGGTTTAAAAGTTCTGTGAAATAATAATATAATAATAATTTTATTTCAGACACAAGAAAAGTACAATGTAGCTTAACTAGGGGCCATATGATATATACCTTAGAGACTAGCATAAATATTTATAAAAACTTATCAATTAGCGTGTCACTGGCACTGGGGCAATGACGTGCGCGCGGTGTCAATCGATAATTTGAATAAATAAAGATTTGTAAGTTCTGATAATTGATTGATTCAGGCGTTACTTTGCGGAAATCCATAAATATCAACAAATTATATAAATATATTTAGTAATAAATCCGCTTGATTTCTAAACAAAGGTTTTAATTAACTTAACTTTAGTTTAGACCTTTAGTACATATTACTATATTATAAACCAAAGAGTCAACGAACAGAAAACCAAAGTTCAAAGATACGACACGTGTTTCGCCTCTACACGAGGCATCATCAGGAGGTGTGGACTCGCCGAAGTTCGAAACGAGAGTGAATAAACAACGTTGCCCGGCCCGTATTTATACCCGTTATGGGGATGAGTCGCCTGTCGTATGACCCGACGTCACAAAAATCCTCAACAAAGGAGACCTTGGAATACTCGTATTTAAATCATTCAACAGCGTAATATTTGTTGTATTGTGTTTTAAAATTTCTAAACACTCCAAAATATTTAACCTAAAACCTTTTTCACATGTATGTAATATATTAAAAGTATTGTTATCGTTTAAAGAATGACCAGTGTCTATTAAGTGCTTTGCAAAATGTGATTTTTCTGGACAGTTATTTCTATACGCTGAAACATGTTCTTTGTATCTTGTCTGAAAACTACGACCCGTTTGACCTACATAAACAGCATTACAATCATCACAAGTTAATTTATAGACACCAGATTTTTTATGATTCTCTAATTTATCTTTCCCGTTACAAATTGAACGCAATGTATTGTTTGTTTTAAAAGCTACCCTCACCTTATTTTTAAATAATGTTTTTGAAATCTTTTCAGTAATTGTTCCCATATAAGTAAGACTACCTAAATATTTCTCAGACCTATCCGGTGGCAATGCATACAATAATGAACGAACAATGTTTCGACGTTTATTTTTGATCAAATTATCAACCATGTTTTTATTGTACCCGTTATTTTGTGCTGTGTAATAAATTATGTTGAGCTCTTAACATTCGACATTAACCTGTGAACAAAACTTCGATAAGCCGCTAATTTGTGCTGTACTGGATGACAAGATGAAGCTGGAATTGTAACATCAGTGTAAGTAGGTTTTCTATAAATTTTAAATTCATGTTTCCTATTGACCCTAGTTATAGTTAAATCCAAAAAGTTGAGAGAATTCTCCGATTCCAACTCTAGTTTGAACCTAATTTTTGGATGAATGTTATTGATTTTTGTCAAAAGAACATCAATTTGACGAAGAGTACCTGTCCAACATACTAATATATCATCTACATATCTATAATAGTAAAGAATATTTGCCTGATTTACTAAGTATTTATTTTCGAAATGATCCATGAAAATATCTGCCATTAACGGACTAAGAGGCGAACCCATAGCTAACCCTTCTTTTTGCTTAAAATAATTATTGTTAAAGCGAAAATAATTTTGTTCCATGCATACCTTTGTTAGATCAAGCAATTCCTCCACCTCTTCAGGAAGTAAATGTTTCTTCTCAAAGTGTTCCTTGAGAATGTCTAAACATTCCTCATATGGAACATTTGTGAATAGACTCTCAACATCCAAAGACAACAACCTACATCCTGGCGGCAGATCTAAACCCTTGATTTTATTTACTAAATCTAAACTATTTTTCAAACTGTATTTTGGATTGAAACCTGATTTTGACTTAAGAACATTATTGAAAAACTTACTTATTTACTTTTTTATTTACTTTACTTGAAAAAGGATTAAAATATAACATACAACCAAAATTGTGTAAAAATACGTTAGAAACATTAGCAGTAGATACAGAAATAGCTATTTTCAGGAGTAAAAAAGATGATTCAGTTGCGCATCAGGTCGCAAATGTAATAAAACAGTCTCTGAATTCATCTAATCCAGTCAGTTCGGAATTTCAGATTCTAAAATCTCTTAATAGTAAATTAGATCAAAATAATTTGATTGTTTCAAAAGCGGACAAAGGCAACACTGTAGTCATACTAAATAAAAATGATTATACACACAAAGTAGAGGAAGTTATTCAGGGTAATGATTTTGAACAATTGCAGTCTGATCCAACTAAAGGCTTCATTACACAACTAAAAAATGAAGTTAATAATATTAAATTTCTTTCTCCAGACTCGTTAAAATACCTCATTCCAATGAATCCAAGAGCACCTATGCTTTATGGTCTACCTAAAATTCATAAAGATAATACTCCTATTCGTCCTGTTGTTTCATATATTGGGGCTCCTGCATACAACTTGTCGAAATATCTCAATAATGTTCTTAAGTCAAAATCAGGTTTCAATCCAAAATACAGTTTGAAAAATAGTTTAGATTTAGTAAATAAAATCAAGGGTTTAGATCTGCCGCCAGGATGTAGGTTGTTGTCTTTGGATGTTGAGAGTCTATTCACAAATGTTCCATATGAGGAATGTTTAGACATTCTCAAGGAACACTTTGAGAAGAAACATTTACTTCCTGAAGAGGTGGAGGAATTGCTTGATCTAACAAAGGTATGCATGGAACAAAATTATTTTCGCTTTAACAATAATTATTTTAAGCAAAAAGAAGGGTTAGCTATGGGTTCGCCTCTTAGTCCGTTAATGGCAGATATTTTCATGGATCATTTCGAAAATAAATACTTAGTAAATCAGGCAAATATTCTTTACTATTATAGATATGTAGATGATATATTAGTATGTTGGACAGGTACTCTTCGTCAAATTGATGTTCTTTTGACAAAAATCAATAACATTCATCCAAAAATTAGGTTCAAACTAGAGTTGGAATCGGAGAATTCTCTCAACTTTTTGGATTTAACTATAACTAGGGTCAATAGGAAACATGAATTTAAAATTTATAGAAAACCTACTTACACTGATGTTACAATTCCAGCTTCATCTTGTCATCCAGTACAGCACAAATTAGCGGCTTATCGAAGTTTTGTTCACAGGTTAATGTCGAATGTTAAGAGCTCAACATAATTTATTACACAGCACAAAATAACGGGTACAATAAAAACATGGTTGATAATTTGATCAAAAATAAACGTCGAAACATTGTTCGTTCATTATTGTATGCATTGCCACCGGATAGGTCTGAGAAATATTTAGGTAGTCTTACTTATATGGGAACAATTACTGAAAAGATTTCAAAAACATTATTTAAAAATAAGGTGAGGGTAGCTTTTAAAACAAACAATACATTGCGTTCAATTTGTAACGGGAAAGATAAATTAGAGAATCATAAAAAATCTGGTGTCTATAAATTAACTTGTGATGATTGTAATGCTGTTTATGTAGGTCAAACGGGTCGTAGTTTTCAGACAAGATACAAAGAACATGTTTCAGCGTATAGAAATAACTGTCCAGAAAAATCACATTTTGCAAAGCACTTAATAGACACTGGTCATTCTTTAAACGATAACAATACTTTTAATATATTACATACATGTGAAAAAGGTTTTAGGTTAAATATTTTGGAGTGTTTAGAAATTTTAAAACACAATACAACAAATATTACGCTGTTGAATGATTTAAATACGAGTATTCCAAGGTCTCCTTTGTTGAGGATTTTTGTGACGTCGGGTCATACGACAGGCGACTCATCCCCATAACGGGTATAAATACGGGCCGGGCAACGTTGTTTATTCACTCTCGTTTCGAACTTCGGCGAGTCCACACCTCCTGATGATGCCTCGTGTAGAGGCGAAACACGTGTCGTATCTTTGAACTTTGGTTTTCTGTTCGTTGACTCTTTGGTTTATAATATAGTAATATGTACTAAAGGTCTAAACTAAAGTTAAGTTAATTAAAACCTTTGTTTAGAAATCAAGCGGATTTATTACTAAATATATTTATATAATTTGTTGTAAGTTCTGTGCAATCAATAATTTGAATAAATACAGATTTGTAAGTTCTGTGCAATCAATAATTTGAATAAATAAAGATTTGTAAGTTCTGTGCAATCAATAATTTGAATAAATAAAGATTTGTAAGTTCTGTGCAATCAATAATTTGAATAAATAAAGATTTGTAAGTTCTGTGTAATCAATAATTTGAATAAATAAAGGTTTAAAACGTCTGTGCAATCAAGAATATGAAAAATAAATGTACAAAAGCATTTAACCAAGAAAAAAAAAGGCGAGACGCTCTTCTACAAAGTACCTATTATAAAAATTCAGAATGTACAGATTCCACGTAGTACCCTTTCTGCATTGTTCATTCAGGTTTTTTTTAAACATCATACAGCTGTGCAACAAAAATAAAAACACACAGTAAACATTTTTAGCAATTTATATTTCTCATTATGTTCACATTTTATTTTTATTTTTTTGTATTTTTTATATCCACAGCGATTTAATTCTAAGAGCTTCTACACATAGCAACGTAGATTTAGGTATTTTGTGCATACAGCTTGTATTTTTGTAAACAAATAAAAAATGATTATTTTATACAAACGAAGCGCTACACATTTCGATACAAGTAAGTACAAAACCAGATCATAATCATAAATGTAACTATTAAAAGTAAATTTAAGTATTTGAAAACAAGGCATAAAATGCAAGTAAAATAATTAAAATTAAATTTGCGTGTTTCAAATATTAAGCACATTATTTAAGTTTGAGAGTCAAAAAACTAAATTAAACTAAAAACAGTACCAAATAAAATACTGTAAAATAAATAACTAACATCAATTTTACTAAAAATAATATCATAATTTTGTTACTTTCGAAATACCCGCAAGGTAAGGAATTAAAAAAAATTAAATCCAATTTTCTATCAATAAACCACTAAAATATAAAATAAATTTAAATAGGAAGATAGATTTAACTAATACTGAAACGTACTGAACAGTATTTAAACATGGCAGCATTACTAAGGAATGAAAATATATTTTTCGACTAAAAATAGAACAATTAATTGTATGTTTAGAAATCAAAGCATTCAAATTTCCATGGATTTTATAAATTGCAAACCGATTTAACAGCGAGCATTAAAAAAAATGTAAATATCCAGTTAGTACATAATCATTAGTTTTAACATATTATTATATACTATATTATACTTAGTATATTAAAGTACTATATTAATATAAACTAACAGTTAGTTTTTTCAAAAGTCCGTGTAATTATTTTGTTATAAGGTTGTATATTGTACGTCCTAAAATATATCAGTTGTGTTAAAATTAAAAAAATCGTAACTCAAAATTCCAGGAACACTAAAGTAGTTTTCAGTCACTAATTGTAAACGAAATGTAGTCCTTTGTAGTCTACATCGTGTTTACCTGTAAAGCGTCGATGACACAGGGCTAGTTTACAAGCTACAAGCTAGCGAGTAAGCGAGTTAGCGGTCCGGAAGAATTGTCATCTAGTAGATTGTAAAAAAGCCGATGACAAGGACGGAGCGAATTTACCAAGCTACTAGCGAATCCGCTGGCTTGTAGTTTCTAAACTAGCCCTGTGCAATCGACGCTTAAATAGTATGTTTTATAATGTTTAGACATTCGCACAACGCCATCTAGCCCCAAACTAAGCACGCTTGTAGTATGGGAACCAGATAACTGATACAATACTAATATACTTTTTTATGTCAATAATTACATAGAAAAAACCTAGACTCAGGACAAACACCGATGTTCATCAAATGTATGTCTTGAAGCGGGAATAGAACCCGCGACACCGGCGAGGAAGTCCAACACACTTGCCTCGCGGTCGTGCGTGTCTTCAATGTATGTATTTGTATTCGGTAGAATCTACAGAATATAATTAATTGTATTTATATTTAGTATGTGTTTGTATTCTGTAGAATCTACAGAATATAAAAACATGATAGAATAAGAAATATGTAGGAGTATCTAATCTACCTATCTACAGTTTAGATACTCTTACATATTTTGTTTACCAATCATCTCACTCATTAAATAAATTGCATAAATTATAAACAGTCTGATTTTATTACATGGATCACATACACCTAATTTAGGAATACATATAATTCGATGATACAGGACAGTCAGATGGCCGACAATTTACTATGGAAGTACAATAGCTCAATAAATATTACATAAATAATAGAACCTTCTGCGATTAATAATCTTTGGCAACGAAATTTTAATGTAAGTTGTTTGGTTTACGCGAAATTCTGTTAAGTAAATGTTTGTAAATATTAAGTAAATGTTTTGCTGTAAGAACAAAATTAAAGCCGCTTTAATGACACGAATATTTAATTAATCTTGTCTAATTTAATCCATAAAAAATATATATTTTAAAAATTCATAGGCCGACTTTTAAATTTGACTCGCACTTGGCCGATTTAATTAAATAAATTACTTAAATTTTGAATTACTCTATGCATAACAGTGCGGACTAGATTATTCGTCTAAAGATATATTTTGGACATTTCTAAAATCTATTTTTGGCAAGAAAATCTTGAACAATCAGTCAAATTAGCCAAAAACCTGTCCATAGCAAATTGTCGCCACTTACAAGTAATAAAATAAACATTGGACATTTCAAACAACGCCACGTAGCCACAAACAGAGCTTGTATTTTTTGGCTTATTTCGAAATCCCCACCAGCCATCCCCACTAGTGGGGATTTAGGGAAAACAAGTGTCTAAATACCCACCAACACCAAGCACAGTGGGGATTTCGGGATATTTATGTCACGAAATCCCCACTATTAAGAACAATGAACATATTTCAAATAATAGGTACAAATCTTTAGTAACTTATTTACGGTTGAAATGATTGTCTGTGATGGTAATAAAATATATTCAAAGATGTGTATTATTTAAAATATGTTCATTGTTCTCAATAGTGGGGATTTCGACAAAAAAATATTCCTAAAATCCCCACTGCGGTTGGTGGTTGGTGTTAGTGGGGATTTGGAGACTTTTTTCCTGAAATACCCACAAGTAGGGATGGCTGTTGGGTATTTCGGGAATAAGCTTTTTTTTATTTACCCAACTGCGAGGAAGATTCATTTCAAGTCACAGGAGTGACCTTAACTGTTTAAAATGTCAAGAAATCCAACATGGTGGCTGTAAGCTTACTAATAACTTATTTTCAGGATTCGTCTTGCAAGAAAGCTGGCGCTGTCATAGCACTCACACTAATACAATTTCAGTATTACACAATTAATAAACATTAGCAAAACAATTACTGTCTACTTCATACTCAAAAGCTTGAGCGCGCGCGAGAGAGACAGACAAACTCTTCGAGATGCGCATGCAGTGTGACATCACGCCGCGCTCTTATTCACAGACACTACACAAGCGCACGTGTGAATGTGTCGGCTCTGTAATGGTCTTTACACCCAGCTTACGCCGGTGTTCTCCTATGATAAAACCACTCAAACACCCACACACTCATGATGTGTTTGGGTGAGTGTCAGAAGAACAACGGCGTAAGCTGGGCGTAAAGACCATTACAGATCCGATTTATATACCAACGATTACGAAGCTTTTTCATTCATATTATACTCTTAATATTGCAAATACATTCTTCTTCCGAAAATAATTCTGACATGTAAGTTGACAACATTAATTTGAAAATGCTTGCGTGCAGTTGTTTTTGCAAAATTTAAGAGTAATATAAATGTGAAAGCTTGTGAGTGTATACATGTCTGTGCAGCTGTCTGTACATGCCAGCTTTCGGTAACAGACAGATAGTACTATCGTTACATAAGTATGGTACGGTATACTGGCCGTGGTGCGTGTTCACTCGTCGTCGGAGGGCTCGGTGCCGAAGTAGCGGTCTCCGAAGTTCCCGATGCCGGGCAGCACGTAGAACTTCTCGTTGATCTCAGGATCTAGGGCCGATGTTACTATCTTCACCTGTAATGAAGGGGGTATTTGTTAATATCACACTAATGTGAAAATAGAAATGGATGGGTATATTCAATTAAATTTATTTATTAAACAAAACATTTCACTTAGGTCAGTTATCGGTGGCCCCACACTAGGCTCTCGGCCTGTGTCGAGGGAACCAAAAAGATACACCGAAGAATGATCGGAAAGGATCGGCGTATTGTTACATAAATTAGAGAAATACAATATCACAATGGTGAAAAACGTTGACATATTATGTATATATATAAACAAAGTATTATGTAGCCTCGTTCGGGACGATATCCGTTACAACTACTTATAGTAATTTTATTATACACCGCAAATTTGAAGTTACTGTTGTAATTAAGTTAATTTTCTTTTCATAAAATAAGAAAAAAATTGGAGAACTGTTACTGTTAGTCGTTTTTCTGCAGCCTTGCGGTAATCGGTAGGTACGCAAGTACGCATCATAAATAAATATTTAAGTTGTATTCAGCGTTTGGTAAACTCGGGCACCTAGCTGGCTCGCAGCTCGCTGCAGCTCGGCTCGGGCGCCGCTTCACTCTGGCATATTTTGTAGTAACCTACAATTCTGACTGCACAGATACAACGTAGTACACCTTCTACATTGCCTATTATTTATTCATAAATAAACGTAGATAATACGTAAACGTAATAGACCATCTGCACCTAATATCATTCAAAAAAACAAGGTCCATCAAAAAAACAAGGTCCATCAAAAAAAAAAAAATGGTGTTCTTGGTGGAGTGCACGCCGATCTCGGCCATAGCAGTACCTGCGGGAAGGCGTAGGCGATGGAGTGCACGCCGATCTCGGCCATAGCAGTACCTGCGGGAAGGCGTAGGCGATGGAGTGCACGCCGATCTCGGCCATAGCAGTACCTGCGGGAAGGCGTAGGCGATGGAGTGCACGCCGATCTCGGCCATAGCAGTACCTGCGGGAAGGCGTAGGCGATGGAGTGCACGCCGATCTCGGCCATAGCTGTACCTGCGGGAAGGCGTAGGCGATGGAGTGCACGCCGATCTCGGCCATAGCTGTACCTGCGGGAAGGCTTAGGCGATGGAGTGCACGCCGATCTCGGCCATAGCTGTACCTGCGGGAAGGCGTAGGCGATGGAGTGCACGCCGATCTCGGCCATAGCTGTACCTGCGGGAAGGCGTAGGCGATGGAGTGCACGCCGATCTCGGCCATAGCTGTACCTGCGGGAAGGCGTAGGCGATGGAGTGCACGCCGATCTCGGCCATAGCTGTACCTGCGGGAAGGCGTAGGCGATGGAGTGCACGCCGATCTCGGCCATAGCTGTACCTGCGGGAAGGCGTAGGCGATGGAGTGCACGCCGATCTCGGCCATAGCTGTACCTGCGGGAAGGCTTAGGCGATGGAGTGCACGCCGATCTCGGCCATAGCTGTACCTGCGGGAAGGCGTAGGCGATGGAGTGCACGCCGATCTCGGCCATAGCTGTACCTGCGGGAAGGCGTAGGCGATGGAGTGCACGCCGATCTCGGCCATGAGCAGCGACACGAGCGCGATGCGGCGCTCGGGCACGTCGTGGTCCAGCAGCACGCGGATGGCCATGATGGCGGCCGCGCCCGTCGCCACCGTCGCGTCCATCAGCACCACGTAGTAGTCCTTGATGTCCTTGGGCAGCCGGAGGTAGTACAACTGGAAATACATTAAATAAGTGTAGGAATAATTAAGCTAAGCTTGAGAGCCAGTAGTGGAAACGTTATGGCGAACCTTTTTGTACCAACGCGCAACGTGCCATTTTAAATAAATGTATAGGCTATAGACGTGCCGACAACTTATGATTCATGATCTGAAAACTCATTATTTACTACCAAAAAAAGACATTTTGTAATTGAGTGGTGGGTACATGTTTTTGCCGTGGCGAGCAAAGCGAGCCGCAATTTTTTTCATGCTAATGAAAGTTCAGTAAAAATTAAGTTTACAGAGACATAACATTTGACTCTGTATGTTTTTTTAAATAAATAAGTTACTTTAAGAAAATATTTCTGACGCATACTCAATAATTGAGTTCATATCGGCGGCGTAGCAAGCCACAAAAATCATGCTCCAATAGTTCAGTAAAAATCATGTTCATTTCTCTGGATGAAACTTAGTACTTTTCTCATAGTATAGGAGGTAATCATAGAGAACTTTGTGATCGGTAGCGTGCCCAAATAGTCTGACGCGTGCTATTGGTTCGCCATCCCTGCCTTACCTTAATAAGGTATAAATATCTCTGACATCGCAGTACAGGGTGTGAAAAGACAGCTCCCAAAAACTCAGGTTAAACAAGTAAGGCACGTACCTCGGGCTCGTCCGTCTGCTGGTTGGTCTGTATGAGTATCTTGCCGATGCGGATGTCCTTGCACACGTCGCACACGGCCTGCTCCATAGTTTCTCCGGCGCGAAGAATCGACACCCCGCATATTTTTTCCACGTCGCACTTTTTACCTGATAACAATGAATAAAACATCAAACAGTCATTTTTATGTCTGGACGTGGATGGGCAAATAAGTCACATTTAATTCTAGGTACAGACAGCGTCAGAGATAAGTATCCCCCTTGCACAAGACACCCAGCTATAAATCCTTTCAAAAAATTGTAATACTTAAACTTATTTTTAGGCTTACAGATGGTTATACAAATATAATCTATTTTTTAAAGGCGAAACTTCTCCATTCGCCGCGACTGTGATTTAAAGGGATTTGAAGCTGGGTATTATAATGCAAGGGAGATACTTATCTATGACGCTGTCTGTACATAGACTTAAAATGAGATCTCATTTTTAGAACGTTTTTATAAGTTACTATCTTGCCTACCTGTCTGTCGTTCCGAGTGGAGTCTTGCAACTCAAATTTCGAGCACTACCGATTAGCTATCCGGCTGAAACTTTCAGGGTAGCTCACAACTCGATGACAATTCTAAATCCATTTGTTAGCATGCTAAGCCGACCTAACCTCAAAAAACTATAAAAACGGCTATATGTCGTAAAGGACGAGAAATCTATTTCTCGTCCTTTACGACATATAGCCGTACAAGCATAAAAACATGGTTTTTAGATGTTCTTGTTCACCTTCGTACGTGAAGCCCTGCGGAGTGTCGACGTCCCTCTCGCTGTAGGGCAGCAGCGAGAGTGCAAACTCTATCACGAGCCGCATCAGTCGCTTCGAGTAGAATATGAATTCATCGCGGGCCGTGTCCTTGTTGCGGATGAATGTGTGGAGACCTTGCACCTTAAAAAAAAAGAACTCATTTTTTTTAACCCATTATTATATATTTTTTTTATTTATTAATTTGAACAACGACCTGTGGCTATGACTGTCAGTTTGCATACATTTTATATCGCGTCGCCACCACCGGCGACGCGGCGACACGTGCAGCGGCCGCGAGCTACAGCGACAAAATGTATGTGTACTGCCCGCCACCGGTCGCTGTGGGCGGGGCGCGTTTTATGCCGTAAAATAAGACTTTATTTTAAGCTAAATATCCTATATATATATATATATATATATATGTATATGTGTACCTATAGTGTAATAGCTTAAATAATATTATTTTATTATTTATCATTATTTTACAAAAAAATCTACCCATTTGTACTACTTAAACTTAAACTGTATGTTATGCACAGTCACTAAATTAGTTTTGAGTTCAGTTATCATCTATCGGTACTAACCTGTGGGGTGTCCTTCAGTAGGTAGAGCGAGTCGGGCACGGGCTGTCCCACGTGAGCGACCGCGAGCTTCTCGCGCACTTTGAACCCGCGCTGCAACAACAACACGCTGTAGCGAGCCGAGCGAGCACAGCGAGCTACACTTATCATCCGCCTGATAGGGAGCAGTTTATAGCTATCTATACTAAGTTGTGGGTAATTAATAATTATTCAGCGTACTTTTATTAAAGAAATATTCAGAAAAAAATCGTTGTTGTCCTTGAAAGGTTTACCTTTTATTCTTTAGAATATAATGAAACTAATACAACAATTGATAACACGGGAAATAACCTTATACACACACGTCAAACATAACGCTGATTCGAGAGGCTTGCTACACTCGCTAGTCTTGCCACCAGCAATCCCAAATACTTTTAATCGACCATATAACTTTTTAAGTAGGTACTTTTTACTTATTTAATTATATATATATATAGTATTATATATACAATATATTTATGTATATTACAATTATATAATTTATAATATTTGTGTAGGATAATAACCATTCCTTAAGGGGAATCCTCAAATAATAGTAATTCTTATATTATTAAAATAATATAAGAATATTAAAATTAACCCTACTAACTTAAAAACACGTTTAAAACCAAAATTAAAGTATGAAACCTTTCACTTTTTTTGTTAACGAAATCAAAAAACATGGACCAAACGAATAGGGTGGAGAAATTACTATAATACGGCGTACTTTTTGAGTATTTGTCCGAATTATTTTGTATGGAATTCGGATTTGAGGATCGGCCTTAATGAAATCTGTTCTTCGTGCACTACCCACGCAACTGTCTACAATACACAAAGGTTTAGCTGGAAGATAATGCTACATAGCATTAAGTTCGCCTTTGTACTATTTGTTAAGTGCAATAAAGTATTTACTATCTATCTTTACACCATCTCTGATCGAAGCGGGCCGCTAAACCTTCAAGCATTCTTGCGGCTCGCTACACTCACCAGCTGCAGTTGTTTGTGCACGTGTTGCACTATGAGGTGTATGGCGACCTTGTTCTCGCCCCCCCGCGGCACTATGATGTCCGCGTGCGCCATGCACGGTGCGATATAGCTCTGGTAGGCGGGTTTCACGTGAGTCATGTACTGTTTCAGTACGCCTTCTAGATCGCGGCCTCTTTGTACTATATCCCTGGAAAATCAAACCTTTTAAAATTGATGAAAACATTTTTTATACAGGGACAGGTCACTGAAAATTATTATGTTAGACTTCTTGCTTCTAATATTTGAAGCTTGTTTTAGATCTTCTTTGTATATGAAGAGGAAATATAACGGATCAACGAGCAAAGCGAGCTGTTTTGGTATGCTTCGGAAAGCGCAGATTAAGTTCGTTGAAATTATTGAAAAAATAAATTTATATTTGAAAAGATCAGTAAAATATTAGCGTTTAAAAAACTGAATTTACAGTTTTTTTATTTGCATAGTTAAGCATGCAGTGAGGAATTATTTTATTTCCCACCTCCGTAGTCGCCTCGCGAGTCTGATATCGGCGTCGGTGTCCACGAACACCTTCATGTCCAGCATCTTGGTAACCTCGGCGTGGTAGAACGCGAGGATGCCTTCGAATATTATCACGTTCGCACCGTACATGGTTTTCTAAAACATACCGCATTTTGACGATATTTTCTTACTTATTAAAAAAATGCAAGCAAGACAATTTTAATGCGAAAACGAGCCACTAATCTTATGTTGTTTCAGCGACTTTCACATTTAATTCTATGTATTTTATAAAAACTAAAATCTGAAACCAACTCAGCGAGCCAAGCGAGCCACGTCATTTTTCACGTCACAATGAGTACTCACCGTCCTGTTCTCGCGCGAGTGCGTCACGTAGTTGTAGATGGGCACCTCCACCTTTTTGCCCTCCTTGAGGCGCTGCAGCACGCTGCTCAGCAGTTCCATGTCGAACGCGTCCGGGTGGTCGAAGTTATATTCATTGCGCGTCGCCGCTTGGTGCTGCTTCTCGTTTAACACCTGTCAATACGAGTAGAATACTAACATAAGTACTAAAATACAATACTATACTATAATGCACCCGTGTAATGTATATGTTTCGGTTCCCCACCTTGTAGAATGAGTCCATGCTGACAATGGTGACCCAGGGTATGTTGAGAGATTCTATGATTTTGGCGGCAACTGTAGTCTTGCCCGACGCACTCGCGCCGCATATTCCTACAGACAAAATACTCGTGCTTTATACCCAGATACACCGACAGGGAGAGCCAAGCGAGCCACTTTTATTTTTAACCTTTTTGCAACAAAACGATAAGTTACGGATATCGATCCGCACTTCCAAACAACCTCGAAGTTCTGGCGAGCGAAGCGAGCCGCCAGATTACGCTAACAATATCACATCAACTCGTCATTGTGCCTTTATATTTATGTTCTTTGTGTTTCTGTATGTTTTCTATTGGTGATGTGTAGTAGAAAGTTTTTTATCAATGTATTTCTGGAGGATGTACGTACTACGTACCTATGAGAAAGGGCTCGACCTCCTGTCCGCCGGTACAGTTGTACCAGGGCGGTCGGCCCGCCGTGTAGATGGTCCGGCGGTCCGCGTGCAGGATGCTCTCGGCCGTGGTGCGCTTGTTGGACTGAGTCATGGAGGCCGTGCGCACGCGCCGCGCTCGCGGCGACTTCAGGATGTTCGAACCTGGAACAAAATACAAAATGAAGAACGCTGCTTATTTAAAAAAAGGCAAGGCGCGGATTAGACTTGCCTTCCATTAATAGAAACAATGCTAGACAGGTCTTCAGAAATCACACATTCTGTTGTAGGTATAGTTTATGACAAAATAATAATATACTCGAGTTTAACACATAGATACACTGACGGTGAGCAAAGCACCTTTAATTTATTTTAAATTTTCGTTCTCGTTTTTGTGGCAATAAAACACTAACAGAAGAAACACAAAGGAATAGACTAGTTGA
Source organism: Lobophora halterata (assembly GCA_932526365.1). Lineage (NCBI taxonomy): Eukaryota > Metazoa > Arthropoda > Insecta > Lepidoptera > Geometridae > Lobophora > Lobophora halterata. Next base: position 10,231,179 of record OW052013.1, read on the forward strand.
GAATAATTAAGTTAAGCTACGTTCATTCTGCCAGAGCAACTCGAAGTTGAACTGACCTTACGCTTACAAATATTGTGCTTTAATTTTCATGTTTTTTTGTGCATCTATATGTTTTACTTGTTTTGAGGTATGCAAAATTAATAGTTTTCTATTTATCATTTTACCTTGAAGACCCGCCATAGACCCGCACCCATTATCGATCCAGAACAGTTTACTGCTGGACGTAGTCTCTTCTTCGTGACACTGAGTGCGGTTTTCGGATCTTATCATCTACTTTCTGCCAGCCGTGGTGCGCAGATCGTCACCTTATCACTACAATACAATCTTGCCCTTGGTTGTTTTACACGCTTGCGACAGTCTCCAATGAAAGCACCTTGATATAAATGTGATACAAAATATCAGGAAGGCATCAGTACTTCACGGGCTGTTGACGACAGATAAGTTACGATTCCTATAGTTTTAAAGTTTCCATGGAAATTACGTTAAATATTTGATATTATAAATTAAAAGAACTGGCTTCAATATACCACAATCAACATTATGAAACGCTTGTGTTGTTAAAGTCGCGATTAGTTAGCAATAACTTTTCCTCCGATTACAAGGTTATTCTTAGAACCCATACAAGTTATAAAACAATTTGAAACCTATTATTTTACGTAATCAATCTACGTACATATTTAGAGAAACTTTCCACAATGTTGTAGGTATAACAATTTTATTAATTTATATTATTTGCGGCAATATGCATAGATTACAGTTTAATTCATCATTGTTTTGAAATATCTAAAGGAAATTGTAGAATAAATTCGTAGTTGTTAGTGTAGGTACCTACCTACATACAGAAAAAAATACAATGTAGAGTCTAGTGTTAAATATTGGAGAGGTAGGTATGGGTATACAAGTATTTATTAAAGAAAATTACCAGCCTTACTAGTTATGATAAACAATGTGACAACCTTAAGCTCCTGAATAAGATGAAAAATAATGTATTTACCTAGTATTGATTGTCATCAGGTGAAAACAATGAAACACTTCAACCGCTTCTTTTTATTTTGAAAAAAAAAAAAAATCTTGTAAAAATGAAACAAAGCAATCAACGAGTGGAACGAAACGAGCCAAATATGTTTTAATTGAAATATACACACAAGTTAATTGACACGTCCACTCTGCACCAAACACCGTGTTTCACTAAATTAATATGTGCGATACAACACAGGATCATATGAAAACTTTAAGTTGGTAGAACTTAACAAGGACTTTCGTGACGGTCAACGACATTCGTCTGAAATTAACTTCAGAAAAAATAAGGTCAGGCAGAATAACTTAACTATTATTATCTAACTGGAGACAATAAAAGGCTAATAAAAATCAGATGTTGGTTTCTGATTTCGATAAAAAGGTAAAAAAATCACACATATCTAATGTGAAAGTTTATAAGGATAATATCACTGTTATTTAAAAATAACAGATGCATTGGGCTAAATTTGGCATAGATAATTGGCGTATAAATTATTACTTTAATCAGTCTAGCGAAAGCTACTTTTTCTTTTAATGCATATTCATTTCTGGTTAATGGTATGTTTTGTGTTTAGGCACGTGAATTATCATCACGTGCCTAGTGAAACACAAATTGGCTGAGATGAGGTGAACGAACTTCCTCAAATTAAACTTGTATCTGTACTTGATTCTCTCAGGGCATTCGTACTCATCAATGACGCAAATATTCCGGGTGTGTCACCGATTTGATACGTAAGCAAACGACCAAAATGCAAGTTCAAATTCAAGTGTACTCGTATACTTTATAGCTATAGGCACTGTTATTATTGTAAATGTTAGCCAGACAGACTATGATAATAATAACAATACTTTAATAATACATATTATTTTTCATAATATAATAAAGTATAATTAATATTTAAAACCAATATTTTAGTTTTTTGACATTTATACTATGGGCTGGACATGTAGCCAGAGCAGGAGATGGAAGATGGAGTGAAAGAGTACTTCACTGGTTCCCAAGAAACTCTACTCGTCCTAGAGGAAGACCAAGGCGGAGGTGGAATGACGACCTCATGGGAGTGGCAGGCGCTACCTGGACTAGACTCTCCCAAGATAGGCAGAAATGGCAAGGGTTGGAGGAGGCCTTTACCCAAAAATGGGTGCCCCAAAGAAAATAATCAGAAAGAAATTGAAGAAAAATAACGGCTTAATAATAATAATCAACAAAAAAGCAGATGACACGCGCCGAGTTTACAATCTACTAGCGAACTCGCTGGCTTGTAGCTTGTAAACTAGCCCTGTGCTACACTCAACGTGCTATCTATACGGTATCTTTGTAGGCCAGTAGCCAGTAGGCAATTGGTGGTCTTGACATTGACCAGGCGCGTCGCCCAAGAGTCCGACAGAATCGTCATCAATCGTTCTGTTTGTAAACATGTTTGATGCGGTGTTATGTTCAGATGACTATACTTAGACACTTGATCATAATTATAATCAGGAATAGCAGCCGTTTTATCAAATAGTAAGGGATAGTTGGGTATCAAACCAACACTGTGCCAGACTGCCAGGTATTTTTTGGTAATGACGCTGTTTGGAATGTCCAAAGATTATTTATTTATTTATCCTACAGACCCTTGCAAAGTAGGTGATTTTGATCGGTAGCCTTTTCTCTATCATAATCATGTCAGGCCTTGGACGTACACGGCTGAACAGAGGCCTCCCCGGCTCCCCCACAAGACGCCACGATCTTCTTCTTATCGTGTCACTAGTTCCTTCAAACCAGTGTGGTGAAAGGATTTCAAGTGCGCCTCGAAGAGGCTCCTTTCACCTTTCGCCACGATGATTTGTCTCGAGCCTTCTCCATCCATCTACTTTCAATAACGGTAACAATTATCATCATCAACAGTTAGGATAATTATCATTTCTTAATGAAATCTGTTCTTCGTGCACACCCACGCAACTGTTCACAATACACAAAGGTTTAGCTGGAAGATAATACTACATAGCATTAAGTTCGCCTTTGTACTATTTGTTAAGTGCAATAAAGTATTTTCTAACTATCTATCAACTCATAGCATTCTACTGCTGGACGTAGTTGTCTTCCAATGCACGCCACTGAGCCCGATCTTCGGCTCTTCTCATCCACTTTCTTCCAGTTATAGCGCGAAAATTGTCGCTTCATCTATCCAAAGGTCGTCCTACCATACATCACGCTTGCCTAGACGTATCAATCCATCGCCAATGTCAGTCCATCTCCTTTTCTTAGATGTTAGGCATTGCTCGCTCAACAAAGATCTGTACAACATTGGAAACATAGACAGCCCACTCTGTAGAGGCTGCTTGACCGAGGAGGAAACACCCTCCCATGTAATCCTGGAATGCGTGGGAGTGGCAAAACGAGAAGAAATCCACAATAACCCGAGGTCACTCCGCGAAGCTTGTGAAGAACCCAGGAAACTTCTGTGCTTCTGGGCGGAGTTAGGCTGGCTAAACTATTAGTCAGGATATCTGACGCACAAGGGACCATCAGGAGTCCAAGTGCGGAACCAAAAAATAGTATAAATATATTTAGTAATAAATCCGCTTAATTTCTAAACAAAGGTTTTAATTAACTTAACTCTAACTTAACTTAACGCAAAGTAACGCCTGAATCAATCAATTAGCGCAGAACCAATTTGACCTAAGAATTGTATTCTGCGCATCTATGTCACGTGGTTCGCCAGATGACAACTTGTTTGACGCTTACAATACCTCGTTGCCGTCGACTTACCCGTTGAGGGCGGGCGGTAGGGCCGCACGTTGGGCACGGTGGTGGGCGAAGCTGGCGCCCGCGTTGTGTACTCATCATCGTCCAGGAACACCTGCTCGCTCAGCTCCAGCGCCAGCTCCGTGTCACTGCGGAACAGACCGTGATGCTATGATGACACAGACGAGTTTTAAACAATGTTTTCAGTGCCCTGACAGGGTCATGTACACAGCTAGCTACCATATTAGAACATAAACATTCACACACTCACACCCCTGCACTAGGATTCCCTGTGTCGCAGGTGGCATGGACACATACAACACATCACAACATCCAAGACCCGTGAACAAACATTTGTGTTCGTCACACAAATATTTGCCCCGGCCGGGGATCGAACCAGGAACACCAAGCTTCGTAGGCAGGGTCACTACCAACTAAGCCACGGTGTCGTCAGAACCTAAGCAAATAAAACGATCTTACATGTAAACAAATGAAATAAACAATAATATAAACAATGGTTTTAAATGGAGATTTAGCGCATCCGCAAACGCGTCGCCGACCACAGCGACCACCACATGTAACCACTGCACTGAACATAGATATGTACTTGAAATTTCGAGGGTATGTTCGTCAAGCAGTGTAGGAAGGTACTAAGAAAGTAGTTTAGTTAATTAAACGCAAACGAAGTTGCGGGCGTCCTGTAGTTTCAGTAGATAGCGTTCATTTTAAAATTTATTTCGGAAAGAATTTCTTGAAAATCAATCATTTCTTGGGTGAACATTCATCTAAAGAAACATGCGTAATCTACACAACTACTGTAACATTCTAGAGCAAAAATCGGACCCGAAAGACTCCGTACGTAATATCTTGGTGTAGGTAGAGACTGAAATAGTACACAACATCATGAAATGTGCCGACTCACTGAAGGCACCTCTAGAGGTGTCGTATTCTAGATCTTGATTGATGACCTTAGTTCCTAGAAACTACGTAGGTAACGTAGGAAACTACGTAACAGTTAATTAGGTTGATGAGTGTTTAGAAAATATGTAAAATGGTTAGCACCGATGTTTATTATTGCATTTTCTCTTCTCTTCCTATGAAAAATTGTATAGAAATGTATTCTCCGAACTTTCTACAATAAAATACGTGTTATCTAGAACTAACTCAGCAGTCAGGTCACTATTGTCATATCGTGGGCTATAACAAAGGAATTAAATTCGGAAAGATATTATATTTTTCAGCCAGGTAGCCTCGTCTCAAGTGTGTCACCAACTAACCATGAATCTCGTTCACCATGAAGATCGTAGGTTCGAACTCGGTCGTATACCAATGGATTTTTCTGTTCAAAAATCTATGTGTGCATTAAATAAAACACGGGCTTAGCGGTGAAGGAAAACATCGTGAGAAAACCGGCCATAGTCTGTCATAGAACTTAAAAAAAGTTCGAAAACATAATGTGTCAAGTGCACGAAAGGAGCCTCTTCGAGGCGCACTTGAAATCCTTTCACCGCACTGGTCCGAAAGAACTAGTGACAAGATAAGAGAAAGACCATGAATCTTCGTTTATTAAAGTATTTCCTTTGGATTTTACTGTTATTGCTTGTTTATTGCTCCTTACAAACTGTTTATGAATAAATCAAGGTTGCAGCACAATATAATCTTCATATGAAAGAAGCCCAAGGCCATTACAATGACAATTTGCTGTTTCACTTAAGAATTGTCATGTGTTTCCTACAACTAGTGTTTGTGTACTTGTAACTAGTGAATATAGAGTCAGACATACATTATAATACTAGAAGATGTATCACAGATAGTAAATACACATTCATAGTACATACATAGTATACATAGGAAACAACCAGACTAAACAAAAACACTAATTAATATTCATTATAATATTATTGGACGCGGGAATTGAACCCGCGACCCTGGCGTAGCAGCCCAACATGCTTGCCACTCAACCATCTGTGCGAAGCACATTAATGTGAGTGAACATTAATGACATTTAAGTGTTGATGACACATAGTTTACAAGCTACAAGCCAGCGAGTTCGCTTGTAGCTTGTAAACTCGCCCAGTGTCATGGGTTTTTTTACAATCTGCTAGTTAAAATCCTTCCCGAAAGCTAACTCGCTAGCTTTTAAACTCGCCGGCTTGTAGCTTGTAAACTAGCGCTGTGTCATTGACGCTTAAGATCACTAAACTAACAGTTATGATACGATCAGTTGTCTGATAAGCTATCAGTTAACTGATAAGCTATGTATCCGGCATCATAGCTTATCAGGAATGTTAAAGTGTGGATTGGAGTTAGATTGTTATCAGGTGTAGCGGTGTTATGTGAACATGGCTGATCTAGTGTTTTGATTTGTGCCGCTTCATGCACAAGCTGTAGCCCATGACTTTACTTCATGGTGTCAAAGTAGGCCACAATGTTATTCAGCCTAAGAGCATACTAAAACATAATGTATTTGTATAATTATTACGTAGGGACCATTTGATTACACTGCATTTTGTGTAATTCGGTCGGCTCCTGCTCTAAGCTGTCCTATGCTGTGCCCTAGATAGGGTTCAATATGTTCAATGTAACTTATTAAACAATGTAACAAGACTTATTGACTGCAATAAAGATACTGAATACTGAGTAACAGCCAAAGGAGTCCGGTTGGTTAGGCATGGTTGACAACAAACAAACATCTAGCTAGGTATTTTTTCACTCCATCCTCACAAACTTTTGCATTTTCAATATATTATGATTCAGTTCCATAATGAGTTCAGATTTATTTAAGGATATTAAATAAACATTTTAAATTAATATTTGATTTATATCAACAAGGGAAACTGGAACTAATATACAGGTTGTAGTATTTATTGAAAACAAAACAGTTTGAGAAAACAGTTCCTTTCCGGAACTGCGGTTGTTATATGTTATTGAAGAAGAAACCATTTGTATAATGTTACAATGATAATTCAAGCTGTCAAAATAATAAAATGATTCTCAGACAACAATGGAAGTTAATACAGATACACTACAGATGATTGTGTCGCGTCCAGACTGCCCCATCCAAAACAGATAGATGCAAGTATTGCTGGGTGCAGTCCAATATTGAATAATTTATATTATTAATTAAATTAATATTTTTAAATTCATTTTTAATTACATTAAATTTTTTTTTAACTGTTATTCATTAATTTATTCATAATTTATTCAATTTTGACATTTATTTGTAGTATTTAAGTTATCTTTTGACATTTTTTTTTATAGTTTTATATTTTACGTGTACTATGGATGTTTTGTCTGAAATTATTGAATTAATAATAATAATAATATTGCAGTAAGTAGAATGATGCTTATGAAGTTTGTGAAATGAAAAATGAAATGGTTTATGAATGTTTGCTTAATCATTTCAAAACCACTGAAGCTACAAATTAGGTAAAAAAATTGTTGAAATAAGGTATTGGTTAAGGTCAGTTCAAAAGTGTAGAAGGACAAAGGCTACTTTTAATTCCAATAAATAAAGCTGTAGACAGAAGCCTAATGAAAAATCCTGAGTCAGTTTGTTTTTATAACTCTGTGCTATTTGGCAATAAGTATGTGTAGTGTGTAGTATCAATTTGCAATGCAAACAAAGTGCTTATTTATAATCTGCTTACAAGTTACAAGCCGAGCTGCGGTACTTAATTTGTTGTGCCTGGAGGTCATTGAACTCAGTAGAATGGATGCTGTTAACATCCTTTCCATTCCATCCGTCCGTTAAATGGAAAAAAACATAAAATAAAGAGGTTTTGTGATAAGGCTGACAATATTTATGAAGAGGTTTTATTTGTGTAAAATAAGAACTTTAATTAGGCCTCTTACAAGCAGATAGTTTGATTTTAATCATTTAATTATCAATGACATAAAAAGCTTTATCATTTCCAAATCTAGATAAAAATATTGTTTATTTTCAATTCTTATCACTTTTTTTTATCAATAGACATTTCCATTCACTGGGCCGACACAAATGTGCTTTTTCTAAGATTAACTTATCACCTGAAGGTCATCTGTCAGTGTTTATGTTTTTGTTGAGTCATTTTCAAGATTTTTTGGCTACTTCCTTTTAGAGTAGGTAGTTTAGGAAGGGTTTCAACTACAAGTGTTTTGAAAAAATCTAGGCAAAAAAAGTTTATATTTATGGTACCTACTTATTATAAAATGCCTAGGTAAACAATATCACTTAGTGATTAGGAACCCTGGGGTGGAGTTCTTGCCATACTCTGTGATCTTAGTTAAGACCTATCACCAATAGATACATTGTTGCAAAAACGATGATGATAAGATTGTGATTATGAATGCGTGTTAGACAAGACACATACACAAGCTCGAAGCATGCGGCTAGAAAACACCTAACACCAAGTTTGGATTGTCTTACGCGTTAGAGAGCAACACAGGACTGGGTTCCATCTCGGCGTCTATCCTGACCTGACCCAAGATACGCTTCAGTCTCTCACACGTGTCGACAACCTGCCAATGTACTGAATAAAATCTAAAAATACATTCGCACTGCGTGCGCAGAGGTTATGATGCACACGATGTTCTTTCCACGAAGTTTTTAATAATAATGTATTTATCGTTAACACACGGCACGTGAAAACACATCAAAAACTCCACAATGACTACGCTCACACGGAAAATGAATGCAGCGAATTTTTTTCGTAACACGAGTCAGCTGATCAAATAAACATCTCGTGGGGATATCACAATCGGTTTACCTATCTGAACTCGCGGAGCTGGGCGTTTCAAACTTGTTCAGCATCCCAGCCATCGCTTGAGGTCGCGTGACGCGTTTAATTTGTAAGAAAACAAATTATTTCGCGTGCGGTTCACGATTTGTATTGTAATGTACACGCAAGTTTGTGTTTGACAGTTTGTTTTGACACATAGCTGACGTGACAGATGACAGCTGATCGCATTTAGATGGTTACGTTCTGAAACTGAGTTACACAGATATATAATATTTTGATTTTGTTATATTATTATAATTATCACTTCAATTACTACCTAAATACTTAATTGTGATATTTTGTCCTTATAGTAGGTACCTTATTGGTTTTTAAGTAGGTAGGGACCTGCCCACTTTACAAACTTTACTTACACTTAGGTAGGTACTATAAGGTTAGTAAGAATACAGTTTCAGAACGACCATACGTTCCATTCTACGCAATTCCTATCAAAAACTAGGTAGGTAGATAGGTAGGTAGCTACGAAAACGCACTAGAGAACCTAAAATAAACCTAGAAAATAATTAGTAGGTAGGAAGGTACTACAGAGTAAGTAGGTACTTACAATACAAAGGGTTAACCAAATCCAAAAAATAAAATATTGATGCAATAAATTACTGAATTACTGCCTTGACTTTTGCTAAACTTTTTTCGACAGGAGTAGGTAGGTACCTACCTAATTATTTTTTTATTTTGTAGTTAGGTACCTACTACTATTCTACTCACCTTCAATTATTTTGTATTACTTAGTATTATGTAGGTACGAAGATACTTCATAACTTATTATTTTTCAACAAGAGTTCAAGCATAGCAAATCACAGCACATTGTGGCAAATTGTTTAAGTTTCAATTTAAAAAAAGCTTTACAATTCCTAACAAATCGATATATTTTTTCTACCTCTCTAAGCTCTTGACAAGAAAATCTTCAATTTGGCCAGGATCTGTGGTAAGCTTGCGAAATGGAGTCGTCTGGCAACAGGCAGGTGTCTCGACGTCTGAGATGGGGTGTCGAACGTTTATTGAAGTTTATTCTGCAGTTTTTTTGGTTTAGTAAGTAATTGAATACCTACATAACTTAATACCTAATATTTTGTCTCAGATCAATCTTAATTAAGTAGGTATCTCAAATTTTAATATCAATATCCATAATATAATTATAACTTTTAAAAAAACTAAAAAAAAAGATGCCTACAATCACATTAAGTAACATTTAATGTTGGTAAGTAGGTAGTAGGCAAATTATAAAGAAACCTCCATCTTATTTCATACTGAGACAAAGGTAGGTTAATAATATTTCATCTTGATAGGTTAGTTAAATAAGGAGTAAAGTAAAATAGTTAGGTATGTACCTACCAACCTAAATAACTTTCCTTTGTGACAAGGTTATTTTATTATCTAACACCTACCTAGGTAGATATTATCAAAATGCTTGCTTCCTAAATATTCTAGAACAACGCTTTATAACTGCTAATCTCCTAGATTAAACATCGGAATCTCCTGTTTAATTAACCGTCTTGGAGACAGTATGCAATTAGCCCAAACTTTCCTCATTTGCATGTTATTGCCAAACTTGGGCGGAATTATGGCCACACGGCGCACAAATTAAATTCTTTTAACTTTGTGTCTGCGTGGAACGGAGCGAGATTGAGCAAGCAAGGAGTTTGTATTTCATAGTATGAAGTTAGAGGTCAAAAAGGTTTTAAAAACACCATAATTTCTGAGATAAGTAATCTAATCAAACGTACTTACGTACGATGAAGGGTTTTCCACGAGAGACCACGCTTGCCCATAACCAAAACAGTACTACACAGAGTTCTACAAAGTCGGTCATAGCGTTCGAATGTACCTACTCCGAGATCTGTGATTATGTACGGTAGACATTGTCAGTCTCAAAAGCCTAGCCTAGTATCTTCGCTATTCCCTTTAAACCAGAATTCAGTAATTCTGACACATTACTGCTTGGATGAGTTATCTTGCACTGTGTACCTACATAGCTAAGTAGGTAGGTACACAGTGCAAGTACCTATAGAGCCAAATTAATAAATAAGGGAAATTCGAAAGAAAGATATCCAAACAATAACAAATACCTACTTCTACCTAGATAGGTATGGCGGATTTTCTACAATTGTTTAATTAGAAGATTCCGCTAGCAAAGCAACCTGTGCGTTCTAATCTATCAACCTGGCTTCAGTGTTCAACCTGCTACCATCAATCCGTTTGTCTGTTTGTCTCTACCTATTAATATAAAAAAGAGAGAGGAAAAACATCCAGGAACACAAGGAACATGAAAAGTGAAGCACAATACGCCTATATGGGTAAAGCCGCCAAAATTGTCAATTTTTTGTGTGACATTTTTGTCGTTTTTGTTACCAATTTCTTTTAGTGGGAATATTTTATAAACTATAAAGTAAATATTATTACTTTCTATCACATTTAAACTTAGATATATAAGCTCTATTTTAAAAGTAATTTTGTGCAATCATTCTTATTATTTTATTGGTTAATTAATACGTAAAGTTATGAAATAGTCAAACTTTTGTGATATTTTTTTCACAAAACTTCGTCACACAGAGGTGTCGAAGTTTTGCGTAACGAAGTATGCAATCAACATATTTTTTTTCAATTGCGATTGATTCAGTTAAAAACAGATAATTGATTACTTTTACTCCATATTTGTTAGCGGCGGTTTTCGTAGTGCATTTGTAAATATTAATTAGCGCCATATTGTAGTAAATAAGTGATTTATAGACTAAAATGTATTTTAAAATTTTACTTTTGTGTTGCTTTTGTGATACTTTTTGTGTCATGATAACATAAGTTTTTGGGTTACGTATCACAAACGTTCTATAAAGTCTCATTCATAATGGTCATACAACAAAATTGATGATAATACTGTTTTGTTCTTACGAACAAATATCAGATTAAATCCAAAAAGGTAAAGTTATGATGAGTATTGTATTTTTGTCACAGATAATGCCGTTAACGGCTGCAGAAAGGAAAAAACAAATATCACCAAAAATTAAAAGCCACTAATCCTGAAAAAATTAAAGATCAGAAAGGAAAAAACAGTTACAGAACTTTACAAAATTATAAACTAAATAGACAATTACTAGAGCGAAGAACAGAAAGAGGAAAGAATGTGGAAATGGAGAGAGGATCGAATAATGATTCAATGATGAAAATATGATTTTGATATTGTTTACTTTTGAGTTTAATATTTTTAAGCTTTTATATTTTATTTCATACATACCTAATGTCTAATAAACAAATGATACTAGTGTTATGTTTTTTATTTACTGAGGCCATTATGAAACCACCTTAACACAAAAATGTGTTACTTTTGGGTTACATTTGTGTAACGATAACACAATTTTTTTTGTGTTGCGTTTGTGATACAATTGACAATTTCGGCGGCCTTATCCTTATACGTCTTATCGTTCAAAGCAACCTCTTCCAGACAAACTTTTGATGAGTCTGGAAGCGATAGGAACATTAATGACAATAAGATAATACTACATTAACCTCTATCATTATAATAAAAATATTAAATACATAAATAGGTACTTATCTTACAAACCTACTTATTTATGTAGGTAACTATTCAGATAAATTGATTTTAGTAAAATAATACATACTCTGCATAAAAATTAAAAATTAGGATACACTCTTCAACTTCGAGAAGTAGTCAATCTCAAAAGCCCAGTAAACTCACGAGCTACACCGTCTTTCAAACCGGAACGCAGTGGGTACTGCTTACTAGTAACTATTACTAATACCTACTTACTGGTCACAACCATACGTATAACGATGATAGCACAGCTTTCCAAAGCACTCTAGTCCAGAGTGCCACACCGTAGAAGTTGCAAGTTGCTTAAGTTGCAAGAGTTGCCGAAGTTGCTAGTGTACAAGTTACCAGTTCGGCACCCCGCGGGAGATCCTAGACTAGTCTAGGCTATTTGTTCCAACTTAGCGTTAGCTTGAGAAGTTAATCGGAAGGGGTACTACAAAACCTAGACCTACCGTTAGGATACGTCCCCTGCAGGATACCGTCTATATGGGTACCAAAACAGTGTCATTACTGTGTTCCGGTTTGAGGGGCACTGTAGCTAGTAGTAAGTATTAGTACCTAGTAGTAATTTTAATTCTAAGAATTTTATTAATTACTAATTAATTATTTTACTGTACCTATATTAGCAATTTGTATAAGAAATATTAACACTAACAATTATTTAGCTTTAATATTAAGTATTTGCACGAAAAAAGTTGATGCAGTGATTCCTGTATTTTGCAAAAAAAGTTTCATTCATTCATTCAAAGTGAAATTACTAGGTTTTCGAGACCAACAAAATATTTACAAAGCACTGCCCTATAAATCAGTCCCGTGCAGAACTGTTCTAGTCATGGGCAGGTGTGATCACTTAACATCAGGAGAGCGAGCAAGATGAGGGCTGCTGTCAAATAATATAATTATCAAATGTGGGATCAACCGGTGGGACAAACAAATCAAGATAATTGATTGATTCAGGCGTTACTTTGCGGAAATCCATATATACTAATAAATAGTATAAATATATTTAATAATAAATCCGCTTAACTTCCAAACAAAGGTTTTAATTAACTTAACTCTAGTTTAGAATTTCAGTATCTAAACCAAAGCGCCGAAAACATAGAACCAATTTAGAACTCTCTCTATACTAGATAGATTAGAGAGTTCTAAACGCCGCACATAGGGGTATTTTGCCAATCTAGCCGGTCAAAAGTATTTCTTTCGATATTTTTATTTGTATTGACTAGAATAGCTATAGAAAATTTTTTGTAATGAATATAGCGTCTTTAATGTTGAGTTTTATAAAAAAATTTTTTTTTACTTTAAATTAATTTTGCTCTTAAACTTAACTTAATTTATCTTATATTACCTAAGATGATGACGAATGCCATGGCTCTTCATCGTCCTGCTGACTTTCTGCATCTTTTATTTTACATTATTTATTTGTCATTCTTTATTAATTTTTTATTTGCCATTTTTCATTATTTATAAGAAATTAAGATTCTGTATTTTTGGTTTTTTTTTCCACCTTTGTCTGAATTCTGATTATATGGATGAAAATTTATGCTTTAACATCTTTACGCCATCATCAGAGTAGTTTTCGCGAGACAAAAGATAATCCTCTAAATGTTATAACTTTTTCTCTGTTATTTCTTTCATTTTATTGAAAAGTGACCTACATGTCACTACTATTAAACCTAAGCCACTGGAAGACCCTAAAACACAACAATTATTAGGTTAACATAATCTAAGATAAAAATATTATCTAATCTCGAATTTTTTTCACTCTCATGGTTGATCATCCCTTACTCAAAAAAGCGTGGCTAGGAGTGGCTTATTTTTTAATAATTATAATGTCGAAACTACCATCTCACAATGCCCATTTAAAATGTAACCGGGACGAACCCTAATATACAACTAAAACCTTTTTATTTGTAAAAATCGGTAAAATTCTTAGGCACTTTTTCAAACGATGAAAAAATAGTAATCCATTAATACAGAACACAGCAAAATCATGCATAAGTATGTGTTCTTACCTGCTTGATCCGAATACATTATATTTTTTTAGCTGAAATCACTATGAACACCATAGTTTAATTTCAAACTCATACAATCAAGTTGAAACAACCGAAAACGATATGTACACTTTTAGCGATGGTCAAGTTCAGGCAGAGACTATGGCGCCGGTATAGTCAAGAAGAGACCGGGAAGGGTTGCGTTTTGTTATCTAGGCATTAGACGATAAAAATACCCAGTTTTTGTTTACCTTTACCAACATTTTAAAAATCGACTTTTGACCGGCTAGATTGACTAAATACCCCTATGTGCGCCGAAAAGATAGAATCCAATTTAGAACTCTCTAATCTATCTAGAATAGAGAGAGTTCTAAATTGGGTTCTATGTTTTCGGCGCTTTGGTTTAGATACTGAAATTCTAAACTAGAGTTAAGTTAATTAAGACCTTTGTTTGGAAGTTAAGCGGATTTATTATTAAATTTATTTATACTATTTATCAAACAAATCTAGGTTGCCTGTAAGAAATCGCTCCTTTTGCGTATTTCTGTAGTTGTTTTTCAACATACGTTCATTCATGCTTTAATTCAAATCTGACGCTCGCTTATTACCGTAGGGCTCGAAACTCGTCTATTTTCGTCGAAATCTTTTCAAATGCGCAGACATAAAAAGTAAAGTCATAATTCCATACGTGAGTGGGTTTACGCGCCACACTCGAGTTCATTTCAATTTGGCGACGAGTTTTCGTGTATTCTCCGTGCTTCGAAGCGAAAGGCATAGAATAGAACGCCTGATTATTTATTTGGAAGACTATTTCTGAGCTTTTGGCTTAAAAGCAGAAAAGTAAACATATTTTTGTTGGATTATTATTATTGGTTTGACTAAACCTCGATGGACTCTAGAAATGTTCTAAGCCTTACCTAAATGTGTGTAGAGTCAACATTTTCCACCTCTTTTAAGCTTTTGAATCTTCTATTTAAAATTTGACGATGGATACGGTCAGATTCTTCATTGGTGTTGTACATCATAAAATAAATAAAACATTTTTAGTATTTTTTATACAAAATGACGATTGCAAGAAACATAAATACGAAATTTCGTTTACATGGACATATGAACATAGATTATTTAAGTTATTTTGATTAAAGACCAAACTAACGAAGCGATTTCTGATCAAAAACTGTACCTATAGGTACAAAATAAAAATTACAAATTGGTTGACAAATGTCAGTTTTGTGTAATAATAATTTTTAGAAAAAAAAATAGCTTAAGAGCCACCTACATTTTTGAAGACTATTAATAATATAATAAAAACATTGGTCGTTGGAAATAACATAAACGGGACTCTTTTGCCGACTTGCACCAAACTTTCAAAGTTCCTAAGCAATCACTTTACTCGCTTTGCTGTTCTTAACGGTCCAAATTTAGAACGTTAGGATCTGTTGAGCGAGTAAAGTAATTGCTTAGTAACTTTGATAGTTTGGTGCAAGTAGGCATTTATTTCTTAATAATTAAGAATTAACTTCAGTGGCTTGTCCATAATCTGTCATTTTTTAAGTAATTATTTTGTTAAGTAGTATTTTTAAGGGATTTTTCAGAGCTCCTTCTATATTACTATTAGTCCACGGTTCCCAACTTTGATTGGAGCAGCAAAGTGTCTACAATAAAAGTAACGCACCGAGAATGTGAGCCTCCAGCTCCGTGGAAAACTTTATGAGAATTGGATAAGCTTCTATTGCCGTTCAATTTCATTTTACTAGCCTTCGAAAGGTAAAAATATCATAAAAAGTCTTTAAACAGAATGGTTATGTTGTGAGGGGTAAATTAAAAATTAAAGTTTGCATAAACCTAGAAACCTTATTATTACCTACGTAATTATGTCAGTATGTGATAGTGTTTTTTTTTATTAAAACTTTGTCCTAGCCGTACGTTTGTGAGATAAGAAATGATAAAAAAAATGTAATAAGAAGAAACTCTATTATGCGAATACTTGAGCTTTTTAATTATTAATTCGTGTATTTTGTATATTATTGTAAGTATTGTGTTACTAAAAATAAGCATTATATTATTTTCTTTCAGCAATCACACATCTAGCACTACCACATCTCCATAATACGCAGAGGTTAGCTGGAAGAGAATGGTAACTAGCATTAAGTTCACCTATGTACTTGTTTTTTACTTTGTGCAATAAAGCATTTTCTATCTATCTATCGACATAAAATATGTTACGAAAAATGATAACGATGTTAGTAAAAATATTTAAAAATGTTTTTCATTATATAGTTGTCTGAATTTTTTCAGCGTTTTTTTCGCTTCTTCTGTAGGTACTGCTGGCTTTTTAAGAACACTTTTATAAATCTTATGCGTAAATATCACTTTAAAACAGTAATTTGGCGAAATATTCTCCCTCCATGCTCCCTCTACGATGGGAGCTGAAACATGGCTGAAAGCTTAATGTAATTGATGTACTAACTTAATCAGCCAATTGAATTGCACAATTAGTCGGGTGTGAAACAGGGTGCTCTGACTTGCACTTTGTGTTTACTTACCTTAATTAAATACTTAGTTAAGTAATTACGAGGTGGGTGTGTTTTAAAGTTTATCTACGTATTTTTTCGTAGGGCCGTATTCTGAAACATGATACAAGACTTTGTTTTAAGCCTGGTCTCAAGCAGTTTTAAGAAAGTTAGTTAACAATGAAAGCTGTCAAGAAATATGCGCCTGAAGCTTGATTTTACTTTGGGATGGGTATACTATGGTCTAGGTGGAAAACTACGGCTTAAGATATTTTATTCTCTAAAGATTCAAACGTAAATCACTAACAGGGCAAACGTATTATTACTTAAAAAATATTATTGAGCCGTAAGAACCTCATGCATTTCAAAAATTCTTGGTATTCGTCATGTACCTACTTCTGTTTATACCGATAAAGCCTTATTCCCGTAACGGGGGAACAATCGGCATGCTAATCGATCGCCTTGAGTTACGACCGGCACTGGACCGAGGATTAACGCGATAAAATCCTCCAGAGGGGTATTTGTTACGAGAAACCCATCCGCAGTTTTTTGCACCCGAGAGGTAAACTGAGGGTAATTTTCTCAATTTATGCATTATTTTTGTCTAAGGCTTTTATGAAATTAAACTTGAGTTTGAAGCAGGACTAAAGTAGATAATTTTTCGAAAGTTTTTCAATAAAAACCACCAGATTCTGATTGGTTTGTTTCAGAATAATTAACAATTTTTACAATTGTAAATTCCCAAGACTAAATTATTTTCTCTGTTGATTTTTTTTTCTGACGATTTGTTTCTGTTTATTTTGCTTGTTAATTGATGTTTTATATACGTTTGTACACCTACATATACCTCGAGGACATTTACATATACCTGTCTGAGTAAATAAAGCCTCTTTTTACCTACCCATCTTATAAACTTACTCAATATTTTCCGAGAAAACTTTTTCCAATAAACCTAATTGAATTCAACGGGCTCGTCATGTAAATAGGATTCTGCGACGTGATATGAAAACGCCGATAACTTTAATTTCCCATCGAGACAGACTTCCCCGCTTTTTCTATTTGCTGTCTCGACTTTATTAAATGATTTATTTGCCCACAGCTGCTCATTTTGATATTTTTTTATTTGATTTTTTACTAGTTGAAATCTGAAATTGGATTTTGTGAGAGACAGAATATAAACCAGCTGTAGTTTTGTGGGAAATAGAAAGTTCGCCATCTTTACTTTTAAAAAAGAGGAGGTTATCAATTCAGTTGAATGTTTTTTTTTCGGTTTAATACCTCAGAACTTTGATGTCTATAAACCGACTTGAAAAAAACTTTTTTTACTTGAAAAGATAAACTACCAGATTGGTCCCATTACCTACACAGATTTTTTTTGAAAATCAGGTGAGTATTTTGGTTTTGAAATCAAAATAACTGAAAAAATGTCATTGAAGAGAACAAAATTGCGTATTTTGCTTCCCTGTGACTTTTCAGAGGTGTTTACGGTCACCAGAACAGTCCGATTGAAGTCGGTTGTCTATGTTTTTGTAGAACCTTGATTATTTTATCTTAAGTACACAAAATTATAGCTATATTTATTGGGCGATTCTATTTTATATTTCATACTACAATCCAGTTTTTCTATGCTAGTATCCAGTTTCAAAGCCACCTAAGCAATATTTAACAAAAGCTCAGCGGTAGTGAGTGTGGCGACCGAAGCGAGCGAACAAACTTTATTGTGTCTCTGTGCCCGGGGCAAGTGTCGATGTGTTTATGTGGTGTATTTAATTTCACTTTATTGCTTTTCGCCCCTACTGTGATCTCGATATTGTTTTAAAGTAACTTTCTCCAACGTGTTACCTACTAGTTTTTCGTAGACTTTCGCGATTATCACACATAGTTATTAGATTGTAATGGGTATTTATTACCTACTATTATCTTTATATATTATCTTTGTGTCCTTTACCAATTACCCTCCACTTGGGCCCTACATAAATACATTTTAACATTTGACCATACCTAGTGTTAGAATTTATTGTTTGTTGGATAACTTCAAAGTAAAATTCAACGCTAGGTCTTGCAAATAATTGTTGTTATGCGCTGCGGTTTCGTAGAACGTAGGTTTTACGTAGCTCGTGTTTGCTACGTCGTCGTAGTAGAACGTAGTACCTATCTTATTTCTCTGTCTGTGTTCGTAACTTTAGGTACCTATTTCCCGCAATTTTCGTAGCCATACATCATTGCAATCGAGTACAGACCATGCGCTTCGTTCGGAAATAAGAGCTACGACGTAAAAGTTTGTTCTGGACTCCTTGCTACAAATCTTCTTGGATTTACAGTCGCCGGTGCAGGAAAAAGCAGTATGCAATTTGTAAGGAAGTTTCAAGTACTTCTTCTTTAATTTATATGTGTCTAGATACCTAATAAAAACAGAAGGTAAAACCCAAAAAGGTTTGACCCGTATTGTATACCACCCTATAAGTATGTAATTTCACGTAGGTATATCTTTTTAAAGGGTCACTCGAATTAGACGTCTCCTTCATGAAATGATGCTATTGTACGATATTCTTCATGGATCAGTAGATTGTTCAGAATTAGTGAGAGCTATAGGTTTGTGTGTTCCTAGTAGACGAACTAGACACACTAAAGCACTACTATACGTACCACTTCATAAAAGGAATTACGGAAGAAATGAAACAATTACTAGAATATGCAGAAACTTTAATGATTTATTTGGCGACATTGACCTATTCTCATGTAAGAACAGAAATAGTTATCGTAATCAAATAGCTTCAAAATTGAAGCTTTCACCTGTCACAAATTAATAATCTACTCCAGTTATAAGTAATTCTAAACAAACAATAGGTACCTACCTATATTATACTATATATAATAGATGATTGAATTGTCTTCTTTTTATAATTTAATCTTAAGAACTTATACCTTATATTAGTATTAAATTCAGGAATACTGATTTATACTGTATTTACATGTAACATAATGCACTAGATATTGACTGCTTTAATTTTGCATATTACCAATGCTGTTAAACCATAGAATGCACAATAATACTTTGAAGTAACTACATTAATTGCAATTGTTTTCTACCCCTAAATAAACTAATCATGTTTACGTGACAGCAAACAAAACAACACCGAATCTTATCGTTTGACACATGGTCTCTTAAGCAATTTGGCTTAGTTTTCTTAACCAGACCGAAACTTTAACATTGTGATTAAAACTAATGTTTATGTCTGTAACTTGGCACACTATGTAAACTCAGCCTAATGGCAACTTAATATTAGTTGTTCAGTGGATAAGAAAGCATAATTATTGTATTATTTTTTATGTTTGTAACTTGGTACACCATGTAAACTCAGCCTAATGGCAACTCACTATTAGTATTCAGTAGATAGAAGGCATAATTATTTTTAATTATTTTGTAATGTAGTAGCTTACAACCACAACCTGTGGGTTATAACTTCATGAAGTAGAATTTCATGTAGGTAGGTAACCTGTCAGCTCAATAAGTACCAAACTCGCATTGATATTACTCTCTATAGATACTGGGTAATCTATAATTTGCATTGTTACTTATACTTTATTTAAGATAATTTTTATAATATGTATGCTGTTGATTACCAATAAACAATAAACAATAAACAATAAACAATTAGCTTTTTTTACAAAGTTTTTATTAAGTCATTCCGGGTGGAATCTTACAACTTGAATTTCGAGCACTTCCCGATTAGTTCCCGATAGTTGTGAGCTACCTGAAAGATTGAACCGGATTAAATCTTTCAGGTAGCTCACAACTCGATGACAATGCATTCTTAATGAATTTATTAGCATGCCGACCTTACCTCAAAACACCGCTATTTCTCGAAAAAGAAGCGAGCGAGATAGAGCAAAAGCATTTTTTAGATTTTAATCTGTATTTTGGTACTAGGTATATTACTTGTTTAATAGTGAAGTGGCTTTGTATTCGGCAGTATTCAGTCGGCAGGCACTATTATCCGAGTCAGTGGATCGCGCGCTCGCATTCTTATGTAAAACGGTTTCAGTTTCAGCGGTAAGACAGTAGTGTTGTGCTACGAGTAGCTACCCGTTCAAACTAATATACCTATTTTGGGAGAAAATTTCCGATTTGGCTGAAATTTCAGTTAAAAGTTTAAGATCTGGGAAGGGACATAGGCCATTTTAATCCCGATAACACGCAGGCAAGCCGTGAAATGAAATGAAATGAATAGTAAATATTGTTTATTTCCTGGAACATAATATATTTTGTGTTTACTACGAGGTTTAAATTCTGTAATTCTGTAATTCTTTATTGTACACAAAAAACGATATCGTATAAAATATTTAAAAGAAAATACATTTACAAAGGCGAGCTTAACCCTAACAAGAGTTTTCTTCCAGCAAACCTTAGAGGATAGAGAGAGGCTATGGTAAATGTGGGGGCGTGTACTGTAATTTAAATAATAATGGATAAATTATTAGAAGAAAAATATTTATAATATGTAATATTTATAAATATACTTGAATACCTACATATAATAAATACTACTACTAAGATACATACTAACTATACTAAAATTTATACCTATACATAAATTAATATAAAACTACATAAAATATATAATTATACCATACATACAAAATAATGTACTTATAAGTATATATAAATATGCATAAATACGGACATGTATCTATCACAGAGATAAGTAGTGCTCTTTGACTCTGCTTTTAAAAATGGTTAGTGACTGGCTCTAATAGCGTGAGGAAGAGAGTTCCACAGTTGGACAGCATGGACAGTGAAAGAGTCACCGTAGCAGCGGGACGAATGAATTCGTGTCTTGAGAAGAAGGGACGTCGTAGACCTGCATGGCTTCCCACGAGGGACAAGATCGCTCACGGAGGTAACTAGGAGATAAGGGATTAAATAGAGTATTATATAGGAGAGTGAGAATATGAAGAAAATGAATACTAGGTTGGCTTATCTGTTAATCAAACAGGGCGAAATCACTAAACCGATTTGGCTGAAAATCAGAATGGCTAGCGGACAGGACTTGAGAAAGGATATATCTAATTAACTAAGGATTTTTTTCCTAATACCACGCGGGCAAAGCGGCATCTGGTACAGACAAAAATTGGTATTATTTGACGGCTAACTTCCTGTTACACACTATCGTTGCATTTCACGAAATCACTGCTACAAATTGACAGAAAGCGAGAGGAAAGATGTTACACTTCAATAATAACATCTTTTTCAGTGTCGAAAACATCCAACCGCTGGTATCCCAAAAGTTGGCAACACTATTCATAGAGCCAGAGCGTATTCGCGGCACGCATTCCAATCACACGCGTTGATTCCCCATTTCCGAACGAAACTATTTCGATTGATCAAGACGAGATTGGCCTATTGTTTTTCCGATGGGTTTGTGTCAGATAGTTTTTTTTTATGTAATCTATCCTATTTTTTAGTAAGAAAGCCCGAAATGTTAATTACTCAACACATTAGGCAAGCCTAACGCAAAACGTATATTAAAAAGCCCATTAGCCGAAAACAAAATCAGAAACAAGTGAACTTTTTTTTGGGAAAAGTGCAAAAAGATCACACATTTTCCATTTGCGGGGTATCCCATTGTGCGGACAGTCAGCATCAAAAGGACCTTATATAATAAACATATAGGTATATTTGAGAGATTTCAATGGTTAGGAATAAAAAGCAACTTGAAGCTTTGGCTTTTTTTTAGAAAAAAAGTGAAAGGTTTCATACCTTAATTTAGATTTTATACGGTTTTTTAAATAAGTAGGGTTAATTTTAAAACACGTATAAAATCTTAATTAAAGTATGAAACCTTTCACTTTTTTTGTTGACGAAATCAAAAAAATTGGACGAAACGAATAGTGTGAAGAAATTACTATAATACGGCGTACTTCTTGAGTATTTGTCCGAAACATTTTGTATGGAATTCGGATTTGAGGATTAGCCTTAAGGTGTAAAAACGGTGGTTTTGCCGTTGCGTGGTGGAATATGTGTGGTCATTATCAAAGATGAAATGTTCTTCGTTAATAAAAAATAAAAAAAATCAAAGAAAATTAGTTTTTATATTTATTTAAAAGGTCTTGCAATAGATATAATAAGTCTGGCAGTATATTGTACTTGCACAATATTATTACACACAACACATTATTTAAACATTATTTTTGAATGTTTACTGTACGTACAAGCCGTTCCGTAATATCGTTACAATGCATATTTTATTTTACTTTTACAAGTAATTTGCATGAAAATGGAAAGCAGAAAACTAATTTAAGTCCCGTCTCTAGGGGACAAAGGGTAAAATATTTTTGTGAGACCAAAACTGACGGTACTTTAGTAATTTTACTAAAGTTTTTCACCAAAAAATAATGCTACTTTGTTTTACTTTAAAACCGTGAGCTGCTGAGCCTGAGTAGGTATCTAGATAAGTAGGTACTGTACCTAATTTCTATTTCAAATGAACGGTTTTATTTTTATTATTGCTTTGAGTCTATCACCCACGAAGCTAGATACAATAAGGAAGGAGTTATTACTCGTAGTTAGACCTGCTTATTTGCCTTGCCCTCTCTTTCAACTGGAGGAAATAAGCAGGTTGGAGATATTAAGATATTGTCTTCAATCGCGTGTACTAAGAACTCCCTCCATAATGTTATGTATCTAGCTCCATGTCTATTTCATACGTGTATCTATTACGTGTAAGATTTGGTTGATTTTCTTCACCTCTACCAACTTAAGTTTTGGAAGTACACGTTCACCCTGGCTTTAAACAGAAGCCCCGTACGTAGCTAGTAGCTACCGTTTTACACAAAGGCCTATTTAAAGCATTTCATTCTTGTCTTTGTGCCTTTGCCCGCGACAGGAACTGACCGTTTTCAGAACAAGGTACTTGCTAGCCTTTTGAAATGAATAACATTAAAAATGAACATCAGTCATACTGTCTCTATTTCACAATAAGTACCTACATAGTTAATGGCTCGTATGTTAACCAAAGAAAGTTGTAGGCCTTGCACATATTACAAAGAGGCATTGCAGTCAGTGTCCTCGGTACCTACGCTGCCTTCGGGTGTCAAGTTAGTATCATTGGAGCTAGGTACTTAAAAATTACTTGCAACAGTAGGTATAATAGCTCAATAATACGAATTGTTTGCTTTTGTATATTATAATGATAATGCAATTTTTTATTTTAATTAATAACTTGTGGTGTATACAATATTATATTTTACTTTCAATAAATATTTTTCCATCATAAGGATTGAAAATTTAGAAACAATGATTATAGTAGATTACTTATTTATTAAATTCAACTGAAAATAATCTGAGCTTGAAAATAGGATAAGTACGTTTTAGTCAGCTTATTACTTCGTGGTCAGCTATGAAACGCAGTCTGCCATGAAATTAACAGCATGAGAAATTTTCATAAATTAACTTGGAAATAACGTACGCTCAAGTCCACGTTAACAAGAAAACGCAATTATTTTAACTAGACAAATATGTCCGGGTGCACAGTCAGCTCAATGGGAAAATTAATCATAAGCCCCTACTATCACGAAAACGATACGTCATTTCTCGATTCAGTTTGTATTAGTTTTCACCTTATCGAGTATCATTCGTTTGGTTTGGACATTTGACATGCAAAATACGAACACTTTATTGTTCAAAACTAATGTCATTTACATGTCTAAAATTGTAATGTTCAATAGTTTTATACGTGTCGTGTCGGTATACATACTTTACCTATACTTAATAGGCTACATGACGCTATCTAGCCCCAAACTAAGCCAGATTTTATTAGGTACCAGATAACTGATAGAATATATATTGAATTTTACATACATTGAATACAATAGGAAATAATCATGTTGACTTCGAGTCGAGTGTCACGTAGTAGGCTACGGTGGGTCACGTAGGGGCTACGCCAGCGATACGTGTGCCAAATTACTGGCTCACGTGGGAATTACAGCCTCGGGCTTTCCTTTGACACCAAGATAGCACATTGGTTGATGGATTTTATTCTACGCGTTATAGTATACATAAAATAACTTCAACACGAGTCAAATTTTTACAAAAAAAATCTACTTCAAGAAGTAAAATATGCAATTTTGATTACATAGTTACCTTTTTTCAAGTTATAAAGATTTCAAAAAGAAATTACTCAATAGATTCATGAATTCTATGCTACTAATCTGAAAGTAAGTATATAATTTTTAAATACCTACATATAAATATAATTTTCGAAATCGTTAGATATATTATGATAAGTTCTGAGGAAACAAACGTAAAAAAAATAACCCAGTTAAACATAACATAACGTCTGGATCGTACCATGACATGCTTACTTAAAAAAAAACGTATGAATACTCTCCGCCCATACGATTGTCTACGCCGTTACCGTTAGGCGCTACGTAGAGAAAGATCGTCACGAGCTACGACGCGACGCTACTTTTTACAGATTCCCCGATTTCATTTCCTTACAAATTAGAATTAAATGCATTCTAGTTTCTAGTGCCTATTAACGAGTCTCAAAAGCTTTATAACTGGGATATAGAGCGGCACAATTAGTCCGCTAACTAGGCCAGCGGCTAGCGGCCAGCGGACATTAATATCGCCGCTCACAGCCGCCAGTTACACGTGCCACTTGATTGATCGCGACTAATGTGGCCTAATGTCCTGTATTGTTAACTAACTGATGCCCGTGGCTTCGCTTGACCTCGAGATAAAAAGAAGTCTCATAGTAGCTATGTCCTCCTTAAGTTGATAGACTAAAACCATACCATTCGGTTCAGCAGTTTTGGCGTGATTGTTTAATAGATTAAAATAAGAATAGAATAAATATTTGCAAGATTCGATACAATCTCAAAAATGCCAGATTACGTTAATCTACACTGCGGGCAGGTTTTCCAAACATTTAATGGGTTAAACATTTTACAAAATAAAGATAAGTCCAAAATATATGTATTTACTATACATATTATATTTAAATTATATTTAAGCTACAGTCGACGTAAACAGTAGAATATTTCAACTATGTAGTTCGGTTACTAGATCTACTAGACAATTTTCAAGATTTACCTACTAGCAAACGCGAAAGAAAATATTTTTCAAAAGCTAACCCTTTCATAGACCTATTGTTTTGCGTCTTTTGTAGACGTCACCGGTTTATTCTGACCCATGTCACTTCACCGGCTCAGGCTTTTAAGGTCATTTGTTTATGAGTTTAAGGGGTTAAAGGGGTCAGGTTAGCCTGGTGGTGGAAACTGTGGAAGGCCACTTCAGGCGCCCTCGGCCTGAGAAGTTTGAGAGCGCCCAGAATTTTCCGATAAATTCTTTGTTCTAGATAATTTTAGATTTTAGATATTGAATAGTTCAGCTTGGACGTCGAGCGAGAAATTGTAAGCATATTACATTTTTAAGATCTAATAAGATTAAAAACTCTTTCGCCTTCCTGAAAAATAATAAATAGAAATGAAATAAGTAAACACAATAAAGTTAATTTCTTACTTAAGTTTTTAAAAACCTTTATGTCATTCATAAAAATATTCCTTCTTCCCTCATTCTTTACACAACGTAAAATCCATTTTATTAATGCAATTGTCTACAACCTTTCCACCATCAGATAATAAGGGACAATCGTGCTAAAAACTAATTTCTTGTAGCGACTCTACCACCCCTGAAATAAGGGTTAAAATGCAGTATGGTTTTTCCACGACTTTATCAAATCCTGAAAGGTTCAGTTAAATTGCCGGGAACACACGGAGCTAACGAGTGTAGCGGGAACCCTCGGGATTGTTCACTTGTGGCCGGTCTGTTATTGTTACTGCGGAACCCTATTTTGATAATGTTTGCCAATCAGCGCGGCCATCTTGCAGATTGCTTTTTTGCAACTTTATTTGCAAGAAGTGTTAGGTAATTGGCAAAATATAACAGTTAATTAGCGATATAGTTTTAAAGAGGAAAGTGTGTATTAGGCGCACCGATAAAGTAATTCATATCGCTACTTTCGGCTTATTTTGAAAATAATAAGTATTTTTTTTTCATCAATTTTCATCGAATCAACAAAAAGTTTGACATAATAGTCTCAAAATACAACCTTCCCAATAATATAAGTCATTTAATCTGGCAGTGGTCGGCAGCAAAGATAAACACGGCACAAAGACATTGGGCAATCAATACCATTATTGGTGCTCAATGCTCGATATTGCGACTGGACAAATATTGTTGGTCGTCTACTTTTACAGAGTGCCTGGGCTCTGAAGATAGTAGGTAAATAAGTATGTTATTGTCACAATGTTTGGTTCTTAGTTTAAAATGTAACAGTGTCCAATTGTGCCTTATATGGGCATACACAATATCTGCTCACATGTGTGTGTATCACCTACAAAAAGTTATGATTGCACTAAGAAAGTTCGAACAAGTATTTCTTACGGGACTGCAAAGAAACAGGGTATCTAATAAGTTGGGTTCGCTCGTATATGTATGTATATGAGTCAGGAAATCTTATATTTTTCATTGCAAACGTTTTTTAATGAAACAAAAACATCATTTAGGTCCTCAATCGATTTGCAATTGCAATTTACAAATTGCAATAGATTTAAATTTCTAAACAGTGCACTTTTTAAGTTGTTAATATTATTCCTAAAGCTTCTAGCGATAGTAGTACTGCAATAACATGGCTCTTTCCAAGTACCCGCTCAAGAGTGAGCTCCAGAGCCATTATAACGTAGATCTCTAACCAGCTCAGAAAATTTAAGGAAATCGGAAGCAATCCATTTAGAGTGCACCTACCTATACCTACTTCTACTCATAGCTACCTATAATACCTACATATACCTAAATTATAGTCGGGCGTCGAACCGGGTAATCCGTGGTCGAGATAAATCACGACAGAATTAGTGTGATAACGTCCCAGCAACTTTAGGGCTGCCACTTCACATGACATGACACTTTGCATACCCTACATCCCACAACCTTTAAGTGCGGTTTCAGACTAGCAAATTAATGGAGCGGATTCGCCGCTCGTGTTTTGTTTTTTGCAGCGCGTTGCAACAACGCTCATTATCGCGAGAGACGCCTCATGCTACTGACACTTGCTAGAAAAATCCGAGCAAAAACGTCGGTATACGCGCGTTCGGCTTTTGGAGTTTCGCGACTACCAATACACCACTATTCGCGCGACAAAAATACGCTAGTGTGAAACCACACTAAAGCCAGTAAGTACTCGAAAATCATTCGTCCGTTATTAACCTGATTTCCATGGAAAAGAATATCGAATCGTTACATAACTGTTGTCTAAAATTGTTTAAGCTTTTAATACACGTACATCACCAATGTAAGGTCGTCAAATCAAGTCAAATTTTAAAGATTATTTGTTCATGACAGCATTGACAGCCCTAAACAAACTGAAAAACGTTTAGCAAAACCACTCGGCTTCGCTCGCTAATGACGTATTAAGACGATCCTGACGGATATATTCGTCTTTTCCTTTTTGCCATTAGCGGTCATTAAGTAGCGGTTTTCATCGCTTCAGCAGCTTTTCTGGCAATCACCATCTTTTTTAGTGGCAAAAGATAGGGACTCTACATTTTCAATTTACGTTAAAACGTTAGGTTGGATTTTTATACAAGGTGTTTCATTGATTAATCATCTGAAGATAGATCATTCAAATTCAAATACTTTTATTAATTTACTTAATCTTTTGTTACAGTACATGGGTTAGAGATTCCCTTATAAGTAAAAAGATACATGTGTTTTTACATTTGTCCTTGCTATTACGTTACAAATTTGATTTATTTGATAGAGTTTAAAAGGTATTGAAGACAAAAAATAAGTAGATAAATTATTAGTAGTAGTTAAAGTTTAATTATTTAGGCAAGAAAGTGTAGTGTATGTTAATATTATAATATGGGTGTAAGTGATGTAGGTAGTAATGTAGGTGTATTTATTTGTAGATCTTTATTTTATTAGTGGGATAGAACGATTTTCACTTGATGAGAGGACATAATGTCACTGTTCATCTGCAATCAGCTCACACACGTGAACTCATAGAGTACACAACAGAATACCTGCAAATTGTGACACAGAATACGCGACAGTGACCAGCTGCGTGACTCCATCATAATTTGATTAGTGATGCCTAGCTCTGCCACATTACACTGCACAGTAGCACCCCTATTGATGTTATTCAACTTCAAATACTTATTATTAACGTAATATAATTTTTTGTTTATTTTTGGTTCTAAGAATATTTATAATTTGTATGTATAAATTAATTTGAAATTTAGAATAATATACCTAATTGAAACAATATTTGCATGTCAGGAAGGAGAATGTGCTGTCAGGAAGGAAATAGATATTTGTGTAAACACCTTACCATAAGTACCACATTAAAGCAAATAACTAAATGTCTATGTAATAAATAAATACAAAGGGCTGGTGCGGCGGCAAACTCTGCTGAAGATCTCAAGAGGCGTAAATATGTAGGTCTTGATAGGTCGTACATGTTTGAGCCCTTTGGGGTCGAGACCCTAGGTCCATGGGGAATGGGAGCCTTCCGCGTTTTCAAAATTTTGTCAGAGCGTCTGGTCGAAGAGACGCGTGATCAGAGGGATGGCAGCTACCTCGGCCAAAGAATAAGCCTTGCAATACAAAGAGGCAATGCAGCCAGTATCCTCGGCACGCTGCCATCGGTTATCGAGTTGGAGCAGTTGAGCTACCTATAGATCGTTTGCAACGGTCTATGGGTGGCCCAATTGTTTCCTTTTGTAAATTTTGTAATATAGATTGTAGTAGTTAGCTTATACTGCAATAATGTTTACTATGTATATTATATCATAAATAAAAACGAATCCTAATATTTTTCATATAATTTTAATTATATCTTTTCTGAATTTATTTTATTTTGACGTCATGCATTTTATGCAATAGGGACATATTTGTATGCATAGTTTATGTTTGTCTGACTCTCCGCGACACCCAGCAGTCGGCTGATGGATTTTCATAAATAAGGTGTCGTTGGATTCGGCTAGGTCACGCAAGTATTAGGCGTCCTTTAGACCTACAATAACATTGCACAATATATTTATTGTACAATAAGATTTGAAAGAAAGAAAGATTCAATATAAACCCTACACGGTCAATAATATTGCACAATTCGTCATATTGCGCAATATAATTGATCGTCTAGGCTGCATAATTACTAAATGGCGGCTGTAAGGCAACAAATTGAGTGAAAAAAATGGCAAAAAAACACCAAGTAAATGAGGTATCATGTGAGGGTCATAATTAATACAAAAGCAATTAATTAACTCAAAAATCATATTTAGCGATAACCTTAACAGTGGGGTTTTCAGTTTTTATAAATTTTAAGCTTGTTTACTCTTATTGTTACTTACTGCTTTTATTTCAACTGTGGCTCTACCAAGACCGTTACGGGGTATCAATTTCATTAGCTACCCTTTTAATTACGGGGTAAGCTCATCAAGTGGGTCGGGATGACGTATTGTTGACATTAGCCCTTTCATTAGAAGGGAGAGAGTTTTAATGACAAAGGATTTAATCTTGGGGTATTTTTCTAATTTTATTAATTTTTAAGAAATGTTCTTTTTGTAGGGTTTTAAAAATAAAATATTTTTTAAGTTTTATTCTTTTTTATGTGAAGGAGATGATAAATTAAATTACTTTAATCGTCATTCAAGATTGCTCGCAGCCGCTACAATAAGAAGGGACAATTACTGCAAGAAGAGATAATTATTGAATTTTTGTTTTACTTCTTGGGCTAGGTATACACATTGCATTTCAATCGAAACTCAGCAAAACTTGACTCGCTCTGTGAGACTTAAAGTAGAGCTAAGATATTCAAAAATATCTCTCAATTCTCTTATTTTCTGATAATAAATTCCCTTCAAAACGTTACGTTCCCTCGCATTTATAAATACGTTAAAGTCATTCACTTCATTCCTTTTCGCCGAAGCCGTGCAAATTGAATCAGCGCCGTTCAGTTCACGTCAGGACTTTATTACGAGACGGCGTTTGACGTCATTTTACGTGAATCACGTGAATCCACGTGAATTATGTATTTACTTAATCTATATGATTTACTGCCGAGCTGCTTCGTGAATCTTAATAGATTTTGTTTTCTAAGTCCGAATTTCTATTCATACCAAATGCAGGGCAAATCAGTACAAAAGTTTTTTGTGACTGAGTGAAAATATCTCTACCTATTCGGATATTGTTTTTTTCTCGGAGGTACGCTCAATGCAGTTGGCCGCAGATGGCCGTCACTGCGACACCGGACTCTCTTCGGATATTGTGATTATTGGGGTTAGCTTATTATTTTTAAACTTTTCTCTATCAACTAAAAGTAAAAAAAAAATGTTTGCTCGAAGTACCTTCAAATATTGGTAATGTGGAAATTGCATTGATATCAAAGTTTTTTTTTATTATTTAAAATGTAAGTTGTCTTGTCATTGAGTATATTTACCTCAGCCTCTGTAACTTTCATCTAATACCTTTAAAAAACTAACGACCCGTACAAAAACAGCTTTAAAAGCTCCATGGTATCCAATCTGTAGAGTAAACACGGTTCGCGCTCGTCACTCGTCGCGGGCCATTGGCGGACCCTACCGGCTCTGGATATGCCTATAGTCATAGTCAGCCATAAGTACACTTGCGGGCAAGAAATATTACACATTAGGTCTCAGAAAAAACAATCGCTTGCCTCGTCTCGTGAGAACTAGTATTTGATTCAAGGAATGAGCAATCCTATACATATTGGCCTTAGTATATTGACCAAACGAAGTGAAGGTATAAGGATACTTGACGAAAAGGCGTTTCTATATAAGTATGTATGTCCGACGATAACTTTCGAACCTCTCCTCCGATCTTTATGAAAGGAAGGTGGATAGATATATTCAAAACAAATTTACGAGTACGTAGGTGAACCATTTTAAAGCCTACATCTGTACGTGAGTTGGAGCCTGTCGAGTCATAGTGTTTGTCTCGGTAACCGCGACGAGGCACGTTCGGAAATGGTTGCTAATTCTGTCACCAGTTTAATCAACTTTCGAGTTTTACCTTAGTAAAATTTTATCCATAGATAATAATTTATGATATGATAATTTTTTTCATGATCCTATTAAAATATAATATATCATAAAAAAAAATAAAAAGCGTGGGATAGTTAGTAGGGTAGTAGGAATTATACAATTTTAAAATGTAAAAAAGACGAATCCAAGTGTTCTTGTATGTTCCTACGAAAAATAAAGTAATTGAATTGAATGGACGCTTATTTACTCCCGACATCAGTCTAAGGTTAGGCGCACACTAGGCATCCAGGCTGCGGCAGCTACGAACTCACATTTATGTTTGACTGGCTACCGCAGCCAGGCTACTAAGCTGCCTATTTGTATGGCGTTGAAAGTGGAAGGGCGATTCTAAACGGAAAAATAATCAAGGTTTTACCAAAACACAAACAACCGACTTCAATTGGATTTAGTGACCGTAATCACCACTAAAAAGTCACAGGGAAGCAAAATACGTAATTTCGTTTACTTCGACGACATAATTTTTTCAGTTATTTTGATATTAAAACTAAACTACTGAACCGATTTTGTTAAAATTTGTATGGGACTAATCTGAAAGTATAAGAATTTTTCAAATCGATTTATAAACAACAAAGTTCTGAGGTAACAAACATAAAAATAAATAAAAAATAAACCATTTAAACGTATTGATAACCTCCTCTTTTTTTGAAATCGGTTGAAAATATCTAATAACTTTCCTCTCCAAGCTTGTCGGAAACAATCAACAATTTCATCCTCCACCAACACCGGAACAGAAAACACTAGGAAAGCTAAACAAAGCCTACGTGTTTCATCAATTAGGTTTCAACACCGCGAGTGAGTAAGCTGCAGGTGCGCTGGAAACCATAATAATTTATATGTTTATTATAATTTGAACGTTTGGCTTCACAATGGATGTAAAACAACTGGCTGCAATGCTATCGCGCTGATGAAATGTAGAGGAGGAGCTGGTGGATAAATTGTCGTAGTGAAGCAAATTTGCGAGGAAGTGTTATATCCCTAAAAGGTTTAAAATAAAAGCATAAAAAAAATATAACGAGCCTCTGGACATAGATTTGATGGTCTAGCTAAAGGTTGCTTATAGGCAGTAGCCATATCCAAAAGAAAGACTGGTTCCCAGAAAACCTTTTTCCCAAAAAAACCAAGAATTTATAATAAAATGATCATGGCTTGACGATGAAACAGACGCGAGCAATAGCAATACCTATTTCTTTTTTGAAAACTAATCTAATCTAATATAATTAATCTATAGGTAGGTATATGAAGGATTAAGTGGACTGTGTAGGTATTTATTTTGAAAAAGAACAAAAAAACGATAGCGAAATACGACAATTTATATGTGATTGAAAATTGGAAGGAAAATAAAGTTATTCTGTAAAATATATATATAACGAAAAATCTATGAGCATTTGTGATTAGAGCATCCACTAACCTTTCACGCAGTAGCGTCCCCGTTGATGATGGCTGGTGATGAGTGTCAGGTCTTCAAGCAATTCTCCGAGCTGAAGACTTCAGACTTACCAGATAACACCCTCAAACCTTATAAACAACGCACAGAAAGGGAAAATAGATTGTAGACTCTTTTTTCTCGCTCACAGTACCCAATTTTAACAGTTTTGAACCATTTTCACAAATATTATGAAAATTACGACCAAAAGAGATGTGAAGTTCTTTCTTCCAAGATTCAGACAAACAACAATATGGCGCGACAGGAAGTTGTAAACTTTTTAGATGACCGGAAGCTATGAATTTTGACATTGACATTGACATAACTTAACAGTATAAAATAAAGTTATTGCCCTGCCCATGACCAGAAGAGTGCTTCACGGGAGTTTGATAAGTCCAATGCAAAACTAAAGCACTCGTCCACATTAAGACAATATTCAAAATAATGGTAGATATGGTGATATAAAATGAAATATTGAAAATAGTTTTATTTACTTTCAGTTGATATTATATAAATAAAATATTTAGCTCTCGGGCTCATAAGTAAAGGGCATGTAGAAACCAAGATCCAGTGTTTCCTAGTTAGTTGAAGAATTATGGACAGTATAATTGAAATAATAAGGGGACCTTTCAACGGAAGAACATAGTCTTTTAGCGAGGTAGATGAATGATGCAGGTTCTGTTTTCAGTAGAATAGTGAATTGATGAAGTCTTCATAAAGCTGGCATATTATATGCCGGTTATCTATAAATGCTCTAGGTTTCATACTCTTTTTTTGTATTAAGGCTAATCCTCAAATCCGAATTCCATACAATACAACAAAAAGTTAAGTAAAGTAGTTAGTAGCGTTAATTTTAAAACACGTATAAAATCTAAATTAAAGTATGAAACCTTTCACTTTTTTTGTTGACGAAATCAAAAAACATGGACATAACGAATAGTGTGAAGAAATACGGCGTACTTTTTCAGTATTTGTCCGAAACATTTTGTATGGAAATTTGCCTTAATGTAAATAGTCTAATAGCTGTTTCGTAAAGACAGCACTAACATGTTTGTTGACACTGACAATTCATACGTCAAACTTTTTATAACTTGTACCCTCAACATTTCCTATATCTACCTACCTATCATCCCATTCCTTGAGGGTAGACTAAAACGACACACCACTCTCTTGGAAACTTGCCGCGAACGAGTCGAGACGTTCATACGATTGTCCTCGAAAATCACCAAAACGAATGAAAATCAGCCGCGTACCGCGCAAACCCCTTCGCCGAGTTCCGTAGCGCGTCAACACCATCAAAATCATCTAGAGTGGAAAGGATTATCGCGAGCGAACCTACGACGCCATCCAACACCAAGCGCGCCAAGACACCTGCTCAGAGAACCAGCCAGGTCAGTCTACCCATCCTCTAACGATTTTCCTAACCATTTCTTGGTCCTAACGAGTCAAATCATCTTTTTACAATCATCCTATCCTAATTTACAATCATCTTATTTTCCGTTCCAATTTCAACTTGCATCAGCAATTTTCATCCATCTTTTTTCTTGTTTTTTTTCGTTCCATTTCACGTTTAAACGTTTTGTACTGTCAAACTCAAATAATGCTACTTTTACGTTCCGTTCTATAACTTGTCTATGGCATAAAGGCAAAAACATACCTTACTTGTCAGCCGGTAAACTTCCGGTACCATAACTCTTTTAGTTAGCAACCCTGACTTGACTTAATCATTCACTCAATCAATCATTTAAACGTCAAAGTCAAACTTCATTTTGTTTTTGTTTGTTTACGTTTTCTTAACAAGGAATTAATTGATTTTCAAACTACGGAGTTCTCTGATACAATCAAGCTGTTGGGCAAGGACAAACCTCTCAAGGGTAGTATCAGGCGACTTAATCCTTTCCTCGATCCGTCAGGTCTTCTACGAGTTGGCGGACGTCTTGTTCAATCCAAACTGGAATACGGCGTTAAGTATCCGCTTTTGCTTCCAAAATCTCATCACGTGACTCAACTTATTGTTGACCATTACCATCGGCTGTTTCTTCATCCTGGTCTAATGGCTCAAATCAACCTGCTTCAACGCAAATTCTGGATTTTGTCTGCGCGTCGAGTAATCCGACATCAAATCTTTAAATGTCAGCAATGCTACCGCTTACGTCCCAAGGCTCTAGAGCCGTTCATGGGAAATCTTCCATCTCATCGTGTCTCTTCAACGTCTTATCGACCATACCAAAAGGTTGGTCTCGATTTAGCTGGTCCGTTTATGCTGAAGGCGTCCCGCATCCGCAATGCCAAATCTTATAAGGCATACTTATGCATATTCGTGTGCTTCACCACCAAGTGTGTCCACTTGGATATTGTCTCCGAGTTGTCCACTGAAGCTGTTTGGCTTGCTTTGACCGATTCGTTTCTCGCAGAGGGCTGCCTAGCGATGTCTTCAGTGATTGTGGAAAGGATTATCGCGAGCGAACCTACGACGCCATCCAACACCAAGCACGCCAAGACACCTGCTCAGAGAACCAGCCAGGTCAGTCTACCCATCCTCTAACGATTTTCCTAACCAATAGCCTTAGCGATAAGGCCCCGCCTTATTGTTATCTCTATTTTGTTGGTACGTATTAAATATATTTGTACTTTACTTTTTATTAATGTCTTTGTCCCATCAATCATCAATATGAATAAAAGGCTCGGAACTGGCTGACTGACACTACGGTACAGGCCAAACCGCTGAATGAAGAGACTTGAAATTTGGAGGTTGTCAAGAAGTACAGGCGCGTACTAAGAAAGCTATTTAATAAATTCGCTGTGCAAACGAAGTTGAGGGCAGCTTAAAAATACTCGCAAAAAAACAGCTATTTTTGAGTTATTTTTGTACCATAACAGTGATTTTATGAGAAATCTCTTTTCGTCAAAGTTCCGTTGAAGCCTCCATCTCAATTACTGTGTTATCGTGATCCAAATACGAATTTGTATTTCTTTGTTCAATCCAAACACACTCTATAAAAATCGCCTACACTATAACGGGACGTAAGTGTTTACACTATAGGTAGAGTTGGGGATATTCCTGCTTTTTGGAACTTTTTCCGGCTGGATAATTAATAGGTTTCTTATTCGGTATTTGGCGAATATAGCAAAAGTTGAAGGGTAAGCAACGCCAATGCTACATTTGGGTTAAAATTATAAATTGATATGTAAAAACGTGTTGCAGAAAATTATCAACTTACAAAAGGCTTGGACCAGGGGCTTAATTCGCTAAACTGTTATCAGCTCTAGTTATCGAATGGTACCTACGTGAACTTTGGCACATAATTGTAGACCAAAATGCTGAAATTGACGAACCATTCGATAACGAAAGTCGATGACAGCCTACTGAATGACTGACTGATAAACAAAATACAGGCTAAACCGCTGAACGTAGATTCTTGAAACTTGGAGTATGCGTTCATCATGAGCTGAAAGTGCATACTAAGAAAGGCAATTTGTTAATTCGAAACACAAACATGCATGCAGCCGCCATCTAAGATCTTCTGATATTTGGATTAGCCTGTGTCACTTGCGTGAACTTCACAAATCCAATGACACCCCATTTGTAAAAAAACCATCGAGTAGCAATATTATTTTTTTGCTTTATTGTTTGCTCTGTTATCTAAATTTACTGTGTTTTTGTTTTTGTTTTCATATATAAGTTAATACTAATATACATATTAAGTACTACTAACCTACCTTAAGTATTTACATATAATTGTTAAAACAGCACAGAATAAAACATGTACCACTTGTAACGGGAAGGGCTCTGAATTCTGTAATACAGTTTATAAAAACTAAAACGGAAAACAGCGACTGTACCATAACTTTGAACAAATGTTTTTGAAATAAACAATTTTGTATTTGTATTTTTGTATTGTATTAAACTTAGTTGCAGGAGTTAGCTTGTATTAACGTATAGCGTAAAATATTACGAAGTTTCTTTCAAAATCTGTTAAAAATAAGTAATTTTATAACCATTTAAAAATGCCTAGTGTAGTTTATTATGTAGTTTTAATTGCTTTCACCTGTAACTTTCCGGTTTTTTTAAAACTGATAGTCCGACTTTTTACCATCTCTAGCGGTGGTCGCGTACAATGCTTGATTAAAATGTGCGTAGTGTTCGACACAATGAGAGTTATTATGGCCCATTGTGGCGGCCGACTGTGCAGCACTCAGGCCGGGATGCACTTGCGACTTGACTTTATCTTTGGCAGATGTAAACAAGTTTTTTTTTTCAAAACACTTTTCTCTGTTCATCAGTGCTGTTGAGCGGTAGGACTATAAAATCAAATTAGATTAACAAAAAAAGTGTACGAACTGGAATATAGCCTAAAGACGATCTAGGCGCTTTCCTGATGGTAGCACTTGTCTTACTAATATGAAATATTTTTTATTTAAATTTTAGTTTCATTATTATAATTTGAATCTGGAATGATTTTATTTACTTTATTTTTCTGAGGTTAGTACCATCAATTAGCCAACTTCCTGTTACACACTTCCGTCCCATTTAGACGAAATTACTCCCTCAAATTGACAGAAAGTAATAAAAAAGGCATGAGCAACAAGCTTCCTTTTGAAACTGCCGAACCGATTGAGGTGAAATTTATAATATATTTATTTTATACGCATAAGTGTATGTATATTTGTTTATGACCTAGAAACACATTACTTTCGGCTAGTTAACAAGATTTTTTATAAACTTAGCTTCCAAATACCGAGCATATTTCCGCGGTCGTGTGCCCGCCTTATCGGATCAAAGCACAATCGCGCAATTGTGCATCGTGCTCGAGAAAACGCTCGCATTTCGCCAATCTCTGTACGAAAGCCTAGCTTTTAGAGCCAGTAACAACACTGTTACCAGCTTAATTTTTTTACTATCAATATCATCATGCTACGCAGTGCAGTCCACCGCTTCTTTACCTTTAAATTAGTTTAAATAGTGTGGTTTCAGATTAGCGGATTGACCGGGCGGATTAGCTTAGCCGCTCGTGTTTTGTTTTTGGCGCGTGTACGCGTAGTACACGCGTTACACACAGAAAAACTTGTCTCTACACAAGCAGTGAGAGACGCTGCATGCTACTGACACTCGCTAGAAAAAACCGAGCGTAAACGCCAGTAATATGTATACGCGCGCGCGACACGCTTTTGAAGTATCGCGAGTACCAATCCGCCCATATATGAGCGAAAAAAATACACTAGTCTGAAACCGCACTTAGGATCTTTTACTTATAAAATAGCTTATCAATATTATCAAAAGCTTAGTTTTGACTGAATGACAGAATGTCTGACTGACGGCCTACATGCCAAACCACTAGTCGTAGAGACTTAAAATGTATATAATACTTAATTATTTTTTTTTAATTCGCAATGCAAACGAAGTGGCGGGCTTCAGCATCAATATATTGATGGGGATTTTGAAGAGGCGTGTATTTCTAGACCAAAATAGCTCTACCTTCGTAAGTCAATTTGAAGGGTAAAACAAATTTACCTGCTAAATTAAGTGTAGCCTCTCCCACAGCTACTTCTTTTCTTCTTCTTATGTTGAACTTTCTACCAATTTACGAATCTATCCTTGAGAATGTTACTCTCTACTTATTTGAAATAGAAAATAGAGTCCGGAAACTAATTCTCTTATTTTAACCCGACCGCATTTTATGAATAAAATAGTACCTACTAAAACCACTGTATCATAAAAATCTACGTCAAAATTACCCTTTCCAACAAAATTTATCGTTATGTCTATACTGTTAGATATTAAGTAATTCTGTGCCACTGATCTCTATACAATCGAGGATATACCTACCAGGGATTGTAAGCTTTATGTTGGCGGAACTCACGTCTGATGTTTACTGCTTTTTCATTACCTACTCATAGCCATTTGATATGATCCAAGCATAAAGTAAGTGATAGAGTAAGAAGTTACCTGTGTAACTACTCCAGACAAACGTTTTGTTAAGTACTTTGCTAAAAGTTTAAAAGTAAGAGGCTATGCCGTTTTTTTAAGACAAAATATCTGCAGGATTATGTATTGTAATAAGTACATAAAGTTTAAGTAGGAGTTTATACCTACAAATTCAAATACAAATTCGTTTATTTATATTTATACATAACATAACAGATATTTCCAAATTGTTATATATAAGTAATTTTAAAAGAAAGAAACCTTAAAAATAAATGAGATCTTCTCTTAGAGTAAGACTTAGAAATAATAAAACAATACAAATAACTTACTGACTCATCAAATCTAAAGAAACTGATACAGGAGATATAAAAGCCTATATTTCGATACACTAGTATTTCTTATACAGATCTTATCTCGTAAGAAATCGAATGCCAACTTGCACCAATTTCAAAGTTCCTAAGCAAATACTTTACTCCCTTGGCAGTTCTTAACGGTGAGAATCTGAACTGTTAAGAACTACTAAGCGAGTAAAGTAATTGCTCAGGAACTTTGACAGTTTGGTGCAAGTGAACCTAGTGTTATTTACTTAAAAAAACAGTTAATATTTCTCATCGTTCAAAACATTTAAATAAATTAATGCGGAAAAATGTCACCAAACACACCTTCTAAAATTGTGGTGCGAATTTACTGGCCAAATCTACCGTTCTGCAAATTGAGTTTCATAAACTTATTTGTTTGTTATTGTATCGAATGAGCCCATCAATACCACGAGATTCCCTTCTCCTAGTCTTTACACCCTCGACCAAGAATGATGGGGCCTCCACGCCTGGATTGGCTGCCCGGTCCTGAGGGAAATCATAGGCCGACGGTGTTGCCTATGGTTTATTGTTTCTACTATTGGTATAGTTTCTTGTAAGACTTTATATTGGTTCTTGGGTAGATAGATGTAGGTAATAAAACATAAATGTACTAAACATAAAAAAAAATGGAAAAAATTCAAAACCTAAAAAGGCAAGGTCATTTATTTATTTTTATTTATTTTATTTATTTAACATTAGACTCACAGTTACATTTTTTTCTTATATAAGCTATGAAATATATGCTATTCTTAAACCAAATTGAGTCTACATTTTGTTTACTGTAAATATATAAGAATTATAGGTAGGTAAGTCTGGGTAGATAATTAGTAACTCTAACAGCAGTAAATTACAAACAAACAAATAATCGCATTGTGTTTGTCAGTGGTGTGTGTGAAGTGTGAATGTGATGTGTGTGTGTGTGTGTTGTGCGAAGTCTTAATGAGTTGCCTACCTAACCTGCAACGCTTGCAACAAGTATGCGCTCGAAAAACAAACTTGTCATTAGGTGCGGTTTACATGATGGTCATTTTATTCTAAAAACTACTAAATTTCTTTCATATTTATTTGAAGAAAAAAAAATGTCTTATTATAACTTATTATAAGTTGCTGTTACTGAACACATATAAAGTACAGAACTAAAAAAAAATTAAGATATTTTTTTTTTCATATAAATATGAAAATAATTTCGTAGTTTTTAAATGACCTTGCCTTTTTAGGTTTTGTTGTCAATCGTTACGCATCATTGATTTATTTGAGTTTCATTAATCGCAAAATCGGGTACTTAGCTCAGCCAGGTCGCTACAGCTCGGCTCAGGCGCCGCACTCGCCCCGCTGTCAGTCGGTCATTTTGTGGTAGGTATGTATAACCAAAATTTTTGATTGCACAGATACAACGTTATACACCATCTGCATTGCCCATTTAATTTTTTTTGGTAATTAATGAAATGATCACGAAAACTCGCACTATTTTCGAGATGTAAAGAACATTTATTTTTTCAGATCGTAAGGAATACTTTTACCAATTTTCAGCTTAATCGGTGCAATAGATATATCGTGATTAAGGGTAATCCTCAAATCCGAGTTACATACAAAAATGTTTCGGACAAATACTCAAAAAGTACGCCGTATTATAGTAATTTCTACACACCTCCCTCCTCATACACCTCCCATATGTTTGTGACAGACCTCCCATATGTTTGTATTTAAGTCGCACATTAGGTTTATTAAAACAAAAAAATCTGTATATTAATGTACTTTTATTTTTAAATAAATATAACCAATAACATTTATTACATCACAGGAGCAGGGTATCATAAAACAATTCATTGCAATTACACTACAGAGCCTCCATAGGGGGACCATAGACAATTTAGTAATGTCTATGGATTCCTCAAAGTAAAGCAAGCTATAGAGCGCTAGAATAACCATTGGTACTATACCAATTAAACCAAATTCTAATGACGTAATGGAGACAATTGTCACGGTTACCGCCAATTTTTCTGTCAAAACACAAAATCGGCGTTCTTAATTTTTGTTGACGCATGCGAAAATGTCGTGTCTGAAATCTTGACTTTCATATAAAAAAATGCTGTCAGATTTGAACACATGCTGATGGACATTGCACGAAGACAAGATTAACTGCTAATAGCTTTTGGGTAAGAAAGACAGCTTTTATAAATTTGCATTTGCTCAAATAGGCTTCTTCGCGCCCTATAGCTATTATTACGGAAAGTCCCTCGAATGATCGCGTAAATGCCAAAATTGACGTAGCTTATTATAAATTAATTAATTCTAAATTAAATTAATACTTATATGCTTTAAAAGTACAGTAGCGATGAAAACAGTTAATTTTATTTCCATGATGAAGAGATGTAGGCCTTTTGTGCGTTGAATATATTTTATTAATGCTATTTGTATAAAAACTGGACAAACGAATCCTTAAAGACGACAAGTAAATGGATTTTCTCGTTTTTCATCGTTACTATTTGATCTCTGTATTATGTACTTGATAATAATTTAATTTTTTGTTTTCGAAAGGGAACGCAATAACTAAAATTGCGGTCCTCGCCTCCGGCAATAACTGTTTTTTTTTTCATTAAATTTGTTACATTTTATGAGCTATAGGCCCAGGAGAAAATATATACGTATCTTAAAAAAAACTACTTTATTTATGTAAATGTTGGCAATAAAATTAACAAATTTAATTATAGTAGGCCTATATAATATTATTGTTAAATCATACTATCCTTTCTAACCCCGTGTTATAAATATTATTTAAGTAAATTAGAAAATACAAGTTACATTAAACTTAAGTTACAAATACAATACAATAATATAATATCTACTTTATGAACAATATTTAAGAATTATTTTGGTGTTTACTTTGACATTGACAAATTGTCAATTTATATTTCAATGTAGGTATCTATTAAACTAATTTTCACAGGTAACAATGGACTTTGAAATCGATGAAAATACTTGTCTCATTCAAAAATATTGCTCATTAGAGTACACGAAATCTAAAGATATGCATAACTAGAAACAGGTAAATATAATCTACAACTAAATACACTTTTTACAAATCGTAGAACGTCCAAGCGAAACTCCTAAGTATAGTTTTAAATAGGTGATAAATTTATTTCTATGATTTAATTTATGAATATGGTATAAAAAGTACAAACATCACAATGATCATTATAGAATGGTTGGAGTATTTTGTACTCATGGTAGAGTCAAAATTGGCTGGAATCAATTATTCTCTGTCAACGCGCCCTTTTGGTAGGTATGACTAGCGATTAAGAAGCATTGCCTGCAATGTCGGTCCTTTTAGTTTTATTCAGCTTGACGTGATTTAGGTTAGTAATGTATTTTTACCCACTAAAACTCTACTTGATGAAGATAAAAGATTTTAAAGCGACTTTTATTTAAAAAAAGGATTTTTTTATTCAGACTCAATATACAATTATTCTATTTTCTTTAATCCAGCACTAAGCTGTTAAATATAAAACAATGTATGAAAGAAAGTCTCTTTAAAAAGACCAAGTCATTATCCAAAAGGCATGACGTGCTTTGCATTTCATATTTATGTTGTTGGGTGCAATTTTTTATGCACATTGCACACTCTTTGTCAGTTTGCGGTTGATTTCTGAATATGGCAATCGGAACGTGATATCTCGATCGTACGGTGAATAAGTGGATGTCGGTATTGTGTATTTTACCCGGAGCCGCAGGGAGATAACATAAATAACTCTGACAGCTCAATTGTGAATGATT
The DNA here is from genome assembly GCA_932526365.1 of Lobophora halterata. Classification (NCBI taxonomy): domain Eukaryota; kingdom Metazoa; phylum Arthropoda; class Insecta; order Lepidoptera; family Geometridae; genus Lobophora; species Lobophora halterata. The sequence goes on from OW052013.1 coordinate 10,274,367, forward strand.
ACAATGATGCGAACACTTACATACCTCGAAGGTATACATTATATAGAATAATGTATGCGTTACTCACAAATCATGAAAGAAGCAAATATTATTTTGGATCACTTTTGTGTTGTATAGATAGACCTGTTATTTCTTCAGACATATGCATTTGTCTGTAAAATGTCAAAGAAATGATTTTATTGCATGTTTGTACTTTTTAAATTCCTTCTTATTATAATTCTTAGTGAAGCTAATAATACTGTACAAACCTTAGTTAGGCAACGCATTATAGAGTATATAGAGTGCCTTCAATACGAAGACAAAATGGACAGAGACAACGTAAATTAGTAGTACTCTGTACAAACGAACATGTTACTTTGGCAAGATTAAAAAGTAAATTTACAGAATTAGAAAATAGGTATTCATACACAAATAAATCCATTTTCCCTTATTAAGTAGAAAATCTATGCACTAGTTATCATCATAAATTAAATATTTTCTTACCTAATAATTAAGTATATAATAAAATGAGGTACGTGAAACCATTGTGACTATGTGTGAAGATGAGTCATCATTACTATGACTTAACCCTACATTGTACAATCGCCGGCACAAGTCGTAACAACTGTCAAAACAAACTGAGAGTGACATATTAATCAATATTTTGACAGATGATAAAACTAATGTTGCCATTGTAATAGTTAAAACAATATTAACATGCGCGATCTACAATAACAATTATACATAAAATGCAAGAAATGGAACGATTAAAATCGTAAGATTTTTAAATTAAACTATTAGCATAAAATAAATAAAAACTTGTAAGTAATTTACATTTGTAACGAAATCCTAGGAAGGAAACTCCATAAACGAAAACACTCAACTTACATAATTTTATTGGATCTAAATCAGTTTTGATAAAATTGGAAGATTAAAAAGAGCCTATTTTATTTAAAATCAATTAACATGGGATTTTCTCTCATATTTTTGGCATATAAAAATCTATGAATATTATCATCAAAAACTCTACAGTATTATTATTTAATGTTATTCCTAACGGACTAGGCAAACGCTTGACGTCAGCAGAAATGAATACTGACCAATATCAGGAAAAAGTAAGTGATTCAGTCATGTAGAATAAATAGAAAATCAGCAGAGCTCGTAATACCAAGCGTGATTGGTAAGGGCAGACAACATTCACTTCTGTCGACGCGATTAATGTATGAAGGTAATAGACAGCACGCATATGGCAATAACAGTTAAAACAACTACATTCAATCGCGCTTGCGTGGTTCCAACGACGGAGCATCACTATCGAACAACGAGCAAGTGAAATCGACATATTCTTGCCCATTGACGTGCAAAAAGTAAGGAAGTAAATTAATCTTTCTGAAGGTGTCTACTATAGAGTACTCGAACGATTGGCCGCGGCTGAGCAAAGTAATAAGCTTGGCTAAAATTGGATAGGTAAGTTACTTAGTTATTTTTTACACGACAATGCAAGCCTTGTTGATTAACATATCTCTCCTTATCCAAAAAACCTTCCAATATGGTGGGCGGCAATTGACAGTTCATTCAGATTGGCAAGCCAAATTAATGACAGTTGATAGCACGTCGCTGCAGGCGTCTGATGCGTCGGTGCCAATCGTCACGCCACTCCAGCAGAAGAGTCCGGTCACCGACTGTAAGCCCGGGTAGGCCGGACGATATGCCTTCTTTTTCCACCCCTAGGATTAGGTAAGACCTGAATAAAACGAAACATTATTCGAGCAACAAATTAAAGGTAAATAATTCTGCATCTGCATTTATTTTGGTGCTATGCAAGTTAGCACTCTTGAGCAACGGAATTTGTGCTTCATGACACTTTTAAAAATGTCAAAGTACACTTACTTGTTGAGCTTGAGCTTAGGGCACTTGCAGGCGAGGTCCCTGGCGCGCACGTACAGAGCCGCGGTGCCGCGCCTCAGCCGCGAGCGAGGCCCGCGCTTGTACACGGCTTGCACGCTCAGCGCCAACCGCACCCATTCGCCGCCCCCGCCGTGTGCCTCGCGCCCGACCACCCTGCCCATTATGACTGCAAAACCAGTTATCGTTAAAGTTCATTGTAAAAGATACACTATTAAAGTAACAAAAACCTATTATCCCTGTTCATCATGATAATTTGCGCAGAAGATACCTAGAGAAGGAATCATCGTTGCAATATCCGTTCATAGATTATACTTGTTCTTACCGTAGTCGCGGCTGCAGAACTTGTTGAGGTTTAGCGTGCGAGCGCCGATGCGACATCGGCCGCACTGATCCGTCGCTGCACATAACATTCAAAGGATGAGTATAACCTATAGTTAAATTAACAACTTTATCACTCAAAAGCTTCCGTGTTTAATATAATGGTAAAGCATTGCTGTTAATATAATAAGTTTTTTAGATGTGAATATAATATTAAATGCTGTTATTTATAAATAATTATTTGGTTCTTGCTTTATAAATAATAAAAGTGTTTTTATAGTTAAACTGGTGATTTTATTAATGTGGTTAATAAAAATAGTACTAAATTATTTATGCTGAACGTGGTTAAGAAGTAATTAATATAAGAAAATAAAGTTTAGGCACAGCTGAGGCATTAAAAAGCATAGCTTTTATTTATAAACGTGTAAAGTGTATGTGCGCAATACAATAATGATTAAGTTACCTTTCAGTCACCACTGATTTAATAAAGGAAAATAAAAGTCATGAATATTATGGGTCTGTTAATGAATGATTTGAAAAAAGCCTGAAAATAAACACTTGATAATTATGAATATTTATGATCATAATTTTACTTAAGTAAATTAAAATGAAGAAAAAAATGGGCAAACAGCACATTGTTTCAAAATGAAACTCTTTACATTGAGATAATACTTTCTAGAAATTAAATGATAAATAAAATCAATGTGCAAATTAACAAAAAAGAGACTGCATTATATAATATTACAAAACAATTTGATTAGATTAAAAATTATGATATTATGATTTTGTTAAATCTATGAAATCTTTATGCAGTCTCTCTTGAAGGAAGCATTCGATAACCTGTTAAACATTTTAATGCTTCTTTTTAATTACTAGTAGAATACACCGAACAGAGGGGTGAGGTTTAGCTTTAAAATTTAAGTAACAACTTGTGGTTTCGAGAGGTTTTGTTGAAAGTGATTTGAGTATCCAGAATTGATTAAGTTTTATTTTATTGTAATACGAAATCCTCAACCTTTAGAATAATCAGTAAATTAGACTTATTTGTAAGGCTTACAGTTCCAGTCAATAGTGGATTTAAAGATTACTTCACTTTAATTTCATTTCTATTAGTTAAATGTGAAATGAAAGAAATAGGTAAATATCTTAGATCTGGTGACCTTTTTTCTTATGTTTTTTAGGCCAAAGACTGTATAACGTTCTGATCGTTCAAATGCTTCCTTGGATGAAGGTGAGGCGAGAGTGCATGAAGGTCCACTTACTACTTACCGCGGCCCGGCTCGCCGTCCACCGCCTCCATCGCCTGCACAGCCGTCACGACGCGAGGGATGCCTGCGGACCGAGAAGACACTAATGTACAAGATGGCCGTGTGCTAGCTTTAAGATTAAATTAAATTAATAAATAATCAATTAATTAAATTATTATAAATTGTGTTAAATATTATACGTATTTTAATATAAGGGTAAAATTAAGGTTTTAATTTTCATTTTTGTCTTGGGCTGACAATACTGTTGTTTTTTTTTTTTTTTGCTGCTGAAGATATATTTTTGGATAAGTTTATAACTGAAATTTATAAAGAGATTTTGTTTACAAAGAACAGTTTAACGGCTACTAATTTTAAGGTATATTTTAAATTTATTTAATGCTCGCTAATTAATATGTATTTATAATAACTTGAAACTCAAAAGTGACTAAGTATGATAAATACGTATTTTAGTATGTTTAGTTTCAGCTGCATTATCAACGACACTTGTCTGAAGGACTAAATTAACTTGCAACAAACACTTAAAATATCATAAAGATTAGTATACCCATCCGTTTGGATTAACCCAAGATTTACAACCTGTTACAGTTTCAACCGTGACTCATGTCTTAGGAAGCTGTATCACTCACCAAGCACAAATCTATCTGAATTATTCAGAACTTACTACGACTGACCATATTAAAGTTCATATTTCCGAATTTCTCCTAAATTTCTGTTGAAACTACAAAAAAATAGAAGTATTTTTGACGTTTATTTGATGCGAATAGCGTGGGTAACTCAAGGCAAAACTTCGATCACGTTTTATACCATGTGTTCACGATTAAACTTTATATTGTTTTGAGTGTTATGCTATCCAGCTATGATTCAGCAAGTAGCAGTAGCATAATCAGCATACAATGTTCCCACTGCTGGGACTCAGGCCTACTCTCGGCAGGAGAGCGAATGGGTCTTAATCCACCACGCGGACCCAATGCGTGTTGGTGGATGTCACATGCCATAGAAAATTTGTTTTCTGTCCTTTGAGGTGCCGGTTTCCTCTCGATGTTTTCCTCCACCGTTGCGAGAACGTGGGATGCATAAATAGATTTTTTCGACCGAAAAAAACCCACTTACGCATGACTGCCACCGGGATTCGAACCCGCGACCATCAGATCGCAAGGCAAGGGCCTCATCCACGTTCTTGCAGGGGCACTGCCCGCTCGTCTGGTTGCATGTATACACTGCATCAGTGGCGATGAGTTAACTCACGTATGCAGGGTGCGATGTGGCTCCTGGATTGCTGGTAGCCCTTGGCGCAGCGGTTGCAGGTGGTGCCCGTGACTCCATCCTTGCACGGACACTGCCCGCTCGTCTGATTGCAGGTCTTGCCACTCGCTCCCACTGGATGGCAGTCGCATGCTGTGGACAGATGTTTTTGTTTTTAAAAGTTCTTTATATAACGTAATAAAAATGATACTTAACACTGCTCAGCTCACTAATAGTGAAAGTTGGAGTCCAATCAGTGACCTACACTACAAAATCAAAAATTTTAAACAAAATTTATTTGACAAAAAGTAAACTTGAAAAAAATAACGAATAAAAAAAATTAATTGGTTCTGAAAATATAAGACAGAACGGAGACCTGGGTGACTCGATAGGCCTACCGATACACTTTTTGAATCTTCAATACTTACAAACATTTAAGAACTTACTATAACATTACATTTCTTTACATGTACTTTATCAGTGCGCGTTTTTAACTAGCGTAAGAAGAAATACTTACGCACAGTACATTTTTTATCAATATTCCATGAATCTTACAGCTGTGGAAAGAGATGAAAGGCTGTTTAAAGCAGAGAGCAGAGAGCAAGAAGTAAAAAATTGCAAGAACAAAAAAACAGTTAAAATTCATTATTACCACGACACTAAACAGCTTAGCAAGCCCCAGAAAGGATCTTATTTATGCACTTGATAGAGCCGACTTAGGGTAATTTTAACTATTGTATTGGGAGTTCAAACTTAGAAAGGTCCTCAGCAAATTTACTGGTAGTCAAGTCATAATTCATCTTTCATGTGCACAAAATTATCATAAAAATACTTTTGTAAAGCTAAAATTAGTCGATAAGTATCTATGTTTCATTGTAAAAATTGTTGGTAGACCAATAAAATAAAATAAAATAAAAACAATCCCCTTTTTCCTATATGCTATAATAAGAACTTGCTTTATCATAATGTTTACGAAAAGTTACGCCAAAACTCCACAGTTTTTCTTTATTGAGTCCTATTGTCATACTAACGCTACTATTATTGTCAATAACAAACTTTCCTCCAATTTCGTGAGTTCCTTTGTTGGGAAGAGCTTCTTTCTTTAGATGAAAATATTGTTACCAGCTGAAATACATTTAAGGCTTCAGTAACCTTGTTGAGAGTATTGTATTTCGATATTACCTTGTTCATAAAATTGGTAAAATAGTCACATAATATTGGAGATATTTGGCAGTTAGGTACAGACAGCGTCATAAATAAGTATCCCCTTGCAAACGACACCCAGATTCAAATCCCTTCAAGACGCCATCGCCACTGAGGCGTACGAAGAAGTTTTACCTTAAACAATTGTTGTTAATCTAGCCTAATCATAACTTTATACTGATTTTTAAAGGGATTTGAAGCTGGGTGTCTTGTTTAACGGGGTTACTTATCTATGACGCTGTCTGTACCTAAATTTAGTTAAGTGTTATTATGAAACGAGTTCTAACTTCGAGGTTACCTCAGTTTTCGTAAGTGTTTTGATAAAATCCTAGTCCTATTCTATTTTTTTATCAAGAATAATAATAATAATAGCGTTTAACCACTACCTCACCTGGTGGTAAGTGATGGTGTGGTCGAAGATGCCACTATACACCTGCCTATACACGCCACCAATCCAGAACGAATTCTCAAAATTAAAAAGTAAACTAGGTACTAATCTAAGCCAGGTACTACGTAGTTAGGTATGTATTATTTCAAAATAGTTTCACTAAATTTTAAAGTTCGAAAACTGAAAACCGAAAACTAAAACGGCAATAAAACTTTCACCTTATAAACTCGATCGTCGAAGGATAAATGAGGGTCACACAAAATCGCTAACCTCAAGTTTCTCACAACCCTCGATGGCTGGGACTCAATTATTCGTGTAGCGACCACTGACCCTAGCCGCTTAGTGGCCCGCAGTTTACGAGGGTCTGATGATCAGCTCGGTAGTCTCAGTACGTGCGGGGTAGATATTGAACCTCCCAGGATGTAGGTAGGTATTGCTGGCTTGAAGATGTTGTGGTCGGTAGGGACTTTGTTTATGACGTGGTGGACAAATTCCGTGATCTGTACTGTTCGTTTTTAGGTTTTGTTAGACAAACTAAACAAAAAATCATGTTGAAATGAATGAATGAAATAAATGAAAATGAATGAAAATTCTCTATTGAATACCATAAGACAAAAAAACCATAACATAGAGAAGGAAATATTATGTACAAAATTTAGTACAAAGGGCGGTCTAATCGCTACTAAGCGATCTCTTCCAGACAACCAGTACGAAAACGGCCTTATTTATAAAGCACTAGCTGTACCCGCGTGCGACTTCGTCACCCCTGGAAGAATTGTTTATTGTCAATGTTGTTTGTTCCACCCGCGAAAGAAATGTCATAGAATAGCAAAGTGTCAGTACTAAGAAAGTCAATCAATACTTGCACATTTTCAATCCCTCTTTTTACCCACTCGAACATTGAATTTAGTAGATAACTGAAAATCATGGCGGTACTTATCTTCGGAAATCATAAAAATGCAACTTTCAATGAGATATTGTGTATACTTTAGGAGACAGGCTCAATCAACTTTAGGGCTTATAACTCCTTTATTCTATACTTTCAAATCTTTTAACTTTAAATTTGTAAATCGATGAAACCCGGATCTTATTATTTGTTTTGAAGAACATAATTCCAAAGTTTAAGATAGATACACTCATAAAAAAATCTGTATCCATACAAACTTTAAACTTCTATATCTACCCTCTGAAGAGATTTAGCGATATATTATATAGCCTATAACCATTTCAGGTTTTGTAGCTATGATATCGTAAAGTTTCAGTTAAATCCGTTCGGTAGTTTTTACGTGATGGACGAACACACAAACCCACAAACAAACAACCAAAGTCTTCCAATCAAAAAAAAATTTTTGGGGCACGTTTATTAATCTCGTCTGAACACGTTTCCGTCAAAAAAAAACATATGTACAGAAATTCGGGGTCTTGTGCTTTATAATATGTATAGATTAGCTGATTCCAGCAATTTCGTTTGCGTTGCGAATTTCCAAATTCCCATCTTAGTACTCACTTTCAGCTTTTGACGAACAAATCATTGAAGTTTTAAGTCTCAACGTTCAGCGGTTTGGTCTATACGTTGTCTGTCAGTCAGTCATTCAGGCCCAAGCCTTTTGACTGATGAGGGTTATTTTAATTTAATTTATAAACTTCTAAGCTATAATTAATAATTCTACATGCTAACAATCTATACAACTAAATAGAATTTAATGAAAAACTAATGAATTTTTGGGTATTAATTGGTTTCAAATAATTGAAGTGATGTGATATATAGCGGCAATCAAAACATTTGGTGAAAAACAATCTTTCAACAGAATATTTTAAATAAAAGTGTTTTGAAATGTTTTGATTTATTATATCAATTTCAACCTACGTTTAACCCAAACTTTCATTCAACATTCTTTTTATTCACGTGTTAGAAAAAAAGAAAATATTTCGGCGCACAAAAATGATTTCACAAAAGACGCAAAAACAAAAACACGTATCCTAAAATAACAAGGGTTAATATTTTCCTCAAGGAACTCTTGAGTCAATCTACACGTCAGCAGGAAGGCAATGTGCCCTTCCGTCCCACAGGGGCCATTCGTGACACGGACCAATCGGGATCAGACGGAAGGACAAGAGGGTACCGTAGGGACTATTCACAGACCAAAGGGCATCTTGGTATATCTGCGCGAACCGAAAAGGGACAAACTTTTATGACAAAACTATACGGTTACCAAAAACCGATCGGAAACGGGTTCGCTGTAAACCTATTATGCGTTTGTTTTTATAGGGCTATTGGCGATTTCAATGTATTCTTGTTTGGAAATAAGATTTCGAGGGTCGAAAGGTCGAGATATAAAACCATCACAGTTTTGCTTACAGACGAAACTATTTTTGGAGTTTCTTTAGTGCTCGTAAAAGATACGGTTTTTAGAGATATTAGTTATATGTTGACAGAGGTTTGATAGCCCACTAATAAATTTCCATATTTTATTCGATACTTTTAAATATGAAAAATGGTTTTTCATAGAACCTAAAGTATTTCATTATTATTTTCCAACTCATTTTATTATTTCTGAGTTCGTTCATTAAAACAATTGTTTTAAATAAACTTTAAACAAAATCTACAATAGATAACCAACATCAAACAAAAATCTTTTGAATCCACATCTAATCTGAACCGGGTTTAGACTGGGTTCTATTCAAACAGAGATAGTCTGTGTTTATTCCCAACTAAAAAGCAGGTGTAAAACTTTTATCGGCCATTTCGTGTATTTTTATCTCTTTTATGGCAACAGTTTACAAATTCATCCTTTATTTATAAAACGTTTAAGGTAACGTCGCTGTGACGAGTTTATGAGAACATTTTACGTAAAATTTATAGTTTTATTCATAAAAGTGGGTAAATAATCTGCTTGCTGTGAAAACATCATAAAAATAACACTTAGCTGGAATCCAAGGTTTTTTAAGTTTTTTATATTATGTTTTACTTTGATTGGATTCGATATCTATCGGCTTACATAATAGTTTCTACAAGTACATAAAACTCTTATCTCTTATCTTCAGATTAAGATAGGTCAAAATGTTTTTTTTTTCATTTGTTGATCATGAACGATATTTCTGCGGTATCCTAATTATTAACGTGGTAGAGTTTGTGGAAAAATTAGTTTTATGCCAGGGATGTACTCAGTACTCACGTTTGCAGGCCTTCTTGTGCGTGATATGCTTGGCGGGGTCCCTGTAGTACCCCTCGCGGCAGTAGTGGCAGTGCCTCCCGGCAGTGTAATGCCGGCACTTGAGGCACACGCCTCCGCTGACCCGGCCTGACAGCTTGTATAGTTCCATGTTGAAGCGGCACCGGCGCGCGTGACCGTTGCAGTTGCATTCTGGAAACAACAACTCAATAAGAACGATGTATTTATAGAAATAATCACAGACTTATCGGGGCAACACAATCCAATCTGTACTAAAAATTTGGAACCTTGGTTTGGAGGGTTGAACCAAGAAATATTTTTATATGTTATCGCCTCTTGACGCTACTAATAAGGCCAAAGACTAGAGTTCTCGACTTCTACGCCACCCTTCGTTCACGCATTGCGTCCTTCAGAAACGCTTGCGTGCACCTAAAAATTTTATCCTCCGGACAATCGCTGAGTGCCCAGATAATCACTTCTTTAGTCATTAGCTATCTGTGCACCGCAATCAAGTTTTTATATGTTTGATAATAAGAATAGCCCACCATTATTATTATTGTTATAATATGGAGTTGTCTAAAATAAACAATAATTATTATTCTAATTACAAGAGTGCTGTCTCAACCATTAATTGATATGTTGATTGCTAAGAGCATCAAAACAAATTAACCGTATGCGTGTTACCAAATTGCTTATTGACTTTATCCCAACGAGTAGCCAAAACCAGAGCCACTTACCAGAACTATTCAATAAATCCCCATATTTCTCTCACTCATGCCGTTTAACTTACCATAACGTTATGACATCATTACGTTTCTGGATTCCTGTTAAAACAGCCACGGCCTTAACTCACTGCCTCAAAGAGAGTACAGAGGCGGAGCCAGGATGAAAATGACATGAAATTTATGAGCTATATTTCCACGCAGACGAATTAAGGGATGAATGAATCTCTCGCTATTCAACCTTCTTGAAATATTAGAGCAAGATTTTGAGCATCTTTAAATCAAGAAATATATCTCAAATGATTCGCTTGATGATATCGTTTTTGAAAAAAAAAACTATTATTTCAAGAAAAAGACGTATCCTAAATGTGGAATAGTAAATAAAAATAGCTCTCCTGTATCCTCGGGTGCAGCCAAGAGATACTTCTAGTCTGAGGCTCCAGATTTATCGAGATGGTTTTAAAATTTAGATCAGAATCATCTCTTATCTATTATAATCCGATAATAATTTTGTTTCCACTTCATGCAATTTTTCTTTCGCCCCCTATCTCTACTCCTGAGTCCAGCCCTGCGCGTCCATTCCTGCGCGGGCGCATCCCCACATAAAACTGTCAACGGTATGATCTGTGGCGCACACATCACTATTACAGTATTTACGGCATACAGATGTGTTTAAAAAAAAATATTGAAGTTATTTCTTAGTGTAAAGTGGGCTATTGAATCCATCGCTTATTTGTTACAGATGATAGATAGTGGGAAAGATGAATGATGATTTATTTCTGTTGTCTTTTTCATCATTTCCCACGATTTAAAATTGATTCTGAGTAAAAGCTCTCAAAAAGTGGCTCTACGTCATCTAGATCTAAACATTCAGACATATTTTCTATAAATATCGCCTTTGATGCTACTAGAAAACCCTGAAAATTTATGTTTGTGTTGTAACTAGAAAGTCATTTTTAATGCAAATTTCAAAAATATACTGTTTTGTTCTCCGTCCCAAGGTTGCCTGGAAGAGATCGCTCTTAGCGATAAGGTCGCCCGTTGTACCACTTTTTCTTCAGTATTGTTTCTACTTCATGTAACTTGGTTTATGGGTGTGCAATAAAGATTACCATCTATCTATCTAATTCTCTCAAACATTGCATTTTTTGCATAAACTCTCGCCTCAGCGGCGTAACGCCATGCCTTAAAATTTGTGACACTTATGCCTTCTTGCACCAAACTGTCAAATACCCTAAGCATTGACTTAACTCGCCATTAATTTTTTGAAAAATAGAGATCAAAAATCATAATTTATCAAAGAAAATCTTCGCTTACACAAAATAAGAATAGTCCTACAATGTAGGTATAATATAAATTCTAGTGGAATATCGAGGAAGTAGATACCTAGTCACTTCACACGATCATTAAATCTTGTAGTAGGCCAACTAGGATTACTAAGTAATATTAATGCATTACATTTTCCGTAATGGCGGTATAAGTCTCTGTCGTAGGTAATGCTCCACATTTTGACCTAACTTGAGATTTTAATGTCCTTACATTTCTCGGCCTGCACAGATTAATAATTCCATAGACTATAAGGAGGCAATATGTCTAGTCTATGCTCTATGTTGTACTTTGCTACGGAAAGATTAATAAGTTACAATTTGTAAATTTATCTTCAAAGTATAGGTAGAGTCAGCTGCACAGACATGTACACTCCCGAGCCTTCACATTTATATTATACTCTTAATTTTGCTAAGACATTCTTCTTTTGAAAATAATTCTGGCAAGTAAGGTGACATTAATTTGAAAAACTTGTTTGAGCTTTTCTTTGCAAAATTAAGAGAAACATAAACATGAAAGTTTGGGAGTGTATACATGTCTGTGCAGCTGACTGTACATAGAACACGGAAACTTTTAGGTAGGTAGTGTATCATTTACACTTTCGAGCTACTATATTATTACCGTATTAATTTGCTAAAAAAAGTATCAAAAACCTTATTTTAGGTTGAAATAATTGAATTTCCAGTACGAAAACACTGGTACTAGGGCCAATTGGATGGCTGGCTCACACGAGACGAGACATGAACCTATAAATCTAATTACAATAGGAATTTTCTAAAAGCTTAGTCATAATCCAATTTTTATTGATTTTCTTCAGAGTAAAAACAGTAAAATATTGTAAATAATGGTCTGGGCTTTTAAGAAAATTGCACTCGATTTCAATTGCTTTTAGTTTGTGTATTTTATGGGAAGCGGGGGAGACCGGGAGCCTGTCTGCGTCGAGTGTACGTGAGAATTATATTGAGGAAGTGTTTTCGAAGAATCCAAGATTTATCTTAAAAAATCTTTTGAATGTAGGATAAAATTTGTGTTTTTTTTAATTGATATTAATAAAAAAACGGGTTCCTTCTATTCTACAGCTTGTCTTTCGACAAAGGCCTCCTCCAAAGATTTCCTTTTTGTCCTGTCCATTCTGCCCCTTAAATAACTTAAATAATAACTACCCTTATTATTTTACACATATGTATAGTAATAAAAAACTCAAAACGAAAAATGTCGTTCTTATGGCATCGAGCCATGAATACCTACTTGGTGCACTCGAGCGCTGAATCGCAAAGATTGTGGTTCCCAATGGGAATTCGGAGCTTTTTTGGAACCTTAACTAATTTATGCACTAGGTACGTTGGTACATAAACTATACCTATACATAGACAAATGTTCGAGATGCTTATTTGTAGCTAACTCAATTCCCAACGAAATTTTAACTTTTTCCGATAATATATATAACTACAAATAATATAATTTGGTGTGTCGAATTGCCCTTTTATTAAGTTTACAAGTATTACCAGTTTCTAAATGAGTAAAAAAAGATAATTGGTCTACGTTCAACTGTAACTTTCGACGATCTAACTAAGTCATCACTTTTTCTGCGAATCTCTTCGGTCTTCATCGACACGTAGCGAAAGATAAATAAAGCAAGTAGGCCCTTAACCGAAATTAAAAGAAACTGATTAGCTACTTTCCCGCGTTTAATGGCCACGTGCGAAGACGTGCCCTCGTGATAGGGCTGCCATCAATTTATAGTTAATAAATTATCTAAAAAATTAGGCAAAATAACTCGAAAATAACGCGCTTCAATAAGCTCAACTTAAAACTTTCAAAATAGTTGTAGGTTGCGTAGATTAAACACTACGTTTAGTGCCGAGATCACATGTACCGAGTACTCGGTACGTGTGTATCTAGGCATAAGTTTTTGTGCTTGTCAGTCAGTATTTTAACTTTTGTCGTTACTGTCATCAGGTAGCATAAGTTGGGTATTTGTTGAGCATTACACGGCCTCGTAAGATAACTACGTAAAAATCACTTTTAACAATTAAAAAAACGCCTAAATTCTTGTTACTTTTGGTCCAAAATAATGTATGCCCTTACAGTTTTTTGGAGAATATTGTTTATGTTAGTACACAAGTGACAATACGAGACAATTATATAATTTACTTTCCTAAGAGCATAGCGAAGATCACACTTGACCACAATCAGATCAGGACCACTCAGGATGAATGAATTAACGAATGATTTATTTGTCTCAAGCATGGTTAGTTACAGTTAGGTCTTATGAATGTATAAATAAAAGTCACATACTTCACTGTAGAATATAAATTTTATTTTAATTTGTATACAGGATCCGCAAGAACAGCGGTTAGCGACAGCCCTGCTTAGATGTACGTGAGCTGTTACTTCCGAATCTACTTTCCTTCGGTTACACGGACGTGTCTGGGAATAAAGTGTGCGTGGGGCTTTATTCGTAAATGAAGTGTGCGTGGACCTTTATCCCTAGTGCGACGGAAACGAAGACTGTCTCGTGATCAAAGTTCTTCGAAATACCAGGAAGTTATCCGCATTGGCTAAACTCGGTCAGATTCTAATTAAAATGGTATTAATTCTAATTAATTACTGCATGTTTCAAGGTGGACGAGCGCTATAAAAAAGCCCTGTGTAGCACTGTTATGGTTATGGGCAGACGTGATCTCTTACTATCAGGAGAGCGCCTAGCTAGTTTATCATTGTTACTTTTCCCTTCATAACTGTACAAATACAAAATTGTTTATTTCAAAAAACTATATATTTTAATGTGCAGTTCCATTCTCATAAATAGATTTAAAGTTATGGCAGAGCGTGCTTAGAAATCATTAAATCCGACAAGCCTTAACACAAAACAATGATGAAATTAGTAACAATATAAAAGATAATTTTCGCTTTTTACTTTTGCTTTCAAGCCATGCTGTCACCAACTTACAACTTGCATAAGCCAAGGCAGCTAAAAAGTTGTAACAATAAACTCTGTATGTGGGAGCCCCATAAATCACAATTCAACGCGACAGACCTCCTACTTCTGTGGTGTAAACGTCATAAATGGATTACGACTCGGCTGTGAAATAATAATGGCTTTACAGCTGTTACGCAGGCTCTGTAGAAAACTGCAAATGTGGCGAAACTTCAAAGTATAAATAGGTATTTATTTATTCAACTAATATTACTACGATGACACACGGCATTTTTACACGCTACACGCCAGCGACTTCGCTTGTAGCGTGTAAAGTCGCCCAGTGTTATCGGCGTTTTTACAATCTGCTTGTTGACAATCTTTCCCAAAAGCTAACAGTCACACGCTAGCTTTTAAAAACGCCAACAATCAGCTTGTAAAAAAGCTGTGTGTTATATCGACGCTTTATTACATGTAATAACTAAAATAGTACGCGCAAACAAAAAGTGTTTCTGAAGTACTTTGTAGATGCTATTGTGAATCACGATTACCCGTTGGTAACGGCCGTAAAATTTAACAGCCGATGAAAATCAATGTAGCTATGATAAAAATCGAGAACCTTAAATCAAAACTAAAAAACTAAAACCTACCTTAAATTAAACCTCAGGATGCAACTGAGAACAACCAATAATGATAGGTACTTACTAACGTACACGACAAAAATATATTTAGCGCTACATTTTTTAAATCTTGGAATTTTGAAATTAACAAAAACCGTTTATTAGGCAACCGTTGTAAGTATCTACCTATAAAAGTATACATATAAAAAATGTTTTAATTATATAACTCTTAAAAGTCCTTAAGATAATTTTATACCTTGATTGTTAAATTAATTATTAAATTATATTTATCCTATCAGCTTGTGCCACTGTCAGACACTGGCATTGGTGCTGGCAACCCTCCCTAACAAGTCGAGAACTAAGTAGAGTAGGGCTGTCAAACGTGATACGATTTCATATACATAGTACACTTTAAAACTTGTATTGTCGTGTTACCTTCTGCTATAATAATGTCTAGATACCTTCTGCTATAATAATGTTCAATTTATATTTATGATCATCGGTCAGTAAACACATTTCTACATTACGAATCGTAACTCTCAAAATTATATGAATTCACTTCAATAATATAATGGCATGCTCACTTTTTAAATATTGTAATTAGCACATAATTTTCATCTCAAATAAATCAAAATAGTCTTACCATCACATATGTAGGTAATAATGTTACTTATTCTTTGCCATCACTCACCTTACTCATTGCTTAGCTCGATAAAATCGATCTTTTTTTATGTAAACAAGTGACGAGACAAACTTGTTAACATAAAAAGATTTTATCGCGGATAGGTAGGTAAAGTTGTGTTTTTGAAATAAAACAAATAAATGTTACGAAAAAAATTTGTTGATGCAGATTATTTTTTATATGATAAAATAATATAACAAACGACAATACTACAAAATAGGACGTTTTGACATATATTACATACTGACTCTACATAACAATGTTCATTGCGAAGTCTCTAACAGCCCTGAGTCAAATTGGCTCAGTGCAGATAACGAGATTATTAATTTGATTAATCCTGCGATGTATCGCCTCCCTACATCCTTATACCACCCGGCTGTTCCATCTCAAGATCACAGAATAGGAGCTCTACAAACAGTAACTCAACATCATCTCCCTGGCCTTAGCTCTCAGGCGGTTAGTACAACAAACTCTACTCAAAAATGAACTGCGCCAGCTATAGTACCTAGGAGTATTGTGTTTTTATGTAGGAAACACGAAAAACCCTTAAATGTCTTGTTAATTTTGGTTTCTACTACAATTTTCATATTGCATTGTTATAGATTTATATGCAAGTGAAATTTACACCACATTTTCGACACGGATGGTCAAATGGCAAGTGTATTGGACTGCCACGCCTGGTGTCGCAGGTTCGATTCCCGCTTCAGGGCAAACATTTGTGTGATGACCATTGGTGTTTGTCCTGAGTCTAGGTTTTTTCTATGTATCTATTATTCTTATATATGTTTACTATGTATACTATTTATGTATTTCCAAAAAAAAAGTATTCTATCAACCATCTGGTTCCCATAGTACAAGCTCAGCTTAGTTTGAGGCACGATGGCGTTGTGTGAAATGTCCGAAATATTTATTATTATTTCTTTATTGATTCTAATGTAGGCACCTCTATTGTTCACAGAGTACTAAGATACTGTTTGAACTGTTTGTCTCTACCCCCATTCCGTGCGGGTCCCCGTCTGTGCGAGACAATGTTAATTACCCACCTCGGGGTCCAAGTGCCGTCTAATGCGGGGAAATGGAACGCACCCGCCTTCATGTGTAATTATAATGTGAGATCGAATCGAAAAGGACTTTTCGTACCTGCCTACCTACTTGTACTTAAATGCTGTACTGAGCTTGTAGCTATGTATGAATAATCTTAATCTGTAGCAGTTAATAAATAACCTTAGCATCACTACGTAGGTATATTAATGCCTTGATCACACGTACTGAGTAGGAACTTGGCCGCCCAGCGGTTATTCCTATTTCCGTGATTTTGGAGACCCTCTTGAGATTTTCTTAATATAAAAGAGCTAAGGCACATGACGGCCATAGTGCCTAACATCATCATTATCATAAGCCTAAAGGTGCTGCCACACTGCTGTT
Organism: Lobophora halterata; assembly: GCA_932526365.1. Classification (NCBI taxonomy): domain Eukaryota; kingdom Metazoa; phylum Arthropoda; class Insecta; order Lepidoptera; family Geometridae; genus Lobophora; species Lobophora halterata. Next base: position 10,291,541 of record OW052013.1, read on the forward strand.
AATAAATGTACATTCTTGTAGAATGTAACAATTGCTAACATTTGTAAGTAAATGTTTTAGTGTTAGAAAATGTTTCTAAACATTTTTTAACAGCAGTGTGGCAGGACTTTAACACATCCATCCACATATAACACAACGTAGGCCTCTACCAGAGTGCACCCTGCACCAGCATACATATTCTGCCTGCTGATTTTCGAGGTGACTGAATCTGGGCGGAGTCACTACGTTTTCCAACTCGTGGTTTCCACTCAAGAACTCATTTACCCCAACAGTTGTTGCCTATCAATATTCTGGAAAACAATTTAGTTATCCGTATCAATTTATTCCAAATCACTCCGGCACAAACGGACCGGCCCACGACATCCCAATTTATCATCTCCCGGACATTGATTGACAAATGATCCCGTCCTTCATGTCCTGCCAATTTCATATTTTGCTCCAATATTTGGTTTTATCCGGTGACAAGAAAAATGATGTATTTGCAGGATATTTTCCTAACTCTACAATATTTAGTTAAATAGGTTTCGTATTGTAAATGAATCGATAGGGTCGAAGCAATGACATTACATATTTACATTTACAATAACTTTCAACCAACTAATGATATATTTAAAGTTGGCATTACACACAAATTATATAGAACTTTATTTTTAATTTATTTTAAATTGACGTTGCTATTGCAGAACCCTAAAATAAGTTTTTATTTAGCAATCATTGTGATGAATTAAACTGTATTTATATGTACCTATATAAATATGCAATTTGACCTGTCTAAGAAAATGTTATATTATGTCTATGAAAATAAATAACATGAAATGAAATCAAAATTGGTTCAGTATTTTAGTTTTTTATCAACATAACTAAAAAAAATATGTCGTCGAAGTTAACGAAATTGACTAATTTGCTTCCCTGTCTTTTCAGTGGTGTTTACGATCACTAGAACAGTCACATTGAAGTCAGTAAATCAGTTGTACTAAGTTTTTGTAAAACCTCAAAATTAAGCAGAAGACATTAGTACCTTTGAACTTAATAATGTAATTTCTGATGTTCCCATTAAGCTACAAAACCTCTCGGCAGTTATCTGATAGATTACTTATCTAAATACCTACACTCGACACTCTAGCACCGTCTCACTTGCCTTCTACCTCCAGGGAGGCGGGCGCAGCGGCGACGGCAGCAGAAAACCTCAAAAGGTGGAAATATGTTACTCTCGGTAACGGTTACATATTTCTGCCTTTTGGGGTTGAAACATTGGGTCCGTGGGGCTCGGACGCTTTGCTCTTGTACAAGGAGCTAGCAAAGCGGCTGATAGATAAATCAAACGACCAAAGGGCTGGCGCTTACCTCGGTCAAAGGATTAGCATCGCTATTCAACGAGGTAACGTCGCCAGCCTTTTGGGTACTTTGCCCGTGGACAGTGACCTAAATTCTGTGTTTTATTTGTAATTTTAGATAGGCTAATTCTTTATTATTTTTATAATTATTTAAGTAATTTTAGTTTTATTGTGTTTTAGCATTAAGTTAGTAATTAGTGTTGTAAATAAAGATTAGATAAATACCTACATTCTTAACAATCTTCCTAAAACTTAAACCTTTCAGCGTCTGCTTCAAGCACTCGTTGGCTCAACTGTTTATTTATAATCAGCCTCCATCATCAAATATCACAGCACAGCTCAGATCCACTCACCAGGTCCATTGAAAAACACTAATCATCTGCGAAATGGTGCGTTAGGCATGGAAATGATTGCTACTTCTATTTCATTGTCACATGGTGATTTGATTTCATTTTGTAACAGCTCAAACACCGGTGATTTTGTAACACACTGCTATTTTCCATCAGTAGCCTAATGTGACTAAAGTTTAAAGTAAAGTGACATTATATATAATTCACGCATAACGCAACGTCACACAATTACACCTACTCACAGGCAGTATACTACTGACTAACTGTTATAATTATTTACGATACGATACGAAATAAATTGCGAATGGTGACAAGTATCATGATATCACAGCGTCCACTGGCGTACAAAGTCACCTGCCGGGGCGCGCCGGGTGGATCACCAATGATTTTGTAACATACTAATTTGAAAGTAACAAGTGTTATGTGTGATCAGTTTTATACCATGACAAATAACATGTTACTCGGTATACTTGTCCATGCCAATGGTGCGTAAATCACGAGGTAATTGCGCAAAGAGAGCATAGAGCCACAATTGTGCAGGGCTGGCGATGCGCCAGGGTATAGAAGAAATATGGCCAGAGCAGTAGCGGACTCGAAGTGGCCCCAGTGTCCTTCGGTAGGATAAGGGCCTAGATTCTGCTGCATGATCATCAATGTATTGTCTCAGGAAATTCAATAGGATTCTTGGGTATATTCTAGCCTCAAGGAACGTGTCCCGTTAAATGATGTCCCATATTTTATTTTATTTGTGTTATGTGCCCCCTTTTTTCCTGTAAATAAAATGGTATATTGAAACAGTTGGCTAGAAAAATGAAAGGTAGAAAATTTCAGTGATCAATCAGTAAAAAAAATATTATTTGACGCATTCTTATCCTTATCCTAATTTAATTAAAAACTAGGTATGAGTGAAAATTGATTGTTAATAGTTTTTCGGTAGATTTATATTATTTAGAATTATTTGCCTATCAAATTATAACATGGATTTTTGAGTTTAGGTCTCTGTTTACAACTAGGTACATAATACATTTTGACTAAATAATTTATGACCTTTTTTTTAAAAAAAACAGTGCAAAAGCGGTTCTAGGATTTAAATCATTTCGGTAATTAAAATATCTCTTCCATATACATATTGCTATTCACTATGAATTTCCAAAGTAAAGCCTTAATCAATCAATTAATCTACTACAATGTCTGCGATCGTAAGTGTCTTTTACCCCCTCACTGTCAGTCCGGCACTGGTCCGCACAGATATACGGGCGGGCGGCGTGTTACTCACTGCTCGGATTAGACGAGATTAGCTCAGATTAGACGAGATTTATGCACAATTCGACGGGTGATGCGTGATTTAGTGCTCGCGCTAGCTGTTAATTGAGTTTCTTATTAGTATTGTAGTAACAGTGCTGGTTGAATGGGATTGTTCCGGGTTTGGGGACAGTAACTTGGTTCCATTTAGGTCCTATCCCTAGAAGGCAGTTAGGAAATTTTAATAGGAGCGAGCATCCAGCTAAGGATATGGTAACTATTTATTATACTTTTCAAACTTTCAATTTCATCAAGGAAGATTTTTTTTTTTCTCAAGGATTTTTTTTGGAAGGTATTTATTACATAGTTAATACAAAGCATGCTGTGTGTTCACTGTCTTATAATAATTTAACACTCAAGTATCTTTCAAACATTTTTTATTAAAAGTTCCTATTTTCATGTGTTCAACTTTGGCGTTGTTTAAAACCGTGGACAATTTTGTGATTTACAACAAGGTCCTAAAAATAATAATCTGTACGTTGCAGTTACTGTTAAAAAGTGGTGGTTTGTATGACGAGTGGTCATTAACTTGAGTGTACTTAAAATAGCTTCAAGTTGAAGTGTACCGTCCAGCTGACCGTATGAATAATACATGTGTAATTGAACAAAACTCTCGCGTGGCGAATGTGTCCAGGAAGGACACAGTGGGAGAGTGAGCGATTATCTTAATTTTTCAAAATATATCATTATCATCTGAAATTGTTATGTGCCGTGGTCCGTGTTCATATGCAACTTTGTCCTAAAGCATATGATCGCTTACTTCTAAACTATTAAATATATATATATATCTAATGAATTTATGAACGCCGACTGCATGCACGAAAACGTTGACGTCATTGTCCGGTAACACTCATTGTACCCTTACGCTGGTAGTCACGTTAAACTATCGTCCGTAAACCAACTTTACAGACAATCAATTTTTTTAGTCAGGTTTTTGAACTTAATTTTTGACGTGACTACGTCTATTAAATCGATGAACGCCGGCTGCATGCACGAAAAAGTTGACGTCATCGTCCCGTTACGCTGTCAATGTTTTGTTATGATGTTGTCTCGTTAAACTATCGTCCGTAAATCAACTTTACAGACAACCATTTTTTTATGTAACTTTTTACGATAAAGTTATTAACAATTAAAAAGCTTAGTTATTCTTCAATATCATATTATTTCTTACTTTTTATAGCGTGAATTTTCAGTAGTTGATTGAAGGGTTTTTTTCAGCTCGCTTCGCTTATGACAGTGTCGCACCACAGCTCGTAAGGAATGCATTGGTTTCTGAACGAGTACGAGCTCTGCGCTGATTATCCGACCGAATAAATATTACATGAGACGAAAGCAAAGGTTTATGCGGTTTTCCATCCGAGTGGTTATTGCTGTCATTTGTCATGGACTTCTTGGGTTAAGGGCTAAAATCAGTTTTTACTAAACGAAATAAAATTTGATGGAATAGTTTGCTTTTTTTAGCCACTTAGCCTTCGAGTGTATGAGAAACACCTTGTTTTTATCACTTTCTATAGGTATACACTCTTCATATTTTAAGTTTGATTTGATTTGAGTGAGTTTTATTGATACAAAATACATTTTAATTCAGACTACGTAAATAACGTTTCATTTTGAAAAAAATACGAATCTGCTTACATTAAACTCTACACGGACTATTTTTTTGTCAGGCTATATTGGATTATTTTTTAAATTTAAAAATAAGAAATAAAATAAAATACATTACGCGAAAGTTTCATTTCTGTACAACCTAATACTTTATTACTTCCTTAGTACCTAAAATGTAACAAAAGCATATTACGAAGCGATACTGTAGATCAGAAATTTGATCCTAAACCCTGACAGAAGATGATTTTTGCCTCAGAATAAGCCTGTAATAAATAGAAAGGTTGAAATATGATAGGTGTAATAAAATTGCGCGAAATGTCAGCTGTCTGCCGGCTGCCGGCCACTGCGCTTTAGCAAAATTAATAAAAGAGCAACACTGGGTGGCCACCAAAAAAGCGTAAAAAGAAAAATGTGTTGTTATAAGAAACTGACAGTAATTGCAGGTTTCAATTTTCAATTTCAATTTATTTATTTGTCTCAAATAAAGTTGGTTACAAACAGGTCTTATGATAAGTGAGTAAATGATAGACAATTTTAAGGTAGTTTGTAAATAAAATCGTAGTGCAGTTAGGTGACTACCCTCCGTACTAGTTTGCACTGTATGACGGACGGGCGTCGTTCCTCTTCCACACAACTCGATGAACTAGTGATGTGCAAGTTTTATACTGAACTGATGCAAAATAGAACAAAATTAAATAAGGTATAAGTATTTAGAGGTAATCTTCACTTATTAGGTACTAAGTAAGTTTTGTATTTATGTGTCGTATTTATAATTCTTAGGTTTATTTGTTCTTAGCTGCTTTGTACATTTATGTAGGTAAACATGTTACGAGACAAACTAAGCGCTCTCTTGGTGGTAAGAGATCACGCCTGCTCATGACACACACACACATCACATTCACACTCCACACACACCACTGACAAACACAATGCGATTATTTGTTTGTTTGTAATTTACTGCTGTTAGAGTTACTAATTATCTACCCAGACTTACCTACCTATAATTCTTATATATTTACAGTAAACAAAATGTAGACTCAATTTGGTTTAAGAATAGTATATATTTCATAGCTTATATAAGAAAAAAATGTAACTGTGAGTCTAATGTTAAATAAATAAAATAAAAATAAAAATGACCAGAACAGAACTCATTCAGAGATTCTCGAGTAGAAAATCTGTTTTAATAAAAAATAACCATACCTCGTCAATTAATAATTAAAACCTATCGACCTATAGACCTTAGATATTATATTCAAGATGAAATTTTGAAAAAAAAATTGGCTGTCTAAGGTTGGTTTACAGACGATAGGGACAACATCATCAGCGTAACGGGACAATGAGCGTTACCGGACAATGACGTCAACGTTTTCGTGCATGTAGCCGGCGTTCATCGATTTATTAGACGAAGTCACGTCAAAAAGATTACATTTATGACCGTTAAACAAGGTTGCGAAATTTAACAAAAATTAGCACCTCATTACTTTAAATAAATTAAAGCAGTTATAGCTATCACGGCGCCTGTCGTAAATAACAATACTTTAACGCTAATTACAAAAGATTAATGCACCATTTACCCAATAAAAAACAATATTAATTGCTTTTGACCAATCACTTCATAAAAACACCGCGCCTTAAATTATAGTTTCCAAGAATGGTTAAAACGTGTCAAATTTGAACCTTTCCCACTTGTAATAAAGTTCTAAATGTGTTGGCTATCAGCAGTAATTACATTATCGTGTAAAATCAAGTTTAATTATAAATGTTAAACTATTTTGATACGATATCTCGTAAACTTGTTAAATTATCGGGTTGATAGTCCGGTGAAAATTATCCTATTAACGACGCTTTGACACACCTTACGATACTTATCGTAAAGTTACTTTGTTCCTCTGGTCACAGTTGACAGACTTTTCTGGCTGAGTGTACCAATTATGTAGAAATGTTAAAATTGAACATCATTATAAAAAAAATAACTTATTAAATTGGACAAGTCAACATAATAAAATCAAAGTTTTACAAAAACATAGGTAGGTACTACAACCGACTTCAATTGGACTGTTTTAGTGACCGTAAACACTACTGAAAATATCAACAAATTATATAAATATATTTAGTAATAAATCCGCATAATTTCTAAACAAAGGTTTTAATTAACTTAACTTTAGTTCAACTAAACCAAAGAGCCAAAGAACAGAAAACCAAAGTTTAAAGATACGACACGTGTTTCGCCTCTACACGAGGCATCATCAGGAGGTGTGGACTCGCCGAAGTTTGAAACGAGAGTGAATAAACCTTTCTTTTTTTTTCTTTTTTTTTTCGGATGGACTTTTAATGCAGTTAGCCGCAGATGGCTGTTACTGCGTCACCGGACTCTAAGTGAATAAACAACGTTGCCCGGCCCGTATTTATACCCGTTGTGGCGATGAGTCGCCTGTCGTATGATCCGACGTCACAAAAATCCTCAACAAAGGAGACCTTGGAATAGTCGTATTTAAATCATTCAACAGCGTAATATTTGTTGTATTGTGTTTAAAAATTTCTAAACACTCCAAAATATTTAACCTAAAACCTTTTTCACATGTATGTAATATATTAAAAGTATTGTTATCGTTTAAAGAATGACCAGTGTCTATTAAGTGCTTTGCAAAATGTGATTTTTCTACTACTGAAAAGTCACATAATAGAAAAAAAAGCGCAAATAAAGATTATGAACTATGAAAATATACGCAATTTCGTTTAGGTACTTCAACGACATAGTTTTTTTTCAGTTATTTTGATTTTAAAACTAATAATTAATCTAAAACCTAGTGTTTTAGCTTCGAGAATCTAGCCAAAGGAGATGTTAATGCAAGGCGTACCCTCTGTTGGCCATAATAACCTTCTTGGCCATTCATGTTCAATAAAACTATACTCTGTGTTTGATAACTGTGTGCATATTTTAAGATGGTGTGCGAGATTATTATAGTGTGCGTTTACATGAATAAGATCTTGTTAGGCGTGTGTGCAATGCGTGTTTACCTCGTCCCCCGTCAAAAATGGCAGAAATTTATGTTTGCAGATTCTGACGTTTGACGTCTCCTTTTGCTAGATTCTCGAAGTGTTTTAGCTCAATAGTCAGCTCCCTTTTATGACTTTGACATTACTTTGACTTTATGACAGCACAGTGGCTTAGTTGGTAGTGACCCTGCCTACGAAACTTGGTGTTCCGGGTTCGATCCCCGGCCGGGGCGAATATTTGTGTGACGAACACGAATGTTTGTTCTCGGGTCTTGGATGTTGTGATGTCTTGTATGTGTCCATGCCACCTGCGACACAAGGAATCCTAGTGCAGGGGTGTGAGTGTGTGAATGTTTTTTTTTTTTTTAAAACTTTAAGTTAGCGTCTGGGGCGGAGCACCACGCAGAATCACCGAGACAAGTTTCACGTTAATCCAACGGTTGTGCCCCGACACAACTCAACCCGTTTTTTATAGCCATTATAGCTTCAGTAATTAGTATGTATAATTTATGATAATCAATATAAGAACATAAATCAATTCAGAAGTGAAATAAAAATCGTGACAAGTACAGACACATGTAACCTTTTTATTTTATTAACATAAAGTTGCAAGTTAAAGGTCACGTGCCACATTTTTTTGACGCCTCATTATTGTGAAAGTTAAAGGTATTTATTTTTTCAACCGATTTCAAAAAAGGAGGAGGTTCTCAATTCGGTTAAAAGTTTTTTTAATGTTTTCTACCTTTACTTTACTTTGTTGTTAATAAACCGATTTAAAAAAATCCCAAGGTCCCATATAAATTTCATCAAAATCGGTTCAGTAGTTTAGTTTTTATATCAAAACAACTGACGAAAATATGTCGTCGCAGATAAAAGTACTAATTAGGGCATAGTACCGGGAAATCCCGGAACCGAAAATCCCGGGAAATCCCGGGATTTTCGGCTGTATCCAGCACCGGGACTAGAAAAACCCAGAACCGGGATTTTCGATACTTTCGGGATTACTTAAAATTTTGTTTTTTTGAATTTTTTTAGGGCTATTATATTTAAAACCATAGCTTAATAGTGCATTCTGTTAGTAAAAAGAAGAAAGGACAGTAACTCCTCTATCCGTTGAATCCTATCCGTTCATCTTATTAACTTGAGAAGGTGTTGTTGAAGTTCAAAACTTAGGAAATGTTGCAATATCAGCTTATTGTTGGTACCATCGTCGCAATGCATTTATTTAAAGAATGACATGGTCTTTGGGGTTGTTTGTACTGACGTGACGGTCTTTCCACAACCTAAGCCACTGAACGTATTATTATTATTTCTTATTATTATTTTATTGTGAGCCTGAATCGTCCCACTGCAGGAAAAAGGCCTCCCTTCCTTCTTTTCACTTTTTTCTGTCAAGGGCAACTGTTTTCCAGTCTTCCAAGTAGGAGTCTAGCTCGTTTCTCCATCTTCTCCGATGTTGTCATCAACAGTCTTATAGCCTTCTATTCATTGAGAATTAATGAATAATGATTGCGTTTTCCACAATGTAACTGTGCTTTATGTTGCTTAAAACCAGCTGACTATGGATATACGGATTTATAAGTTTTGTTAGTGACATTGGTTCCCTGTTATCTCAAATTCCAAGCATAGATCGTATCATAGTGTATTTTTGAGGCTTTTATCTAGCGATCTAGCAGAACAGTGAGTGTTCACGCCTCGGCTGAGTATTTCATTATGGGTAGGACGCACTGGTTAAAAAGCAACGGGTTGTGTCGAAGATACAACCGTAAATTATAAGTAGATACTTCCTTACGTTACATCTTTGAAAAAATATTGAAACTGACCTATACATAATTATATCGTTAGTTTATCGCAGATGAAATTAACAAAATTGGCACTTGCTCATTTTAAAATTCTTATGAGACCGATCATTGACATTGACTTGTGAAGATTAATTACAAACAAAAAAATAAAGTGCGATTAAAAACCAATCTAATCAGAAATCAAATCAACCTTCGTTTAAAAATGTTGTTACGCATGTGACGTACTAACTTTTGAACTTTAATCCTATACAATCCTGCAAACGAAGAAATATCCACTTCAAAACTTTCGTTATAAGCCATTTATACTTGAAATATAACTTAAGAATGGGGCTGGGACTGGATTTTTAATGCAATATTCAATTAGTTACGCGAATTTTCTCTCTTAAAAATCATGCTTGCAGTAAATAACATAAATTTAAAAGTTACTTTTTAACTTTTCGTTATTTTTTACTCGATTTTTCTTTATTTTATCGTTTTCCGACGAGATTTCTATTTCACTTAATAATAGGCTACTAATTATTTTCGGGAATACCGAAAATCCCGGTACTCCCGGTTCCGGTCGGGTGCCGGTACCGAATTCCCGGTACTGGAAAAAGGAACCGGTACTGGAGGCCCTAGTACTAATCTAGAAAAAAGTTTGACCCAGTCGAAAAAAGCCGCTTGACTCATTTTCACTCTGTCACCACCTTCTAAGAAATTGTTTTTGCGAACAAATCATATTTAAAATGGCGTCGAAAATACATTTTCAGCTGAAATTACGCGTGTTTTGTGTAAAAATAATGGCCGCTTTGATCGGGGGACGCCGACTAAGAGAATTTAATATGCAGCCTCCGCACATCAAAGGCCAACTCCGAAACAGAAATTAAATGTACCTACGAGTGGCCCAAATTGTAGGAGGTAGAGTTTAGAAAGTGATTCATTAATTAATATATTAAAAGAGGATTATTTATTTCTGGCCACTTAAAACCTGCAATAGGCTCACAGAAAAAACTTTCACCAGAAAAACTTATTTTTTTTTTACATATAAATAATATTTTATTTACACAAATAATTTAATAAAAATGCTAAAACATAATAAAACTGAAATTACATAAAAACTGGCTATAAAAATAAAGGTTTAACCTATCTAAAATTATAAATAATACACAGGATGTAGGTTTTTAATTTAATACTTAATTTGCATACTAAATATTATAGGACGCCCCGTAGCTGTATAACGCGAGCTCTACCAAAGAAAAGATAATATTTTGCTCTACGTCAACCGAAAATTCAAATATCACACAGTTTTTAGTCTGGTGAACTTTCAGTATTATGTTCATTTCTTACTTTTCCTAATTAATTAAAAATTCTTACAGTATTCGCATATGATGATAACATCTGACATCTCACCTTGGTAATGCAATGATTCTAATGTAATGGTACGGAAGTGTGTTGTTACACACTACCGTACCATTTTCACGAAATGACTCCCTCCCACAAATTGACAAAGAGCTAGAGAAAGATGTTTACACACAAAAAAAGTCCGCTGTCACGCTTTCCTCTCCCGACTTGCACCACAGCGCCCAACAGAGCAAATATCATTTCATTCACATCCGCTTTTCCATTTTCCCAGAATTGTAATTACATTTTTTTATTTTTAATCCTGCGCTTAACTTTGATTAGTTTTACACAATCATATTTGAGTGGCCCTAGGGACATGCCCTTAAGGCGAGTGCTATAGACCTGTGGTTCTCCCCATATTTTTATAAGAGCTTAAGGGTCCCTTGTTTGATAGTAGCAATAACTTTCCAAAAAAATATTAATCTGCAGCCTTTTTTAATGGTTTTGAGCATAGAAACTTCTGCATTAAAAAAAACTTCAAAACTGATAAAAACAATCAAATCCTCCTCAATTTTTTTCAGAATACTTTGCCAGTGCTTGTTCTTTACATTTTTTTTTCTTTTTTCGTTCGGAAATCAATCGTTAATTCGATTAGGGCGGTGCACACTGCTAGGAAATCGAGTCACGCCGCGCTTCGTTAGCCCGAGCACACACCACCGGCTTTGTGTTATATAGATAGGTACTACAGGAATTTAAAGGGGTTCATCAAAAGGATAATCAAAGTATATAAGTATTCTATCAGTTATCTGGATTCCATAGTACAAGTTCGTTGGCCTAGTGGATGCCTCGACTTTCGATCCGAAGGTCGTGAGTTCGAACCCGGTCGCACACCAATAGATTCTTCTGTTCTAAATAGATCTATGTGTGCATCTAAAACACGTTCTTTACGGTGAAGGAAAACATCCCGAGAAAACCAGCATGTCGTAAATTATAAAGTTCGAAAACATGTGTCAAGTGCGCGAAAGGAGCCTCTTCGAGGCGCACTTGAAATCCTTTCACACACACTGGTTCGAAAGAATCGGTGACACGATAAGAAGAAGTACAAGCTCTGCTTAATTTGTAGCTAGATGGCTTTTTTGTGATATGTCCTAATATTATTTAGATTCATTAATTAGATTTTAGATTAAGACAGTAGTTAGGTGTTAAAATATTCCTTTCCCAGACATAGCTAGGTTCAAACGCAGGTGAACCCGGGTTAACGAGCTCGTAAACGTCCTGGAATAGAACCCGCTTCCTTTGACCGTCTACCTTCTACAATGAAAGTTCATTCATGGTCATGGGACGCAGGACTTCGTTATTCTACGGTAAAGGTGGGTATACTGACCATTCGCAGCGGGCATGTTACGTTACGCTATGCTATTATTTCCTGAGTGGCGTCCAATTTTAGAGCTAACCTGTTAATTTTAATTTAGTTTTATTCGTCAATGTGTACTAAGGTAACTCAAAATAAATATTTTTTCTATTCTATTCTATTCTATTACGCCGTGTGCAAAAATTCGTATATCATGCTCGTTTATAACCGCGTTAAGGTGGGTCTTGACGGAAATATTCTCGCTGCGAATGGTACATTACTCCGTTAAATTACACAAAACACTTGTCTGTAGCAATTTTTTCAGTTTTTTTGCTATTTAACAAGGGAAAATTGCTGTATCAGGAGCCAAGATCATCAGACAACACCAACCTTGTTGAGCGAAGCGAGCCGAAAAATTCTGTGCCTTTAATTTAATCCCGAAAATTACTGTTTATATTAATGTATGCCCGCGGGCCGCCCTTGGCCTAGGCCAAAGCGCCCAAGTGTTAAATTGCAGATTAAAATAATTATACATACATAATTATACACACATTTCATTGGTACTTAATAAATTAATTCAATAACATGAGATGTAAAAACAAAGGAACAAAAATCATAAAGAAAATACCTTAAGATTAATAACACCAAAAATAAATAGTGTGTGAGAGAAAATTTAAAAATAATAAGGTCAGTCCATATAATAGCAGTATACATATTGAACCAATAGCATTATAGTACAATGACACACGGCTTTTTTAGACGCTACACGCTAGCAACTTCGCTTGTACGTCTAAAGTCGCCCAGTGTCATCGGCGTTTTTACAATGTGCGTGTTGACAATCCTTCCCAAAAGCTAACACACTCACACGCTAGCTTTTAAAAACGCCAACAATCTGCGTGTAAAAAAGCTTGTGTATCATCGACGCTTTACAATAGAATGGTGTAGTGTATGTTTCAAGTAACATTAGGATCCAATAGACAGGACCATAAACAGTGATCAATTTGTCCGCGCGCGGCGTCCGCTACAGATTGCCTTACACGACGCTGACATGTTTATGCAGTGCTTTGAGTAAGCATAGGGATGTCTAATGTTTATTGGTAATGCTGGATAGAGACAGATTTCTAGGATGTATTTTACCGTTAATGTTGAGAATTGTTTTGATAGAACAGCCCAGAGAAGGCAAGTTAAGCAAAAGGGTTCGATTCCAAAAAAAAATAGTCTGTTATTAGATATAGTGCGGCCTTTACACTAGCGCGAGATTTGCGGCGAGAATACACGGCTTGATTTGCGCTGTGAAACTTCGCGTGAAAACATGTTCATATACACTCGCAGTTTCGCAGTTACGTTCGCGATCGAACCCGGTTGTACACCAATAGATTTTTCTGTTCATAAAAATCTATGTGTGCATTAAAACACGTGCTTAACGGTGAAGGAAAACATCGTGAGAAAACCGGTATGTCATAAAACCTAAAAAGTTCAAAAACATGTGTGTGCACTTGCACGAAAGGAACCTTTTCAAGGCGCACTTGAAATCCTTTCGCCACACTCACTGGTTCGAAAGTACTATGAGTAATATGGTGCCATTGATTGAACCGAAATAAACAATTTTGATTTGATTTGATAAATTATAAGTATACTATAAGAAAGAAGATAGTTAGATACATATTAACACTTTATTGTACACCCCGAGAAAACATACATTATAAAAAGAAGCTTAAAAATAAAAAAAACAATGCTCGGCTGAGCGAGTGATGTAAGCTTTCAATGTCTCGGCCGAGTAACATTTTACTGTCTCGGCCGAGTACTCAGTACGTGCGATCTAGGTATAAAAGCGATGTCTTGCAGGCAACCTTTAGATCTTGTTTTGGAAGAAGCGCGCCAAAAGAAGTTTTCACTAGGTATATAAACTATTTTGATAACCCTGTCTGAGATGTCGCAGTCGTCCCGTTACATGAGAACACGAGGCTATCACCACGTCTATGGTGCCGGCAAGTGGAATAAGTGGTCCACGAAATCAGGCTCGCAGAATAACTAGCGGCTACAACCAAACCATTCACAAAGCAGAACCTGAATCCAATACAGTAATGCTGGGGCTACATTGACTTACTTAATATCCTATTACCCCCAAGGGGGGCAGAGGGCGTCCATAGCCGATATGCTGAGATAGGACCCATTATCTTTGAGATATAAGAAAATATTCGTTTATTTGTTAGTTTGTATATCTCTGATAATAATAGTAGATTATGCACTAAGGGGATAAAGCAGTGTCTTATGTCGCGGGTGGCATATTGAACCCTGAGCTAACGAGGGACTCAGTTAACTCCTGAGCGAAGCGACGGAGTTATGTAGAGTCCTGAGTGACGCGCGGGGTTCAAGCTGCCCAAGACGAAGACAGGATTTATCCCAGAGGAGCATACTCTACTTTTCACACCTTCTGCGAGGCAATAAAAAGCCAGGGCTCCGAACTCAGCAGCCAACACCGTCTTTTGTTTCACAATCTTTGAAGTCGCGCCTTTTTTCTTTTTTTTATGAGTGGCCAGTGAACCAACCTTTTAACAATGCCATATGGGCGTTCTTTTAATTAGTTTTGACGTTTAACCTTCCAAATTCAAATCACATTACTACCCTTGGGAGTTTCATACAACATTACCTCCCTTGGTAGGTAATGCTTTGCTTTACCTTGATGATAGCATGATATGTAATTGGATATTGTCGTGCAGGTGGTGTGAAAATGTATTTCTTTCTTTTTTTACAGTGAGCTTCCTTCGCGATCTGTTATGAGCTTCACGAGGCTATCACCACGTATATGGTGCCGGCAAGTGGAATAAGAGGTCCACCAAATCAGGCTCGCAGAATAACCAGAGTCTAACACCAAACCATTCACAAAACAGAAACTGAATACGATACAGAAATACATATTAAAAAAATTGATTGTCTGTAAAGTTGGTTTACGGATGACTACCAGCGTAACGGGACAATGAGCGTTAACGGACAATGACGTCATCGTTTTCGTGCATGCAGCCGGCGCGGCGCGGCGGCGTTCATCGATTTATTAGACGTAGTCATGTCAAATACAGTGGAAAGTCTTGAACAAATCCATGTGTGACCGCGCAGTTGAACTTCTTAATTTTTTTCCGTTACTGAACGTTACACGTTACAGAAAAAAAACAGACTGTACTAACACCGATATTCACTATACAAATGTTGGTCCAATATGCGGTAATCGATCCAGCGACACTGGGCGTGGCAGTCCAATACACTTGCCACTCGACCATCCATCCGTTTCATTAAATTATTTTATTTTAGTGTTTAAATTCAGCCAACAACGTCCTAATAGAGTCATACCTAGTCGAATGCCTTGAGCCGGGGTCAGCGCGGGCGCAGCGAAAGTGTTAGAATTATTGCCGGTGCACGGGGCTTAAGGGACAGTCACGCTGACGGCGAACGTGCCCTACCATGAAACAATTACAAAAGTTATGCTGCTCTGGAAATCGGATGTTACGTGTAGACCCGGGTTACCACGTTGTGTATGCCACGTTGCGTTTGTATCATGCATACTACTAGAGTTTGCACAAAAAAAAATGGCGGTAAGGTATGGTTTGGGAACAAATATTTAAAAAAAATACAGTTGTAGATCCCGAACGATGTTATTTTGTTCATATGCAGAACTTTCTGAGACTCAGGTCATTTGGCTTCATAGTTGCCATCATAATGAAATCTGTGAGATACCTGAACTCACCTGCCGTATTTTGTAATTTAAGACGATTGTCACTAGAAAGATCAACACAACCAATGATCTAGGTACAACTACAACTACAAGACTCAGCATATATCAGTGCAACACAGGGTTTAATTCACAAAGGCTGGTCCTACACTGATTTAGCGCGCGTCTACTTTGAGACATTATGATGGTCAGTCTCAAAAGCCCGGTAGTTTCACTAACTCCAGTGCCCTTCACACTGGAACACAGTAATTCTTACACATTACTACTTTGCGGCAGAATATCTAGCACTATGTTGGAACCATCTAGACGGCATCCTGCAGGGGACACCTCCCGACAGTAAAGTCATATTCAAGTTACAATACCCCCGCTGTAACAATATACCCCCGCAGCTCGATCGATGTTCGCGTTCATGCAAAAGCCCCCAGGCTACGATGATGTTGTTGCAATAGTAAAAGATAGCTCTAATGCATTCTTTTCATTATCAAGATGGATGCGGGCGTGGGCGGTAAGTTATTGGGCGATATCGCATGATGTATCCCTTTGTTTATTGACGCCTGGCTTCAACCCGGAAACCAGTTTTGAAATGATACTACACTTTTGTGCAATAGTACAGTCGGCGTTGTATGTTATTGACATTGGATGGACGCTCAGAGAATCATTTTATCTTTTGATTTCTGTTTGGGTGGTGTCTCCTTTGGGGTGTCGAGTTGGACTAGTTGAGCTACCAAAACACGGGGTTAATTAATTCCTCTAACTTAATCAATGCTTAACTAACAAAAGTTTTAAAAAATAAAATAAATACAGTACTTACTATATCAATTCAAATCAAAAGTAAAAACGCATCGATAGTTTAACGTGACTACCAGCGTAACGGGACAATGAGCGTTACCGGGCAATGACGTCAACGTTTTCGTGCAGCCGGCGCGGCGGCGTTCATTGATTTATTAGATGTATAGTCACGTCAAAAATCTAGAACGTATTTTCAAATGAAAATTAAAAAGAAAACTCTAAATATATATTTAATGAAAAATACATTATAAGCATAATCTGAAATCTTCTGTTTCCACTAACACTTTATAATGAAAATCGGACACAAAGCGATCTCTACAATAAGAACTTGCTATCAAACCAAAAGTTCTGTTGTTCCCAAGTACCGTTTTATCAGTCCAATCCGAAGTCGTACCATATAGCACCTCTTATCACGATCGCCATACAATAACATGCCACTGTGTCTATGCCGTGATAAGGTTGTCTATAGTTATGACTAAAGTTACAAGACAGGCCATTTTAAACGGTATCTCAAGGTAGAAGAGCTTAAAGTTAAAGGTTGTGATGGTTAAGGCCCTTTCAGATGCATCACGGCGTAACCACATCGACATAATGTAGATGTGATGTGATTTTTGGTCACAGGGATAATAAAAAATCATAAACGGTAAAACGACTACGGGTAGTCTAGAGTCATTTTAAAATATTTAAGAAAATACCTAACCAAATTGCAGAGCTTTGCAATTTTAACAATTAACCTCACAACCTTTAATTATTTTGACGTACTGGATACTAAGTAACACGTTCATACATTTATCATAGCCTCTATCTAGCATCAAAAATGTGCTGAAAGAAAACTATTGTAAGGCTCGCCTTTGTATATCTTTTCAGTTATGTTGTGTGTTATGTTCTTGTTTGTGTTCAGAGTCTTGTATTCTGGTCATAGGCAAGCGTGATCTCTTACCATCAGGAGATCGCGTAGCTCGTCTCGTCACTTATTTATATTAAAAAAAATACAAGTAATTATGTTTACGGAGAAAATTTATGTGCATTCTTTTCACAGGCACCCCTAAATACCAAAAGTGGTTCATTGTGGTTACGATGTGGTTCAATAGTATAATAGTATGTGAACGAACCCTTAAATACGAGAAACAATCGTTTTCACTGTGTTTTGGTCGTTATCTTTAAACAATAGGGTTCAAATTTGGAAATCTTGTGTAATTATATTTCTGGATTAAACTTATTGTTGTTATTGTTATCTCAAAGCAATAAGGTTGAAACTTTCGACCCTAAGTTGGGGTAGAGAATGAGTTTGGGATGAAATCAGGTGTTATATTGTGATATTTGAGGTTGAGTGTTATAGTTCTACCTTTGTTTGAGTTGTTATCATGTTACCTGTTAACCTGGTTTTGTAAGGGTGAAATTGTGCACGAAAATATCTGCTTAGAGTTAATACTTTTGGTGTTGACTGTACAATTTTGTCTAATAATAAGTATTCGAAAAGTAGTTGTTATACCAAGAGGTATTTTTGAGAAAAATATGAGAAATAACGAAGACCATCTTACACAGAAACTTTTTTTATTTTTCGGAAAAACATGTTACTTAAGTTATTATTTTTTTAGATGCTAGATTAGCATTTCTCCTATTGAGGAGCACTTTTTTAATTTTGAAGACGGTATATCTACATGTATTTTATTTTATTTGCCCATATTAGGAAAACTTACTTGATGTAGGTATCGTTTACTTGTGAAGGACTGCTATCATGCAAATCTGTATAATAATTACCTGAAACAAAATACATTACTTTAGATTCTAACAAATATAAAGTTTATAAAAATTAAAATCCGACTGCGAAAATATTATACATTGATTGCCAATTCATTATTGCACGTCCTTTTAATTTCCTTCATTCTGATACCCTACTCGATAGGTTTGGAAAAAAAAAATATTAACGACATCCTAATTGAGAGCCAAAAATCCGCCATTTTTAATTTTAAAAAACCTATGTAAGCTAAGTAAGTTTCAATAATAAAGTAATTTTTGAGACGAATCTAACGATACCGCCGATATACTTTTGGAAAATACTAGGTAACATAGAAATTTACATATCTACATACAAGTTACGCAAAAAACATAACCCTTCCTTGGCAGTCGAGTAAAAATAGAGCAATTAGAAGATCCTCATTACCCTGTGTGGTCTCCTGAAATAACTGAAAGCCGTAAACCTGGATTACGAGGCAGTAAACGACTGCTCGTGGAAGATTGTGGCTTTTCTTATTAAACACCTGATATCTACTGGGTCATTCTGACTAGTTGACATCCGTAACTTCGTTTGCGTTGCGAATAAATATTATATATATATATATATATATATATATATAATAAACAATAATAATATTTATTTATTCAGACGCAAAGATCCATTACACAGTAAGTACACACAAAAATACAATAAATAAAATAAAATAAAATACATATATGTATAAATATAAGAATAAACAAAATTCCTTCTTTACTATGCGCCTACACATTTTCAACCGACTTCAAAAAAGGAGGAGGTTATCAATTCAGTTAAATGTTTTTTTTTTCTCAGTACTTTGTTGTTTGTAAACTAAAATGAAAAAAAATTGTTTGATTGGGATATACTTTCAGATTGGTCCCATAGAAATTTCATGAATCGGTTCAGTAATTTAGTTTCCATATCACAATAACTGAAAATAAATATCGTCGAAGTAAACGAAATTGCGTATTTTGCTTCCCTGTAACTTTTCAGTGGTGTTTACGTCCACTAAAACAGTCCAATTGAAATCGGTTGTCCATGTTTTTGTAAAACCTTGTCATTTTGACGAACATAAGTCGAAGTTTTAAGTCTCTAAGTCCAGTGTTTAGTCCTGTACGTTGTGAGTTAGTCAGTCAGTAGTAAATATTGATTCGACAAAGCTAACTTGAGTTGTAGTTTGCACTCCGTGAACCAGCCTTAATATATATCATAATATGTAATACCATAACAGCAAAAGCATTGGTTCTGAGCTGCCTGAGGCAAATTAATTAACTGTAACACGGTTGTAATTCAATACTAATATTACACGGTAATTGGTTGATTGAGGTGGGTAGGTACATTATGGTTCTGTGGTTTGTTTGAGTGAGCTCAGTAATTTACTGGTTGTTTTGTTACATAAATAATCATTGTTTTACAAAAACATACAACAACCGAGTTCAATCAGACGGTTCTAGTGACCGTAGGCACCACTGACAAGTCACAGGGAAGCAAAATACGCAATTTTGTTCACTTCAACGAACTTTTTCAAATTTATTTTATTTTTAAACCTAAACTACTGAACCGATTTTGATAAAATGTATATGGGAATGAATCTGAAAGCATACTCTCTCAAACAAAAAAAGATTTATTCGAATCGGTTGAAAAACAACAAAGTTCAGAGGTAACAAACATAAAAAAAATTTATTAAACCGAATTGATAGCCTCCTTCTGTTTTGAAGATAGCTGAATACAAATAATTAGATAAAAATGTTCTAGCACATAAACAATATTTCATTTCATTTCAAAAGAATTAGTGACTTAAATTCTGTGTGTTAAATTTCAGATCGGTTAGATAAGTCTTTATTTTTATAGCTAGTTACGTATTTTTAATTTTATTCTGGTTTTTAAAAATAGAGTCAATATAAATATAGGATCACGATACTTACAATAACGAATGTTTGATTAATTTATGACATAAGTAAACGTAGAATCACTGTATATTTAAGCGTCACTAAACATACTTAATACTGTTAAGTTTAAAATGTAGAGTGCAACAAACAAAAATGCCTATTTTGAGTAAAATGTCATATTATCATAGAATATCCCTACTTTTTCGAACATTATTGCTTTTAAACACAACTTTTTGATACTACAAGGTATGAAAAGAATCTAGCAGAGGAATTGTTGCCATACGACAAAGCCGAATCGGAAATGTCTAGTCGAACGTGTGTAAATAGGCTGTCAATCACATAAAAAATTGGTAGAGCTGTCCATTAATCATTAATAAAAACACGCTTAATTTACTCCAATCAAAGAATACCGACTCTTTCATAACGTGAGAACGTCGCGTAGAGATGGCAGCAGTCCGGCTTTTTGTAAGATTTCCGGCTTTACAATAAACACAAATATATTTTAACCTTTTTTTTTATTTTAACAAAAATATGGAAATATTGAAGTTAAAAACGTACATGTTGCTTTTGTTTTAAACGAACTAAATTTGAAAATATCAATAGGTGAAAATTCGTTTCAACTGTTTTTACCTGACTGCCAAGGAAGGGTTATGTTTTTCGCGCGTATTTTGTATGTATGTATGTAAATTTCTGGGTTACCTCGTATCTTACAAATGGCTGGATGGATTTTGTAAATTAAGGTATCGTTAGATTCGTTTCAATAAGGTTTTTTTTAAATATCAAAATGAAGGATTTTAGGAGGAAATAGTAGGTCGTTAATATTTTTTTGTTGACCAAACCTATCGAGTAGGGTATCAGAATGAAGGTATTTTAAAAGAGACTACAAATATGTAAATGAACTGTATGTTTACGTTTAATTTGGAATAATGAATTGACAATGAATGTATAATTATTTCGCAGTCGGGTTTTCTATTTTTAAACTTTAAGCTTGTTAAATGTTTTCCCATATATTTCGGCATCTTTTTCTATTATATGTGCGGTTAACTGACCTGCCAGCCCTACTCTATGCCCCATTCAAGCCGCGCCAGCTACTCGTCCGCCCACTCGCGACTTGCCGATGGCACTTGACTGATCGCTTCCGTGCTCCTCAATATACGATAACGCGGAAATTTCATGTAATTTTCTATATCCATGTGTGTGTTTTATGTATGTAGTAGTGAGTTTGATATGGCTGGGAACGGAAATGAAATTGGTTTTATGATATTAAATGTTGTCAATTTCGAAATTAAATGAATTAACTGTTAATATTTTGAGGGCATATCACGTTTTGTTGTTAGTTGGAATAGTTACAGATCTGTTGAGCTTATAAGTAAGAGCTTTCGTAACTAAAAAAAAATTTTTCAATGTTTATTTTACTTGTACGACGCTCGATTTTAAACCCGATTATAAAAGGTTTGTTACCCAACTATTTGCCGCAAATTTTTCAATGATCGTAATTTTGCAAACATCGTTATAAAATGATCAGCGCCACCATTACGCTTCACGAGTCTAAGGGTTAAGCCTGATTATAATAGTACGGCTTTAGTACCCAATAAATACGATGCTAGAAAAACCTGCAATAAATTGCTTTTATTCATTTTGCTAATCTCTTTCGAAAGTAACAAAAAGTGTTCTAATCCGCGTATCATGGCATCCCAGCCGTGTAGGTTTGGTAAAATGTGACGTAACCCTCCACCCCCGGGGTCGATGCGACCAAATAAATTACTTAACCTTGAATGAACCTGCGAACTCGTAATGTGCGAATTGTAACAGATTGCGAGACACATCGTCTTTATAACAGGTAGTGAATATTTCTCGAGTTTTAAAGAATTATAGTAAACTTGTTTGAAAAAAACTTCAATTGGATTGTTTTAGTGACCGTAAACATCACTGAAAAGTCACAGGGTAGCAAAATACGTAATTTCGTTTACTTCAACGACATATTTATTTCAGTTAAGTATTTGTATATAAAAACTAAACGACTGAATCGATTTTGATAAAATTTGTATCGAACCAATCTGAAAGTATATCCTCTCAAACGAAAAAATATATTTATAAATCGGTCTATAAATAACAAATTTCAGAGACATTAAAAAAAAAACATTCAACCGAATTGATGGATAACCTCATCCTTTTTGAAGTTGGTTGAAAGTTAGTAGTAATTTCGAGTTATAAAATTTACACAATTACTTCATAATACACTTAATAGTAAAGTACACAAAATATCTGATTGTAAACCAAATAATGCACTTACATACATAATTCAAGCAATTTTCATAATTGTTGAAATCGCAAATCTGTTGAGAGTGAAAAACCATTTATATCTCATTATAATAAATCCAAAGTAATTTCAAAAATTATTAAAGTTGAAAGCATTTCCATGCGAACGCCATCATTACCGAAAATCGCATCTTGTTGAAGCGAACGTCGAATAATTCGCGAACACCGAATAATTCGGGGTTGGTAACGCGTAATCGGTGCAGCGAGGTGTGAATTCAAAGCATCGCAGGGCTGCCGTCGTATGAATGAACGAATTAATGATTAATTTGTCTCAAGTGTGGTTAGTTACAGACAGGTCTTATGAATGTACTCGTATAAAGTAGAGTCACATACTTCACTGAAAAATACAGTATGCATATGGCATACGTTTATCATAATAAATGTGATCGCGAACATACGTTTTTTGGCTTTACATTTACTTAGTCGGTAGGTAGAGTAAGGTCTATTTATCAACTTAATACACCTTGTATTAAGTTGCGAGGTGTGCTACAACTTTTAGCAATCCTAGTACACGTTCGTTACGTGATAAACCATATCCTCAAGATCAATTAGGGGGCGTCCATAAATTACGTGAGTTGTTTAAGGGGGGAGGGGGTCGAGTCAAATCTCATCTAATCTTACGTTGGAAAGAAGGGGGGTCTCGGCGAATATCACGCATTTTTTTTCTGATTAGAACAAAAAATGATTATACTATTTTAGTCCATTTATTTAGTCCACAGAAAAATTAAAAAAACACCTCATGTAATTTATGGACGCCCCCTTACCTGGTTTCAAAGAGGTAAAAAAAAAAAAAAAATTGTTCCTCTAGTAAAGTCGCTACCACGAACACTTTACAGGGGGATGACTTGACTTAACGACTATGTCTGATGACAAAAATAAACATTATCTCACGTATGAAATATAAATTATTATAAAAATAATTAACTTATGACAAGGAGGAATGGTCATAAGACTTTAGCCTACACAATGGGAAAATTAAAAAAAAAAGTTTCTGTCAGACCGATGCTGTATTCAACTATTTTTTTTATAAACATGAGTGTTCTCCTGATACCTTTGTGTATCTCGAATTTGGAGCAATCATTAATTTGTATAAATGTCAACAATATGTCAGTCCCTATTAGTCGAGACAGCCCTAATTGAAGGGTTGCCCCTGGGGTCTGAGGGGCAATTGCAGCCGCGGTCTGAGGGTTGAGACGAGACGTAATGAGATTATACACTGTGTGGATAACTCCGGCTTCAGTGTATTGATTTAATGTGTGTTCACTGGGTATTGGAGATTAGATTCCGCCTCTGGCTTCACCAATATGTAATACTAGCAGGTCGTGGGTTCGAACCCGGTAGTACACCAATGGATTTTTCTGTTCAAAAGAATCTATGTGTGCATTAAAACACGTGCTTAACGGTGTACGAAAACATCGTGAGGAAACCGACATTTCATAGAATTTAAAAATTTCGAAATGGTCAAGTGCACGAAAGGAGCCTCTTAGAGGCACACTTGAAATCCTTTCACCACCCTGATTCGAAAGAAGTAGTGACACGATAAGAAAAAGCTGACGCCCGCAACTTTGCGTAACGAATTTTCAAAATGACTTTCTTAGAACGCGCCTACCCTTCTTGATGAACAACATACACTTCGAATTTGAAGTCTCTACGTGCAGTGGTTTGTACTGTGCGTTGTCCGTCAATCAGTGACAGTTGCTTAAAACCATGCAAAAATTGTGGGTACTCTCTACGCATAATCATTATTTTCGATCATTTTTAGTAAGATGGGTCAGATCAGATTTTTATTTTACCATTTTATCTGTCTATCGTTCTACGTAGAATCTTACAACTCACATTTTCAGCACTTCCTGATTAGTTACCTAGCTGAAACTTTCAGGGTATCTCACAACTCGATGACAAGCATTCTACACCATTAAAACCACCATACTCGTACATCGTAAAAGAAGCGAGATGGAGCAAAAGTATAAAAACGTGGTTTTTAGATTTTTAATCTACATTTATTGTTTTCTTCTATTCTAACTATATTCCAGTTTTCATGGGCTAATAATCGAAATAAATGAGGTTACAATGACAGGCACACAGGATCACTTTAAAGATCATCTAGAAAATGACTCTACCAATAATTATCTATTATTATCTTATTCCCAGACGAAATTTGACTATAAACAAGCTTGGTTTAATTAGATATATTACATACAATCTCAAATAATAATAGGCAATTATTATGGAAGCCCTCATGTTTCAACTCCAATTTATTAAATAGAGGAACTTTTGAGATACAAAATGGCTAAGTATAATCGGAATAGAGAGGATTAGAAATTATTAAATTTTGCATCAATATTTATAAAAGGAATATATTACATTCTGAAAAAAATTAAGCATTTTTATTTTTACATGCAGTTTTTGTGCAAAAATTAATGAGGTTTTAAAATAATAATCTAGCTTTTACTAAAAATAACCTTACGGTTGAAAAAGTTAGTAGGTATAATGAAACATATATGAACCATTGTATTTTCTGTTGTATATTAGTTTTAATATTTTCATTTATTTATTTTAACAATGGCTATCTCGCCATTCTTTTTAAAATATCCTATGAAATTATATTCTCTAAAAAAATAGCGCTATAAAATAACTCCCAAGTTCATTTTTTATTCCTGATGGGGAAACGTAACAAGATTGATTCTAAAAATATTTTTCTGACATTCTAATAAGATTACTAGAGCCGAGATGGATCATTTGTTTACTCACAAAGGCGGAAGAGAATCTCTATGCATTACATCCGGCTTTTCTCCGTCCATTTTTTAATTCCTACTTCGCTACGAGGTTAGCAAATATACACCACACATTTTAAATTACCAAATAACTTAAATGAGCAATGCAGAAGGGATACTACGTTGTATCTGTGCAGTCAGAATTTTGGGTTTCTATAAAATAACGGAGTGACAGCGGCGCGAGTGCGGCGCCCGAGCCGAGCTTTTGCGAGCTGGCTCGAGCTAGGTACCCGAGTTTGCCAAACGATGAATAAAACTTAAATTATTATCAATGATGGGTACTGCCTGACGGAAATCCATAGAAAAACGACTAACGGGAACAAGTATCCAATTTATTTTGTCAAAAATTCAACTTAATTTTTCAAGTTTTTAGCCATGTGTATTGTAACGGCAACTGATTGTATAAATTATATGGTTTTCATCGATCATAGACAGCAAGAAAACTCCGATTTTCATGTGTTATAGCATCCAGTTAGTAGAAAAGAGCATGTCATTAGATTCACCACTGTATCCGGCTTTTTTAAGAATATTGTATCCGTCTTTTTGTTATCTCGTTTACTCGTAAATTACGAGTCGTAAGTGGCTTTCAGCCATGTTACTGCGGATCCAGTAATTGTGTTACAACTTTGTTTCCATTCTAAACAAAAACTTTCCCATGTTAAACTTTTACTTCTCTTGAGGCTCTTTGGATTAAAATTTAATCTTATTTAGAACCTTTGATCATGGTTAATTGAATGAATATTGAATAAAAGGTACCTACATATTATTAAATTATTTATGTTACTAAAAAATATTTTTAGTTTTTTTCATCTCGGGATCGTGTCCGTCGTGAAAATAGCCTGATTTTTCTTTTTTTTTTTCGACCGACTTCATAAAGGTGGAAGTTCTTATTTCGTTTTTTTTTATATTTATTATTATCTCCGAACGTCATTTACCTACCGATTTGGAAAATTATTTTTGTATCAACGAAAACTGAAAAAAATTGTCGTCAAAGTCGACTAAATTGTGTGTTTAACGGCGATTTTTCAGTGGTGTTTACGGTCACTAAACAGTCCAAATGAAGTCGGTTGAGGTAGGTATGTTTTTGTAAAACTTTGACTATTTAATTTTCTCCTACTTTACAAGAGTTAACCACTTCTACTACGGTAATAGAGTAGATATCTGTTTTTTATTATCTAATAAAAAAACTGATATCTATTCTATTACCTCCTTCATCTAACTACACATTTTCTAGCAGAGTCATTCTTGAATATAAAAACCTTTTATAATATGGGTAGGCGAGTACAATCCATAAATTTGAGCACTAAACCTTTTACTGCCCGATAACCTTTGCGACCTAAAGCACCATAAAATCGCGGATTTCCACGTGAATAAATCAAGACATCCGGATCGATATGCACAATATCGATTTAAAAATCGATAGATCACTGTCACATCCCTATCGTTGCGAATTACTCACGACGACAGTAATCTTGATAAAGGGATGTGCAAGCGCATCGTTGCGGTTTTTGTCGCGCTTATGATTTTAAGTATGTTGCCATCTCGAGGATAAATTGTTACCTGAATGCGAACTGTCAGTTGGGAATTTATTCTTGTTCCTATACTTATTCTGAGTGTTTTATTTAGTCGATTACCGTATTTATTACTAAGATTAAAGTGTCTCTGGTTTCAGAACTATATATTTTTTTTTCGAAGTCATAACCTCCTTATTCCACATTTCATTTCTCAACATTCCGTTTTAGTAGTTTTAGCGTTATGGAGCAATAAAGTTTCATCCTTACAAGCTTTCACATTTTCTGTGTCCACAAATTATTCGAAACTTGTATAAGTTGAAATACTTGAAGCTTTTAAATTGATATTTACGATTTTTTATTTTCGCGGTGAGAAATTCAAATACTTACCTTACCTTAAATTGGGAATCAAGAATTGATTCAAATATAAGATTATATTCAATAAAGTTATTTTAAAAGGTCCATATTAGTTGTACCGTGATTATAACAAAAGTCTTACGCAAAACTGCAAAACTGCGGTACTTTGTATATCTTTCGTAAGATGTAGGCACAAGGCATGTTGTTTTTTTCTGCTATTTAATAATCATAGAGGGAGCATCTCGGTGCTCTACCGACTAACAACTACCAACCTAGATAAGTAAGTACCTATGTATAGTACTCGGGTGCCCGGCGGCAGTACATGCGTTTTGTTTTAAAGATAAAATATTTTTAATGTAAGCTCCCTTCTTGCCCGCGGTGCTTTACTGATACTCTATCAAAACCTTTCAAAAACCACCTGTATTTCTTTAGAATAAGGTTGAAAGTTGTAAGGCAGTGGAAGGTTGTAAAAGTATCGACATTTTGCAACGTGACCGTATCAAATTAGGAGCTTGTTACACGTCTGGGAAAGGCTTGTACAATTGCATTGTTGAGATGTATTTTATTTAAAATTGTCTGGTGAAAGAGCAAGGATATAATTTTAAAAATAAATATAGGAGAGTCCAATTATATGTAGAGCTCGACCTGACTGGGTACTTAAAAAATAGTTCTCATTTACATATATTCGTATCTACGATGCATTCTACAAATAACCACGGTTTTACAAAAACATAGACAACCGACTTCAATTAGACTGTTTTAGTGACCGTAAATACCACTGAAAAGTCACAGAGAAGCAAAATACGCAATAACGTTTACTTCGACGACATATTTTTTTCAGTTATTTGGATGTAAAAACTAAACTACTGAATCGATTTTGATGAAGTTTGTATGGGACCCATCTGAAAGTATATCCTCTCAACCAAAAAAATATTTTTTCTGACGAATTGATAAACTCCTCATTTTTGAAGTCGGTTGACAAGTGTAGATACATTTTGTGTTGCAAATTGTTATCCCCTGGAGTGAATCGGGAAAAAGAATTTCATTGACCCTATATGAAATAAGCAACAGATATTTTAGGCACTTTCCATACAAACCAAGGATCAAAGCAATTTCCAAAATATAATGCACCTGCCAGACACAAATAACGAATACCAATCTGTTCGCACCCGAAATAAACCTGATTCACGTATTGTTGACTTTATTAAAATCACATAATTTAGCCAAATTATAACAATACTAACGTGCCAAATAACGTCACTTGTTTAGTGTTACAGATTAAAAACCACGTTAAAATCATCGCTAATATTTTCTACGGGGAATGATTCATTTTTCTCTAGCGAGTCTTCTTCTAATCATGTCACTAGTTCTTTCGAACCAGTGTGGTGAAAGCAATTCAAGTGCACCTCGAAGAGGCTCTTTTCGTGCATGTTTTTCAAACTTTTTAGGTTCTATGACATGCCGGTTTCTTCACAATGTTTTCTTTCACCATTGACGTGTTCAACTTCACGTGTTTTAATGCACACATATTTTTTATCGAGCAGTAAAATCCATATTGTACGACCGAGTTTGAATAGTCTATCCTTATTAGTATCCAAGTACCGTTTACGTATTATTGTATTTCGCTGTGGTCTTGTTCCCCGAATTTGTTCTCCAAATAACAATTATTTATTCGCCAATACAAATTATCACAAAAGTTTTACGCTACAAGAAGATAATAAATAAAAGCTGAGCTAATGAGCTCATTAATCGACGCAGGCGCAGCTCATAATTCGAGCTGTCATCTTTAAAGTGGCGTTGCATTCGTGTATTTTTAATTTCGAATTGTGATAAATAGCGCTGGATGCGTCAGCGCACCGTTGATGTTGAAAATTAGGTTAGGTTAATGTCAGTTGTCACCCGATAATTAGTATTCAGTATTCATTTTCAGTATTCGTTATTGACTAGGTTTTGCCTGCTATTCCGTCTTGTACTGGTTTTTAGGTAGGTATTCTTCACTAACTACGTCTCTACAAAACATCACGATCCTCGTTCAGTAGCTTCGGTGTGACAGATTTCGTAAAATGAAATGAAAAGTAGCTTAGAGTGAAATTGATTCGATTTAACACAATAGACAAATATCAATTAAAATGCAACTGTAGCGTTTCTCTACATACTCCTATTAATTATTATATTTTGTAATATATACGTTGCTGCTAAGTGTTTGCTCTACCACAGATTAAAAAATAGCTCTACTTAGAGGTTTTTTAGATAAACCCTAAGTCCCCACTGACAATCCCAACTAGACATAGACAAAAAAAAACAATGTATGATGTAATGATGACTCTCGTCAGCTCTAGTTATCGAATGGTATGTTAATTTTAACACAAATTGGAGAACAATTGGGAGACCAAAATGCCAAAATAGACCTACCATTCGATAACGAGAGCCGATGACAGCTAAATGAATTAGCCCCATGCTTAGCGGATTAAGCTCCTGAATTCAAGGCTAGTATCACTATTTCGTCAAAAACATCATTATTTTCCAAAAGACAGATTGTGTCACTTTGCCAGCAGCTGTTCAGCTGTCAACGAAGTCAATGAACCATTTCCACCAGATTTTCCGCTCCAGTCGTGCCGTCACCGCCGCCGCCGCGCCCCAATCCGTCGTAGATGACCTCTGTTAGGTACTTAAGATACGCCGTGAATCCAAAGTATAACTTATTTCAATTGGACTGATTTAGTGACCGCAAACACCACTGAATGTGAATCCAAAGAAATTATATAACTTCAATTGGACTGTTTTAGTGACCGTAACATTGCCCAAATAACTGGACTAGAGTAGCTAGAGACAGAAATAAATGGCAAGACATGGAGGAGTCATTTGCCACTAAAGGTGGTTCTTGCAAAAATAAAGAGAAAAATTTAGATAGAAGAAACGAGTAGAATAGATTTAGTGAAAATAAGATAAACTTTGTAATACGTGTAAGAAATAAAAAGCTTTTATTATAATTTATTAGTGACCGAAAACACCACGGAACGTGAATCCAATTTCTCGTTTCCTCTTTAATTTCTGTCGTTATAAAACGAGAAAGGAACGATTCCTACTCTTCCATTCCGGGTAGAATCAACTATTTATCGCAAAAAAAAAAAGAAACAATGATTGTCGATCATTGTTGTTTAGTTGAACCATTTTTCATAGAGCTTCAAGAATAGAACAAACCTTTTGGTTTTCATAATAAACCGCCGCATATTTTTGCAATATTTCAGCCCTTAATCTATGGCGTAAAAATAGCCAATACTTCAGGCACACGTGGGCAGTGATATATTAACGCCCGAGGAGCGGCAGATTAAAGATTGTGGCTGACGGATAGGCTCGCCGCTGCCGGCTACGAAATAAATTTTATAACATTGATATTAAGATTATAATTTAAATAACTTTTTATATTATAAGGAACAAGAAAAATATTAAGTCTTATAGTCTAAATATTGAGTCTGGGTGTTTCTAGGATAGGTACATGTTGAATCAATTATAGGATGCAATCTTATTTCGGATCTGTATCTGACGACGACTGTACAATTTACGTCACGCGGATTGTGGTCCCAATCGACGGATTTACAAACGTTATCCGGCGATTTTCTGATTCCCATAGTACACGCTTGCTTAGTTTGGCGCTAGCGTAGTGTGAAATGTCCAAAAATATTGGTTTATTTATAAGTTCAATATTTATTGATTAAAGTTTACGGAATTTCATTAATAATTTGAGCTAGCCAAATCCTGATCGCAATATGCATCAAAAGTGCCTAGACAGAATGGTCAATAAACTAGGAAACTAAATTATGTATTCAACTGGATTAGATAAGGTGCTAACAATGTGGCAGATCATTGTATACAATGTATTATGTATACTATATATAATCTTTATAAAAAAAAATATAGTTAGGTACTAGTTTAATCTTTTACACTAATTTCGTCGACCATTGAACCAATTTTTCGGTTTATTGTTTAAACATCTAACTACTAACCAAATGCTATATTAAAAAGGTACTTATAACGTAAAATAAAACTAAAATTTGACCAAAATGATTCAATACCCACCTGATATTAAATTAATTCCTTCTGTAATCAAAGGCAGAGCTTTGTAACAACTAAATACACAAGAGATTGGTTAGATAAATAAATCATCGACGTAAACCAGCTACGCGCATCCCCGGGCAAAATTAATTATTGTTTGTTTGAGCAAAACGATGCAAAATATGGACCGAAACAGGCTCCTGGATTCTGTGTGTTTGGATCGTTTATTGATACCAGATTAATGTGTTTAATATTAAACTCTCAAAGTATATAAAACTCAGTGACACTTGTACGTTTTTAATGTTTTGAGCTGTGTTTAGGATGATAATGATGGATATGTCAACGTAGAATTGTAAAAATCGATAATTTAAACCGTTAAGGGCGCGTAGTTCCGTCAAAAAGGCATATAGGGTTGTCCCAAGCCGCGCGCAAAATACTTCGCATGGACTCAGCTGCCGTGAACTCTGAATGACCCCGCCAGGAAATCAGTAAATAGAATTAAGCAGTAGGATAATTTTATTTTGACGACACGGATGGTCGAGTGGCAAGTGTGTTAGATTGCCGCTTAGGACAAATATTTGATTCCCATATAGTTATCTCGTTCCCAAAATACAAGCTTACTTAGTTTGGGGTTGTTTTTTCGGTAATAAAATACACCATTATACCTAATATAGTTATTAGGTATAAATAATAAAAAATCCCAAAAAAAAATTGATTATTTTTTCATAACATTTCCAATTTTCCAGAAAAATGTGTTAAAATTTATCAATCAACGCCAATCGTGCAATCAGCACCAAAATCCTTGAATAAGAAATAAATGTCTTGATTTTCTAATGTATAAAACTAAAATGGCTATCAGGGATAGAAGAAATTTGAGAATTTTGTGTCTCCTGTTTTCAGTTTTGAAGGATCCCAACTCTCCACAGTTTTTAAAAGAGATGTTTACTTATTTGTCCGACACCCATGACCGCAATCTCAGATCCTCTAATACTCTATGCCTACAGATACTCAAATATTCTACAGCATTTCGAGGAAACTCTTTTAAGGAAAGCTGCAATGGGGCTGTGGAATGCTCAGTATTAGAACTCAGTATTAAAATGGTACCAATGGTACCAAACCAGCTTTCAAAAGATTAGTCCGTGAACACTATTTAAAACCCATGAAAAAATGATAAATTTTTGTATAATTTTATTAAAAATATAGATATATTTTTTATTTAGTTATTTCATATTAAATATATTTTATGTTAAGTCATGTCAAAATTATAAGCCTGATTTAGGTAATTAGCATTCAAGTTGTACGGCATTTTTTCATTTTCTACCATCAACTGGTTAACTGGTAGAAAATGCTCTAGCATTAAGTCCTCCATTTGTACTACATTTAAGTGTGTGCAATAAAGTATTAAATAAATAATAATAATTAAAAATTGTGTAGGCACTTATGATCTCAAAATTCTATAAAATTTATTTCTTGTAGGTATCTTGTACCCGATAGAAGCATATTCGGTATCTGTGTGTGGTGTTTCATAAGAATCTGCAGGTGGCAGATTCATTACCGTGGTGGCGATGGCGTCCATGTCAGTTTCCTGAGGCTGTCCCATTGACTTATTGATGATCTTCAGTATCTAGTCATACTGATTTTCATAAACAATGGCACTATACAGAGAATGACAGACTTCACAAACTAAATAATCTCGTGCATAATTTAATTTGTGATATCTGTCATGTCTGTCTGCGGGAAAACTGACACAGGTCCGGCCTCCGTAAGCGCTAGCGCACGACTGAGCGAGCATGCCAAGCTGCCGCGCTCGCGAATTTGTAGTTATTTAAACTAAGTAAAAATAAAATCGTTTTATCAAGTCAAACTCTACGAAAATGTCTAGAAATAATTAGTGTCTATAGTTACGTGCAAAAATTAATTGTAAAATATCATTAGGCTAGTTATAGTTTTGAAAAAAACACTACAAAGAGGGGTAACTTTGGGATTTTTTCTATAGAGTTAAGTACTTATGATCTTGTAATTGTCTACGAATTTGACTAGACTATATCCTCAACTTATGCATATATTTTTTCAGAATTTATAACACAATTTTCGATTTCTCAGATGGTTTTAAAAAACTCAAAAATGCGGCCTAAGTGTGACTGCGCCCCCTTAAATTGTAAACTATTTACGGTTCTTGCAAAATTACGGTGACATTATACCTATTGAAACAAATTATACAAATAAAGAACGCCGTTAATGCCGTTATAGATGGCACACTAGTTTCTTGTGCTGTTGCCCCAACTCAAAGAACGCCCTCAGCGCTCACTGAGAGTCCGGTGTGGTAGTGACGGCCATCTGCGGGCAACTGCATTAATTATCCTGAGGACTGTAGCGGAGTGTACGATATCACCGCTATGGAAGTGCCTTGTGCAGAGGATTATAAACGGGGGAAACTATTTCCCTTGTTGATAATCCTCGGCACAATGCACTTCCATATTTAATTTTATTTTAATTAAAATAAATTCAATTAAAATCCTCAATTTAGTTCAATACATTTAATTCAATTTTATTCCATTAAATTCAATTTAATTATTTTTTTAATCAATTTAATTTAATTTTTATTCAATTTTATTTATTTTAATTCAATTTGTTTTAGTTTAATTTAATTGTTTGTAATTTAATAGTATAATCTAATGTGTCATGTGAAATTTATATGGATCTTGTAGTCCAAAATAAAATATTTTTATATTTATTTTTTATTTATTAAACGTCCATCCGAAAAAAAAGCAAGTTACACTAGTTGGTATTCAAGAGCCACAAAGCAAAAAATATTCTGTTCAGGTAACTATTTAGCACGGGAGCACAGACTAATGGACGATCAACATTGTAAGTAGGCAATATTATAGCAATTACATAAAATACGCTAAACGTCGATTTGTCATTGAAATGAAAACGTTGGTAAATAACGGTAGTTTATCGTCGAGCTGTGGTAATTTATGCAATAAACAATATTTTGACCAATATTAGCATGCAACGAACATACGGTAAGGTAGGTAGATAGATAGATACTTACTTTATTGCTTATCATTAGAAAATAAATGTAACTGTGAGTGTTATGTTCAATAAATAAAATAAAATCACAAATAAATAATACCTAAATATTTCGAACATTTAGACCCAACGCCATCTAGCCCCAAACTAAGCAGAGTTAGAACCAGATAATTGATAAGAATATTTAAATACTTTTTTTGTTAATACATTCATAAAAAACAGCCAGATTCAAGACGATAAACAATATTCGTCCTGAAGCAGAAATCGAACCCGCAATATAACGATTGAATAATAATCTAAATAAAAGGCATTACAAAGGGCAAACTATCGCTATAATCGTCATAGATATGAGTAGAGTAGGTAAGGTATTTCGTAGGGAAGTTAAAAATCTTCAAATTTAGTTATGCGAAATCTTATTAACAGCGAAAAACTCTTAAAGATGCAAAAACTAACTTTTAACAAACCTCCGAGCAGAATTTAACAAACTCGCTTATTGAGCGGAACTCCAACACCGGATGTCGCAGATTCTGCAACAGTTCGGCGCTGGAAGTTGGCAAGCTTTGAAAGGAATTTTATATCTTTTAAAAGTTGGGCATTATCTGGTTAGAAAATAGGTGTTTACACAAACAAACATTAAAAACATAAAAAAATACAACCGTATTGATAAATAACCTCCTCCGAACGAAGTTTCCACGAAAATTCCAAAAAGATCTTATTCGAATAAGTTTGTAAGATTTGTAATAATTATTTTTCGAGGAAAATGTGATGTGATGACTGATCATGTTTTATAATTCTTTACAAGTGAATTTCATTTCACGAAGTATTTATTAATTAATATTTTTAAATCAAGAGGCATATAATAGTACCACGCCCACAAAATAATTATACTATCTGATTTTGTAAATGTAGGAAAAAATCTTGGTTGGTCTTTAAAAAGCCCGAAGCTATTCTGATTTTATGTAGGGATTGTGAAGACAGTATCTGTCGAGAATGGAAAACATGAATAATTCAGAAATACTAAAGCCTTAATATATTTTGAATAACTTAGTATGCGAATCGTCGAGGATTTTGGTCATTTGGTTTTTGCGTCTTGTTCCAAAGCCTCCTCATGAAACTTTACCTTTCAACGTTCATAAACTTATTTATTTCCATTTCACTAATTACGACAAATTCTCCACAAAAATGAATAAATAGGTAAGAACCTACTCAATTTCGCTAATTTTATATACCGATTGACATCTTAAATTATACTATACCTAGATACATCTAATGAAATAACCAGATAGAGACCTTAGATATAATCGAAATCAGTAATACCATGTTGCATTGCCCTGACAGGGTCCATGTACATACCTATTACCTAGTCTGTATTAAGACCTAAAATACTTACCTGTATGTACAGACAGCGTCAGAGATAAGTATCCTCCTTGCACAAGACACCCAGCTATAAATCCTTTCAAAAAATTGTAATAATTAAAATTATTTTTAGGTTACATACGGTTATACAAATATAATCAACTTTTTAAAGGCAAAACTTCTAGATTCATCGCGACGGTGATTTAAAGGGATGTGAAGTTGGGTATTATAATGCAAGGGGGATACTTATCTATGACGCTGTCTGTACTGGAGGAAATAAATAAATATACCTATATACAAATACAATTATGCAAAATCATCTGCTTTACCATAAATACAAACTCTGAAACTTGCACTCGACGTTACTTTATCAGTTGTATAAACTGCATCTAGCTCAAAGAAAAACTTTAGCTTAGCGCAGTCAGGCGCAGGAAGCGAACTACAACTAAAGAGCTAATTTGGCCCGCCCCGAGCCGCAAACAAAACACCCGGTGATTGCTACACAGATGATATGATTGCATGAAACTCGCGAACGTGAACTGCACTTAGAGCGGTGGGCCTAGCGCGGTGCCCTGAGGCACGCTTCACTTCAAAACTTAGCTGTGTATTTTGTGGTTGTGATAGTATAGGATAATATTTGATGTAGTAGTGCATGATATGGTGAAGGAAATTAAATTGACGTGTGGAGTCAAGCGTCAGATTCCTCAATTATTATATGTAAGCGAATTAAATAGTATGGAAAATCTCGTCAAAAGCGTTTCTACATCGCATTAGACTTTACCTACCCATTTCATAAACTCTATTGTATGTAAACAAGTAATATGAGCAAAGCGCCCCCTTGATTGTCAAAAATCACGCCTGTCCTTGATTCCATAACCCAGACAGAACTACGCAGGTTTATGAATTACAAAGTACAATTCTAAGAAAATAATAATCAATTTAAAAAGTTAGTTAAATAACGATAATATTATTAGTATTTTATTTTAGTTATGTGAGTAAGGTAATACCCTTATTTCTTGTTTTAAATTTGAAATATCCTTCTACAAAAATCTTATTAGATTTCAAACGCAAAGAAAACATTTTAAATTAAATAATCACGGTTTTACAAAAACATAGACAACCGACTTCAATTGAACTGTTTTAGTTACCGTAAACACCACTGAAAAGTCACAGGGAAGCAAAATACGCAATTTCGTTTACTTCGACGACATATTTTTTTCAGTTATTAGGATATAAAAACTAAACTACTGAAACGATTTTGATGGAATTGGTATGGGACTAATCTGAAAGTAGGTATATCCTCTCAAACAAAAAAAGATTTTTTTAAATCGGTTCTCAAGCAAAAAAGTTCTGAGGTAACAAACTCCTCCTTTTTGAAGTCAGTTGAATAGCATTGCGCTAAGCAATCCTGATGTTTTAACTGTATGTAGAAAATAACAGCGTTTAATGTTGTTTGCTTGAGACAAGCAGAACAAGCTCGAATGCTCGGATTTATAGCGCAAATAATAGTGGAAAGGATTTACCTTCGGGCATGAGATTGGATACGATACGAGTTTCCTACGGTTTGGAATATGTATAGAGAGATCCAATGTCAACCATTTCATTAGACTTTGGGGTATCGGCAACGAATTAGTAATTTTATGTGGTATCGGTTACTGAATTTCATCAACAGAAATAAAAAGGTACAGTTTAGTTAGTAATAATATTAAATGCATTCATATAATAACTAAAACATTAGGGAATAGAAATACTCGTAAAAACAGATTAATTGATTCACTTGTATTATTAGCATTTATAAAAAGTATCTTTCTCGTACCAATATCTATTTTTTTAATACAAAAAAGGGTTTGGTAACTAAATTTTATTCAATAAATTTATCAACTCTATATTTTACAGCAAAAGTCTTACAATTCATCAAAGTTCGATCCCGAATAGGCCTCTCTAAACTGTGAAAAGAGTATAAAAGGAAAGGTTGAAGTTCATCACAAGATACTTTCTAACGATACAAAGTTCTTTCAAATCTTTTCGTAAAACAGTAATAATTGAGATCGAAAGGAGCGTAAAAAGGTTACGTCGGAAACCTTCATTTCAATTTTGGTAAAAGATTGAAGACTGTCAGTTATATAAGACTCGAATATATGTACGTAATATTATACTTTAGTAAAATGTCAACTTGGTGTTGAATGTTTTTTTCTATCATTATAATAAAGGGACTCGTAAACACTTCAAAACAAAACGTATAACGGGCAAATTCGCAAATGCGAATGGTAACTAGGAATGATATATCAAAGTACAATATACCAATGGCTGTGTTTTACTTATCTTAAACATTATAATAAACCTGACACGCCGAAGTTCACACCACATAAACCAAGCTTTACCGGGAGCTAATCTCCACTTAACGAGATTTTGATAAGACCTTCCTTTTAAATTCCGAAGAATAATGAAGCTCTTAGATTAAAACAATTCTCGGAGTACTAAAGACCGCTAATCAAAAAGGCCGACAAGACTGCAGGTGAAGTTCTAAAAGCTATGGATATAGAGGTGAATATTGTTTGGAAAGATGACGAGAATAGACTTGCAGCGATAAAGCACTGCCGGTTCTATTAAGGTGCAGTCGTAAAAATGGATAATGTCCAGTGCAAAGACGCAAGCAAAGTTTTGATTTCAATTAGCAGACACTTTAACGTTTATGATTCGTATTGTTGGTGAATAAAGCCGAGTATCAAACGGATTCTGTTCGAAGATGCTGGAATATTTTGGTGCAATGTAACAATGAGTGTGGCTTGTGAAAGTTAGAAACGATCAGCATGAACAATCGAGTAGGAACAGCAATTCTGAATAACACATCACGTTTCGGTCCTTCCACTTGTTAAGTTTGAAATTTAGTACTTCATCCTAGATGCATGATGCAGATGATGACTTGTCTAATGCTACTTACAAAATAACGAAAACAATAAAGATTTCAAAGATAAACCAGAATCATAATAATAAATGGATGAAGGATCTCCCACAATAAAACAATCGAATAACACGAAAGAATTTAAACTTCACACAATAAGCGATACCTCCAACGAAAGTGCCCCATAAAAGCCACAAGTTAAACACATAAAACTTAAAAACCGAAATATTTCACGCATTCCCTGGACCGGGACTCGACAGGAATCGAATGAGAATAAATCTGAAATCGAGACAATTGACTGCATCCACTACGACCTGTGGACAGGGATGCATTCAGGTTTCCTTTTGGGGGACTGTGAAGAAATAAGTAGTAATCTAGGAGACAGAGTAGGCTCTTGGCAGGATATTGGTGTATTGGGTGCTTGTTTAATAAAAGTACCTAATAAATTGTTTATAGACAACAAATAACACATTAACTTTTAAACTCTATATTGATGGTCAATGGTCATGTCTCGTCTTAAGTGTCGATGACACACGGCTAGTTTACACGCTACAAGCTGGCGAATTTAAAAGCTAGCAAGTGAGGGAGTTAGCTTCCGGGAAGGATTGTCGACCAGCAGATTGTAAAAAAGCCGATGACACTGGGCGAGTTTACAAGCTACAAGCGAACTCGCTGGCTTGTAGCGTGTAAAAAAGCCGTGAATCATCGGCGCTTTTATTTTCGAGGTTTTTTTAGAGGTTTCAATCTTTACAAATCCTTCACGATTCATTTGATAGCTGAAAACTACGTTTCTATTTTCTTTCTTTCTTTTTCCTAAAGCCGATATTGACAGTAAGGCGATTCCCTCCTCTGTATTCCCTAAATCCGCTCCGAGAGCCATTGTATGCGAGGGCTCCAACAAAACTGTTGCTTTTTGTTTCGAACATGCCTGTGAAGATTGAATGGAGCTCTGTTTTGGATACGCAATGATTTTGATCACGTTTTGGATTCGCGATAAGATGCACAATGGATTCTTCCTGCTATATTGTGCTTTCGTATTGATATATTGCTGACAACAAAGTCTGTTGAGTTGTCGGTGGCTTCAGTTACTTGTTAGATGTCATCTTATCTACTTACTACATCATTTAATGGATAAAAAATTTGATAATTTGAAAATCTCCTTTGCTCCACTGTTGAAATTTACCTAAATTCTTCCTTTTCCTTTGTATACTTTTCAATCTTTGGTGGTTTCCCATCTTCAAAACCGTTCGTTCTGTATTAATTTTCTATAGCTATGCCTATTTCCATAGTTCTTATTACGATTTTTTGAATAACACATTTTTCATTAAAAGTTATATATCATCAATATTTAGAAAAGACTTGGACCTGACTGACTGACAGACAACGTAGGTACTACATGCCTTACCGCTGAACGTAGAGACTTGAAACTCGAAAGGTGTGTTCATCAAGAAGTGCAAGCGCGTACTTTTTTTTTCTTTTCTTCGAAGAAAGGGATTTTATTAATAACAAACGAAGTTGCGGGAGTCAGCTAAGGTATAGGGTTATAATATTAAGTAAATAATTTAATTTAACTTATTTAGCCAATTTTATTTATAACACCGCGAACCAATCATTCACGATTGAATTAAAACAAATAAGAAACCATAAATTAAGCAATAATTTATTTGCAATCGCATGCAATAACTCTGAAATCTCGTCAATCTGACAGACATACATTTTAATTGGCGTTTATGTTATCAGATCGGTTTGGGGTCTGAAAAAGTCATTCGGACACTTTATGGGGTCTGCTTATCAGGATCTTGGGTTGGGTCCGTTTGAGAGGGAAAAGCGGTTTTCAATCACTTTCAAAACTCTTTATACCTACAAAGTAAAGCTTTCATGTCAGCTTTACTTCGTATATGTGGATGGTATCTAAGTCAAAGCATTCACATAATACATGCAAGGACCTTCTAAAGGATCTGGAGAGTTCAACCGCCATTTTATTTTATATAGAGATTACGGATTTAGAACCTTATCACGACCGTAGTAACGTTCTTTTTTAATTAAAAACATATGAAGCTTGAATAAAGCAAGGTTTAGACGAAGGCTGGCTTGTTATTGGCCTCGTATAAAAAGTTTTTCAAGACAAGTGCTGGCAGCCAGCACTGGCGGGAATTTGTCATTGTAAGATTTTGGGAGATGGCAAGAAAAAAATTGAATGATGACGCAATGCACTAGAAACCCTACGTGATGGAATGAATAAAAGACTGACTATCAATGAAGTTAAAACATTTGCATTTGCCCCGAATTCATTCTTTTAAAACACAAATCGAGTGCACACCACAAGAATAGTCCAGGAATGAAATGAATCCATTGGTCTCATCTAAACAACACGGGCCAGGCCAGCGCAGGCTTGTCTGAGGACTGGCGCTAGCGTTACAGGCTTAGTCTAAACCTTGCTTATCACGATTCGAAATAAGTTGTTAACTTGGAGCACAGCCTTTGTCATGTTGGCGTGAAGGCGGTGGTCAGCGGCGGGCATGGTCACGCATGCGTGTCATGCATGTCACACTGTACAAACTGTCCCGTTACTCACTGATACGAAGATGTCGTTATGGTGTGACGATTGATCTTTGTTAATGTCTGTGACTGTACTTGACCTGCATCGAAAAAGTTTAAAGCATAGAATCCGGCACGCCACTATCTCGCTTGCAAATTTGTAACTTATTAGTATTAACAAAACTGTTTTACCAATTTCCTTCGCTTATGTTAAATATATAAAAACAAAAAATATACTTAAACATTTCGTGATGTTGTAGTAATAAAATGACCGATCATCTTTTTTAAAATTTATACTCAGTCAATTTATATCTTCAATAATATACAAATGTGCAAGCGAGATAGCGGCACGCGGGATTCTGTGCCTTAACACATGGATATTTTCGCAACAAATCGCAATAAGTACTCGATAAGATAACTAAACTTATTTGCGATTATTATTTATCCCGTTAAATTGTATCCGTTTAATACCTAATATCCATTGATAAGTAAATATACACCTAATAAGTTTATTTAAACCGAAAAAGTCTCAAAAACCAACAATTTTATATATTTTAAGATTTTAATCCACAAATAGTATCAACAAAGTATTATTTTTAACCCAAACGCATACAAATGTGAAGATTTAGTTCGGTACAATATAAAGTGGGAATGTGGTCCATTGTAATCAGCATCTCGTGAGATAAGGGTTAAATTACGGAAAACATGACGTGACAATTTGTTACGGATACCGTGTCTCTACCATGGCGTCTGTGCGATTCAAAATTAAAGGGGTTAAATCGAAAATAAAAATTGAATCGTCTATAAAAATACACGTTTAAAAACTTTAACAATTTCGTTAAAAAAACAATTTCAACGGAGGTTGATTGAATTTTCCGTATTATTATGTATATTACTAGCTGACGCCCACAACTTCGTTTGCATTGTAAAATTATTAAATATGTAAAATAATAATAGTACGCGCCTGCACTTCTTGACAAGCACACCCTCCAAGTTTCAAGTCTCTAGATTCAGCGGTTTTGCCTGTACGTTGTCTGTCATTCAGTCAGGTCCAAGCCTTTTATAAATATTTATTGAACTTATCAAAGAACTGGGAGAGAGGCAAAATTAAATTTAAAAGCTTTAGTAGAAGCCTTCAAAGAACGTAGGTGTAAAAGGACAAAATAAAGACTTGAAAGGCTATTGGCGAATACCACATACTTGAGAAGGATATGACTACAAACTGAATGAAATAACGATAAAACAGAGCAAGTGAGCAATAAATTGTAAATAAATACATATTTGACTCATATATGCAAACCCAACATAGGTATACATAATATATTATGATTCATAATTTTTAAACACTTGAGTATACAAACAAGGTCAAAGTCAAAGGTAATTTTATTTCATAAAATATATGTTGGTACAGATGTTAAATATTTACAATAGTAACAACATATACAATTTACAATAGTAACAATACATTATGTGGTAATAATTAAAAATGTATAATAATAATGAAGTTCTAAACTTCTGTGAGAACATCGCTAAGACGTAGTGGTAAAGGTCTAGTCCCTCTCTCAAAAAGCCGATTCTAATTGTAGAGCCCCTTAATTGAATGTTATTGAATTAGGATCACGCCCCACACGACTACCGAGCGATATATCTTCGCTTTTGATGTATATCTCAAGACAAATGCACGGTTAAAAGGATTTAAATGGTGATAGTGAGAGATGGTGTGATAAACCAAGTGTTCGTTTAACAAATTATAGGGATTTTATGTTGTTACCGTTTTTAAGAAGATGCACGATTTAACAGTACCTGAAACAAATAAAGGTGTTGGTAATAAAGTTTACCAGTGCAAAACGAGAATGAAGAACTGTCGAAAAGGGTTTTTTGAGATTTAAAAGATACGAATGATAAGATACGAGAAAAAGGACTGAATGAAGATATTGTTGATGTGTGCATAGCCTATTACAGGTAAACACAGATTTAAATTCATATATATTATTTAACATATACATTAAATTAAAAT
Organism: Lobophora halterata; assembly: GCA_932526365.1. NCBI lineage: Eukaryota > Metazoa > Arthropoda > Insecta > Lepidoptera > Geometridae > Lobophora > Lobophora halterata. The sequence goes on from OW052013.1 coordinate 10,334,620, forward strand.
CAAATAAATACTATTACATAATACCAAAAATCTGTTTATACATTAAAATAACTACCTACTTGTTCACATAAAACATTATAAAATAGATATCTTGGTAATATTTCATAGGGTATTATCATATTCTTTGATCAAACCGAAACCATGATATATCCTAAAAGCAATATTGTTATTACCAAAACCCACGTTCGGAATGAATCCTATCTCCCGTCTCTGTGTATACAATATTTGAATGACCTCTCTTTGCACGAGTCTGCTTTTCACCATATTTCAATTAGGACAAAGCTTTACAAAATATTCCTAGCCCCCTTAAATGATAAAGCACACTAGGCGAATACGGAATCTGCACCATCGAGTCAAAAAATAATATAAAAAAAACTTTTAAAAAATGAGCCTTGTGAGCATTACGTTCCATTAAAACTGTTTGCCGCTGAAAAAACTTTAAAAAATGACATAATATTAGTACGAAGCTTTTAAGAGCTTAATGCCGACTTTCACCAAACTGTCAAAATCCCTAAGCAATTACTTTACTCGTTTGGTAGTTCTTAAAAGTCCAGATTCCGACCGTTAAGAACTGCCAAGCGAGTAAAATAATTGCTTAGGGACTTTGATAGTTTGGTGCAAGTAGGCATAGATCTTTTAATCTAAGAATGTACCTACGCTCCTCCACTGTGAGTGAGTTGAAGGGTACACCAAGACGATAAAATATAGAAAGATAGGTATCTATAGGTTTTTTTTTTCAGAAAATTAAAATTATACATTTTGTGAAACAGTTTACAACAAAGTTATGCAGATCTGCACCTGTGCATAACACAATCAGTCTGGAACCGCGGCTCGCTACATGTGATTAAGCCTATGACATTAACATTAATATTCCAGTCGTTCGGCATATTGTCTGGACGTGAAATTATTAATATTGCATTTATGGATAGAAATATGGTAAAAAACAATAGTAACAAAACTGCTTTAAACTTACATTTACATACAGCGTCAACTCATCTTTAGGGGTACTGTCGGAGCAATGTCCCACAATATGAATGACTAGTGCCGACTTGCACCAAACTTTCAAAGTTCCTAGACTTTACTCGCTTAGCAGTTCTTAACGGTCAGAATCCAGACTGTTAAGAACCACCAAGCGAGTAAAGTAATTGCTTAGGGACTTTGACAGTTTGGTGCAAGTCGGCATAGGTAACCTAAAGTTTGTCTAAGTATACCAAGTCGGTATACCTCACATAAACTTTACTGGCTCAGCACACGGAGCAACTTTAATTGCCGCAACTGTCAATTTACACACGTTTCCGCCAGTTGCAGCAACAAAATTTTTTTTACGGTTTTACGGTTGCCGCATCTTTTTATATGAAAATCGTCTGCATTTTGCCTATTGCCGCAACTAGTTGCACGGTGTGTTTAGTCCCTTAGGCCTTCCCTAGAGATCGAGTGGTCATGTCATCAAGTAGGACATTTCTACCTGCCATTTCGTAAATGACGAAACAGTGTGTGGTACAAGTTTATATGAAGGTGGAAATAGCAATAGAATATTCTGGGTACAAGCATGAAAAATAAATAAAATTGTGGAATAGGCTGCAATTGTATGGCTGAAAAATGTGATGTTAATTTGAAGTTGCATTTTTGACCGAAAGAGCGCGAAGCGCGAGCAAAGGTCTCAGTTTCAGCTTGGGGAAAAATGCTTTCGTATATCTATCCGGATGACCGGATGTCTGTCTGTTCTCTGCTACAGGCCACATTTCTTAACCGAATCTCGTGAAATTTTGTGAGCAGGTTTCGGATTTCGGCGAGTCAACATCTCCTGAGGATGCCTCGTGTAGAGGCGAAACACGTGCCGACTTTGGTTTTCTGTTTTCGGCGCTTTGGTTTAGATACAAAAAATTTAAACTAGAGTTAAGTTAATTGGGACCTTTGTTTGGAAGTTAAGCGGATTTATTACTATATGTATATTTATACTATTTATTAATAATTATTTAGATTTTTTAAGTATTTTCAGTTTTTGATTTTTTTTCAAAATGGTGGTGAGCTGGGATTTGAAGACGTAAAAAAATCATATATATTAGTCCCTTATACACCAACTTCAGCGGCCAGACAACAGCCTGTATCATACTAATTCGTCTTGTATTTATTAATTGCCGTATGAAGAGTCCTCTTCACGGCAGCATCTGCCTAGCTTAGTGGTTTACCCAGCGATGGATACGGTTCTCGCCGTTTCAGCTTACACCTTGCCCCAAACCCATAGCATCGAATTCAAAGCGATGACAGGTTGACAAATTAATACGGTGACGGTTATAATTCGAGCTATCGAGGGACGTCCACGGACATACATACAGACATAAAAATATAGGTACTATTCGTTAGATATATATGCACGACAGGTGGATGATTATTGTATGGAAAGATATCTTGTGAACGCGCTTGTGAAAAGTGATATGTTTGAAAATACAAGTAACATCGTTGTTTTCATCGGGTTAGTAGTGATTTGCCACCGCACCATTTTTTGTGCTACTTTTAAGTTCCATACTTTGAGTATCAATTTGCCACCGTCGAATAAAATATTATTTTTGGAGTAGCGATTTGCCACCGGTAGGTCTATCGCATGGTTTGGTACAGTTAGCAAGGAAAGCTTGTGAAATAAAACCAATATTTACGTAATTAATAAGTGTTTAGTATGGACAAACTAATCAACAAGTGTATTTTTAAACTAATGTACATCTATGCCCGTGCCCGTGGTCCTACCAACATGTCTGTTAGGACCACGGGAGATTTTTAATTACCCGTTGTAGGCAGGTTGCACACTGAGCTTGCATATTATAAATACCTATTAGGTTGGAAGAATGACCTTTAGAGTCCGGTGACGCAGTAACAGCCATCTGCGGCTAACTGCATTAAACGTCCATCCGAAAAAAAATAAATAAAAAAAAATAATGACCTTTGGGGTGTTAGCTCATAGCTGCGGTATGCGTTTGATAGGACAGTGTTTCTGTGCATCTGTCCAAGGTACCAGGAGGACATAAAGCCCAAGAAGTTGAGAGTCTTACTCAATTTATAGGTAGGTGCGATCTAACCTAACCTACCAATACTATACCTACTATTAATAGAAAGGCATGTGGAGCCATGGCGGTGGCCACTTTGGTTTCGTGCGCTGAGTCTAAAGAGAAGACCAGAGTTTGGAAAATGAGTCACAATTCACAAAAACTGTTTGCTGATCAAAATTAAAAAGCAGACTAACCCATTTTGTAAATCCCATTATTTACCCAACACAGTCACAGTCACAGTCAGATATACCCAACCATTCTTATTCATTCTAAAATTGTATTAAGACCAAGCAGCTTGTGAGATTTTCATGGTGCTGCTGACTGTACTTTAGTGGTACGATAAACAGCGGTGACGAATCGCTACTAAAAATATTAAAATATTTTGAGCGGTGGCAAATTACCACTACTTTTTTGCGATGGCAAATCGCTACAGTGACAAATGTACACTAACCGTTTTCATCCCCTTGTCAGAATTAGATCCAATGAGACTGGATTTAGTGATGCATTCCTAAAGAAGGAGACTAAATGTAGTTTCATGGTGAACAAGTCGGATGAAAAGATGAATATGAATAATACGATCCTATTGAGCCTCTTCTAGGCCATCTTGAAATCCTTTCACCACACTGGTTCGAAAGAGCAAGTGACACGATAAGAAGAAGATTGCAGGCAAAATATGAAAAAAGAAGATTGAAAAATTATGGTTAGAAATAACCGCAGATTAGGCTCTGTGGTAAGAGAGACTCACCACCAAGGCAAGTAACTAACAAATAACAAATTAATATACACATAATTTTTATTTGACATTTCACACAACAATATCAATGTATGGAAAAGCACACTTTGTAAAAATTCCGTTTCGTTCTAAACAACGAGCAGAACTCGGCTATAGGTTTAATCAAGATAAGAAACCGTTTCTATGATGATTTCAAATCTTGCGCCCTACTTTTTACCCGACTGACAAGGAAGGGTTATGTTTTTCGCGCGTATCTTGTATGTTTGTATGTAAATTTCTGGGTTACCTTGTATCTTCTAAACGGAAGGATGGATTTTGACAGTTAAGGTATCGTTAAATTTATCTCAATCATTCGAATGTTCGTAGATGGGTTTAAAAAAAAATGGTGGATTTTTGGAGCGAAAAATGTCGTTAATATTTTTTGTTTACCAAACCCATCGAGTAGGGTATCAAAATAAAGGTATTTTAAAGGAGATTACAAAAATATACATGAGATAATTTAATTTGGAATAATGAATTGACAATGGACGTATAATTATTTCGCAGTCGGTATTTCAGTTTTTTTTTTAATTTTAGCTTGTTTTGGTACTCTTTCATTAAAAAAAAGCCATGAGAACCACGACAGTTTAGTAAAACAAACAATCCGTAACAATAGTTCGTCTGAAGCAGTTGTCGACAAAATGGCTCTCATCCGCAGCATGAGGCAGCATGGGAAATGGTGCAGAACTGACAAATTACATTGTAATTGCTGCTCGGAGTTTCGTGGTTTTTGTTCCTGTTATTATGTACTTTGGAATTGTTCGTTATGAATAATGATTGGTTTGAGATGGTGATTAAGCCTGTCTCCTTAAAGCTTATTTGGTAGATAAATTCTCCAAGGGTATTATTATACACCACTTTTAGCTACCTATTAAATATGTTTTTACCCGACTGCCGAGGAAGGTTTATGTTTTTCGCACGTATCTTGTATGAATGTAGATAATGTATGCTCGGTTACCTCGTATCTCCGTTGTTAGATTCGTCTCAATAACCCGAGTGTTTTTATATTTTTTTTAAATAATCAAAATGGCGGATTTTTGGCGCTAAATAGTAGGTATTTGAAACATTTTTGTTTACCAAACCTATCGAGTAAGGTATCAAGATGAAGAAAATTAAAAGGAGATTACAAAAATAAAAAGAAAAGAAAGAAATTCAACTTTCGTAAAATTTCACATTGGAATCTCACAATAACAAAGAATAAGAAATTCTACTAAAGTTGATAAACCTACAATGAGAACTTCTGTGTAATAACTATAACTGTAGACTCACGCGATTTACAATAATTGTACGTAGAAAACAAAGAAACTTTTACTATAACCATTAAATTTAACAACAGACACTAAAAGCAAGAACACCCAAGTTAGCACTCGGACACAGCGATCCAGCGGCAATTAGCACGCAACTGCTAAAATAGCAAGTAAACACTAGCATTAACGAAAACCTCTAATTACCGGTCTCGCCTAAACAAGCTGATGTGGACGCCAGGGATTAATCAAGGGAAGAAAAACCTGGGGCAAATCGGGCAGTAAACCGGGTAAAAGATTTAGATAAAAGATGCAAAAACAGTCAGAACTAGCTTACCAAAATAATAAAATAAAATACAATGCAGTCATTTTGTCCGAATTTGAATCGATGTTGATAGCGACATAATTAATCGAGGCAATTTTGCCTAAAAAACAAAATAAAAAATCCGATATTTTAGGAATTAATGTTGCTCTAGAACTCTCCAGGGTACACCATTAGTCCGGAATTATTTCATTTTTTCCCCGATTTTCCTTACTACAAACAACCTTACGAAATTATGTTATTATTTATGTATTTTTTTTTGTTTTTATATGTTAAACATTAGCAAAAGAGATTGTGCAAAACTGTTTTTCCCTTTACACTTAGTCAATATAAATCTCCAAAAATGTACAAAAGTGCGAGCGAGATAAAGGCGCGCGGGATTCTGGGCCTAAACTGACACTTTATGTCCCTTACCTGATTACATCCACCAAGCTATTCATTTGCTCGTTTGCCCCAGCTGCTAGCCGTCCAGCCATAAATATAGCAGTTTACAAACTGAAGCCGCTCTCGAAGGTTTATCAACAGGCGATCAAAGCTAGCACGAAGACTAAATATCTGAGTTATGAGATCTATTTCTGAAGTGTTTTCTTAGCTTCAAGTTGAAGGAAGGAATAACTAAGCTTTGAATGATTGCAACATTACTTAGCTTGACTTTGTACGACATAATATGTTTTGCTGTGCACAATATTTAAAAAAATAATATTTATGTTGTGTCATTAGTGTAGTAGTTCATTCGTTCATTCGAACCAGTGTGGTGAAATGATTTGAAGTGCGCCTCGAAGAGGCTCATTTCGTGCAATTGACACCATGTTTTTCGAACTTTTTAGGTTCAAAATGTCTTCAAAAAGCTGGCAATATATTGTCAGTTTTTCACTAAAAAACATTGAAGTGGAAAAGCTTTGTAGGTTTTAAGTCCATTTGCATTCTTTTTGCTCAAACGATAATCCATTCGACGTAAAAAGCTCCAGGGATAAAAGCAGTCGAGTCCATTTCTGCGAAAAAAGTTTAAAAACAGTCGATCTGAATCTGTCTGCAGTTGTTAGTTATCATATAAGTCTGTCATAATCCTAATTTTGGTTATAACTTTCGCGCTTCAACTCATCGCATTCTTTACCCTATCGCGCGTCAAATAAAAACCGTTGAAACGAAGGCGTAGTTCATATCGGAGCGATTAATCGCGCGGGCGCTATCGGCCGATCTGTTTGTGGCCGCCGCGACACGGATTTTATGATTTCATTCCGCCGCGGTGTCACTTGACACTTGTCTTTCTTTGTTTGGGAAAATGAAAGTGGGGCAGATAGATTATGGATAGGCTGCTTTTAAATTTTATTATTACTTACGTCTTAAGCTGATATCAGACGAGTCGTTTTTTGTTCATTTTTGTCTTTCATTTTGCATCTTTCACTCCAAGTGACGCATCTGAACACAAAATGAAACATTAGTGCCGAATGAATTCATTAGTGAACCGATCCAACAGTGTTGGATATTAGCATTCGCATCTTTCACTCCCACTCCAAATTATCGAGAAATGAACGGTCGGCGTTGTCCTTATAGAACGCAATCATGCAATGGTCGCGCGAGCAAGCGATGCGACCGTCGCGCGATCGCGCGATCAAACGTACTAACGTCAAATAGGCGTCCCGATTGGCAATGGCGCGATCGCGCGACGCGACGCGATGCCAATTGGGACGCCTAGACGTTAGTACGTTTGATCGCGTGATCGCGCGATCGACGTTCGCGTGAACTTGCGATGGTCGCGTCATCGCGTCATCGCGTTCTATTAGGACACTGCCTATATAAGCATAGATAATTATGTGAAAATTTGGAACGCTGCGTTACATTTTTACTCAGTAACGGTACAGGTTAAAAACTTGATGTTATTACAGTGATTATTTGAGGATATAATTAAAATAAATGTTAGACAGAAATACGATTGGTGAAACTTTTTTTTTGTTCGCTCCTAATGTGTCAGTCAGCCAGCCCGAAGCCTTTTATATATATATAGTTGCTTTTTAGAAGTTGAGACCGAAAGCAAGCCGGAGTCATAAGAATGGGAACATTATAGGCTGATTATGCTATTAGTTGGTTTAATGTAGAGTCTAGCTAGGAAACCTGACAATTCGGAATACCAAGCCACTGGTAAAACAATATTATAAAATACTAATTAAGCTTACTCAAGCCTAATGAGACATGACAGTGGAATCTCAGAATGCAACAACGCAAACGTTTCAGTAAATCACAGACATTGAGCATACGGATATTTTCCAAGTAATTCGTGATAAACAAAGGGAAAGCATCAAATTCCCATTACACCAGTAAGTACAGACAGCTGCACAGACATGTATACACTCCCAAGCTTTCACATGAGTTTGTCAGCTTGTATTATTTGCAAAATTATGAGTAATATAAATATATTATTCATAATTTTGCAAAGAAAAGTGCACGAAAGCATCTTTACATTAATGTAGTCATCTTATAGTACGATGACACACGGCTTTTTACACGCTACAAGCCACTGTTTACGCTTGTAGCGTGTAAAGTCGCCCAGTGTCAGCGGCGTTTTTACAATCTGCTTGTTGACAATCCTTCCCAAAAGCTAACACGCTCACACGCTAGCGTTTAAAAACGCCAACAATCACCTTGTAAAAAAAGCCGTGTGTCATCGACGCTTTACTTGTTAGAATTCTTGTCAGAAAAAGAATGTATTTGCTAAATTAAGAGTATAATGTAAATGTAAAAGCTTGGGAGTGTACACATGTCTGTGCAGCTGACTGTACACGCTGTTTCTTAAGCCAAGTATTAATAACGATCAGTGTCAACAGGTGTCCGTCTGTCTGTAATCCTGTAAGACCCCACGAGAACACGTCAGGGTAAATGATTTGTTCACAAAATACTTACACAGAAATAACTAATGCAAATATCATTAAGACGCAAGATAACAAAAAGGAGTACACGACTTTGTGGCGTCTTTTTGTTCCTGACGTATATTAACCCTATACTGGTTTATATTGGCTGATATGGCTAGGACTATGAATAAATATAGAATACCTAATAATATAGAACCATAGATTAAAAAGGTGCTAAATTTCGAAACAAATAATTGGTTTATTATTATTAAACAGTTAAGAATGACTAGGCTTTTTCATTTCATCGTATATAAAACTTCATAGTAAAAGATCCAAAAAATATTTCGAAATGGAGATATTTCGTTTTTGTTGTCGGGGTGTCTTAACTTTTCATGTCCAGTTTTCCGCCTCCATTGGTTTAATAAATCTTGAATGAATGATTGAAAATTCTTTATTGTACCGGGAAACTTAAACATAAATTTAGAGATTATTACTGAGCATCTTGGTGTTCTATAGGAACACCGTTATTCATCTATGTTCTATGGTGATTCCATAATCATGACATTTTCCGATAACGGATCTTTATTCTCGTAAAACACAGTGAAAGTCAATAAAACACGCACGCGCGGGTGCGAGCTTTGATCGGATCGCGCCGCGCACCTTCAAAGCACTGTTTATAACGTGTTGATTGATCGAGTCCATGGTTCGAGTTATGTCGATACTATTCTTGTATCAAATTTCCAAGTATTCGAAAGGTATTTCTATAGTATTCTTGCAGGAATGATGATTAACTAATTACCTACTAATTCAGATATCTTCACGAAACCTACCTAAACTTTATTATGAACCTAATGAAAAAAATGGTCTGTAAAGTTGGTTTACGGACGATAGTTTAATGAGACTACCAGCGTAACGGGACAATGAGCGTTACCGGATAATGTTACAACGTTTTTGTGCATGCAGCCGGCGTTCATCGATTTATTAGACGTAGTCACATCAAAAAGTTATGAATAGGTATAGGTTAGCTTTGATTAGCTTATAACCTTTAAAGGTAGAGCAAGGTTTCATTTATAAATTCAGCCCAAAAAGAACTGTTTTAATAAATATACTAAAATGAAAAAACTATCCAGGACAAGAGAATCAATATTATTCAACATGAAAAATCGTTTTTTAATGTAGCCGGTTTTTGCGTCGACTCTACCGGTCCAATGCGCCATCAATCAATAGCCACGAAAACGATCCTTTTAAAAACAAACAACGCGCGCAATTTCGAAATTCGAACGAATCCTTATTCCGTCGCGGTCGAGTAATGACTTCGTGCCAGTTATTTTAATGACACAACATGGAATCGACATTGCCATATTTAAAAACTTAAAAAAAAAGTTTAGTGTCATTTGATACTTGAGAATGAACCGTGACGAATATTTTACTTGCAACTTGCACTTATTGCATTTAAATTGAGTGTCAGATATAAGTTATGGATGTACCTACCTACTACCTACTTGCCGTTAATTACAGCGCTTTCTCTGACAAATTGAATTGATAATATCAATAATTTAAATTATGAAGAAAGGGCCTGAAATAATTTAATAAATTATTTGATAAAAGGATTCGTAGATGCCTAAGGACGAATAAGTATGTCAGGCAGGCCGATCTTACCATAATGGGGTAGGTATTAAGGATATATATTTGACACAATAGCATAAGCATATCAGCCTATAATGTTCCCATCCCACTGCTGGGACTCAGGCCTACTCTCGGCAGGAGAGCGAATGGGTCTTAATCCACCACGCGGACCCAATGCGGATTGGTGGATGTCACATGCCTTAGAACATTTTATTTTCAGTCATGTGACATGCCGGTTTCCTCACGATGTTTTCCTTCACCGTTGCGAGAACGTGGGATGCTTACATAGATTTTTTCGACCGAAAAAACCCATTTTCGCATGACTGCCGCCGGGATTCGAACTCACGACCATCAGATCGCAAGGCAAGGGCCTCATCCACTCGGCCACCACGTCCACATACTAGGCTAAAATTGCATTATCTTTTTGTGTAACATTTTGGTTTTCGACTTAAGTCATGATTTCTAAGAATAGAGCTTGCTGTTATTTAAAAAAACTGCATTGTAGATTGTAGAGACGTCACACGGATAGCCGCCATCTTTGTTTGTTGTTTATAGGGTGCTAATGACAAGACACACGCGCGCATGTCGCGTGCGAGTCAATATTTACTGAAATAAACGTTCGCAAACACAAGCGAGTGACATGACTCCGACTCTGGAGGAGTTAGTTGCATAATGTCAATAAAAAGACATGGTGATAGCAACACAGAATTTTCTACTGTAAATCTATTTCCGTTTACTTGGATGACATATTTTTTCAGTAATTTAATTTAAAAACTAAACTACCTACTACTCGGGCGAATGAACGTGACACCTGGCTTGAATGACGTTTGTGCAAAGTACAGCGTGGAATTGGATAATCTTGATAGAGAAGAGGTCCTGCAATACTTGGTAATGATAAATTATGTTAAGGAGGAAAAAACACACTAGGGGAAGCATCAAGTGCCGAGCGAGAGTGTCAGCCAGGTGTCATGCTCATTCGCCGGTGTCGTACTGATCCGAACTTAGTAAAGCGTCGATTTCACACGGCTTTTATATACGCTACAAGCCAGCGAGTTCACTTGTACCTTGTAAACTCGCCCAGTGTCATCGGCTTTTTAAAATCTGCTTGTTGACAATCTTCCCGAAAGCTAACTCGCTCACACGCTAGCATTTAAACTCTAAATGGGACCGATCTAAAAGTATTAGCTTTCAAAACAGAAGTATTAAAGTATTGAAACAAAATGTAGTATATTGAAAATGTGCCCAACAAAAGGGAGAGCCCCATTGGCTATTTTCTACTATGTTGTGACCAAATAAATAAATTTGAAATTTGAATTTCATATTTGATATTTTGAAATTTGAAATTTCTAGTACATTTTGGTCCGATGCTAATTTTCGAAAAAGAGAAGTAACAGGCCTGATAAATATTATTATGTTAAAACTACTAGGCTTTTTCATCGTTATTGAAACTACATCGTAAAAAGTAACAAACATAATTTGAAAATGTAGATATTTTATTTTTATTGACGAGGTGTCTGAATTTTTTTAGTTCTGTATTACAACTCTCTTTTTGTTTGATACACTATCTGTCATCTTGGTGTTCTATAGGGACACCGTTATTATAGGCAAAGCCTTTCAAACTTTTTTCAAATAAAGAATTTTCCAAATCAGTTGATAAATTACGAAGTTCCGAGGTAACAAACATTAAAAAATACAATCGATTTGAAATACTCCTCCTATTTTTGAAGTCGCTTAATAGTCTTCAATATTGGTAAGCTGATCAACAATTCAATAAGCTTGTATCATGTTTATGGCCGGCGGAACCTCTCTATAACCTCATCATTTTTACGAGCTCCCAACCCCTTACAGCCGAATTCAATAACTTCATTTCCAAAAGTCGTTTCGGTCGGCCATTCGTAGACTACCAATGACCAAAGAACATGGGAATGAACAGATGTTACGACATCATATGTATTACGCATTAGTGCCTACTACATATGCACTTTTAACCTCTCAGGGATTAAGAGGCCCGGAGCGGGCCCGCAAAGTTTTTATACAGTCAATTTCGAGGCCCGCTCCGGGCCCGACACCTCAGACCAATTCAAACCTAATTACAAAGGAATTGTGGTCATTTTGCTTATAATCTATATCACATTCGATTCAGAATGAACATACGATTATTTTACTAAAGATTGTCTATGGTTATCGGTTTGACAAAATAAAAAAAAAAAGTTTTAACTTCGAGAAATTTTGTTGATGTGTGAATGTTGTGCAGTGATAAAATAGCGAAAAAAAGGGATTTATCTCGGATATTGAAGGATATTGATGCTTTTATTACTTTGTTTTGTGTTTTTTCTCAACATTTTTGCTATAAAACATGTGTGCAATACCTGGAATTACGAGTAAATACGAAAAAAGTGAGGCGTAAACAATTATTGCTTAGATCACTTTCTAGTGTTATGAACTAAGAAATTATAGTTGAAAGACTTTGTAATCGTGTTTGGTTAAATAATAGTATCAGTTTTCATTGCTAGAATAAATATTTACTTATAAAAATTAGGTAGCTAATCACGCATTTAGCCGCATTAGAGACGGTATCATCGTTATGTTTGGTTTTTGTAAAAAAAAATTATGTATGAGGGTTTGTTTTATTTGTAATTGGTTGTATCGTATCCTGCTGAATTAGAACATTTGATCTTATTCGTATGAATTTCTACTGATCTACCAGAATAATCGATAGAAGTTATCGACAAAGTTCTAATACAAAAAGTACGTAATAACAAATAATAAATCAATTAATATGAAGAATAGCTATTATAGAATCTATGCCTTTTTAAAAAATTTATAAATTCCTAGTATTTTCCGAGATACAAGCATTTTAGTGCATAAATCGGATAAAAAGTCGCGAAGCGTGCCACTGCGATCCTTGAGGGATAAAGCTAATTTTTCGCAAGAATCCCTGAGAGGTTAAACTGTATTTTATTCAAAGATGTTTCTATTATAATCTGATGAAGTGCTGTAAATTAGATAAAGCTGAAAATTTGTTTTTAAATACATTTAAAGAATTTTTTTTCCAATGAGAAATATGATTTTCTGATATTTATTAACAGAAGTTTTGTAATAGAGTCTGAAGTCAACTGCCTCCAGCTATTTTCATGATAGTTGTCTTCATGTCGAGGATGATAGATAATACGTGTTTAATTCAACTGTAATACGGTAATCGCTTGCAAATTATTTAAATGTCCTATAAAAAAATACTCTTCTGTACCATCTAAACACTCTATGGCCGGTCAAGATCTTTAGCCATAAACTATCATAAAATAGTTAAAGCGATAATGTACGTATTTAATTTATCTGTAATACGATAACCACATGCAAATTTTTTGAATGTCCTATAAAAAAAACTTTCTGATGGTGATAATCTCTTATTTTTTTTTATGTTCCGTAAAAATGACCCTTCTGTACCATCTAAACACTCTATGGCCGGTCAAGATCCTTAGCCATAAACTATCATAGAATAGTTAAAGCGAGGCCCGTGTAGAAGTGTCAAATCAGGACGAGGCCGCAGTTTGCCCACTTTACGACAATCCTTATCTCCCCGAGTCCTGGGAACATGATACCTCGTAAATACCCTAGTGTCAACTTAGAGCCATAAAAACGGTGTCGTTGATAGAAAAAAACTTGTTATGGTTCGGGATTGACAGTAAAGTATGAATGGGTTTTTATACTAAAGAAATGGGTATAGTAAACTTACGTGTTTAGAGAGACGGATTGAAGACTAAGTAGATCTTAAGGCCCAGAATCTCGCGCGCTTCTGTCGCACATTTGTACATATTTGTAGATATGAATTGACTGAGTATAAAAAGAAGATCAGTTCATTTGCTACTACAACCTCACAAAATGTTTAAGTATATTTTTTGTTTTGATATATTTAAGATAAGCGAAGGAGATAGGTCAAAAATGTTTATCTCAATCTCATTCGCGTATGTTAAACACATAAAAACGAAAAAATATACAAAAAAAATTCGTGAGGTTATAGTCATCAGGCATTTTGCATTGCATCAGGCATGTTTGCAGACGCCCCACACGGATGGCTTCTACGCCATCCTCAGAAAGAGAGCTGCCTCGATCCTCTGCCGGGTCCGCGGTAGCACCAACAGCATCCTACGCGTTGTTGCCGATAGGGTAGATAGCCCAATTCTGTGGCATCTAATACAGCTGCATGTTAGGTTAGGTACTATTTGACTATAAATATTTTTTTCCTTATTATTATTCAAATCATCGTTATTTTATTTTTATTTTATTATTTCAAATGTGGTGTTATTGATAATAATTTAACTAAATTTAAGCATACTCGTACATGTTAAACATATGGATTTACCTAGTCTGAAATAAAAATTTTGAATTTGAATTGAATTGAATAGTAACAAAAATCACTCCACTTTTTTTAAATTTATACTCAGTCAATTTATATCTTCAAAAATGTACAAATGTGGATGCGAGATAACGGCGTGCGGGAATCTGGGCCTTAAATGTAACTTGGGTGTCATTTTCTTGAAGCTGCTAAACGCTTAATTACCTGAAACAAACATGAAAACAAATTAGGATAAGTTGTTGACGTGACTACGTCTAATAAATCGATGAACGCTGGCTGCATGCACGAAATCGTTGACGTCATTGTCCGGTAACGCTGTCATTGCCCGGTAACGCTCATTGTCCCGTTACACTGGCAGTCACGTTAAACTATCGTCCGTAAACCAATTTTTGTTGTTTAAAAACACCCGGCAGTTTTTAATTTCTATGTCCGAAACGAGAGTAAATAAACACGTGTCGTATCTTTAAACTTTGAAATTAAGCGAATTTATTACTAAATATATTTATATAATTTGTTGATATTATGGATTTCCGCAAAGTAACGCCTGAGTCAATCAATCGACATCTGTCAAAACAACAGAACGTAAAAAAGTAGCAATGTATTTTTAACTCAAAGGGGGAGTGAGAACCGTTGCTCTACCTATGAAAGGTAATATTTTTTTACGTTTGACTTTTACTTGCTTTTATAACTAAACAAAGATTTATTTAACCAACTTCAAAATAGGAGACGTTTCAGTGGTGTTTACGGTCACTAAAACAATCGAATCGAAGTAAAAGAAAAGTCTAATCGAAGTCGAAGGTTGTAGTGTATTGTAAAACTTCGATTAAGTAATTTTTATCGAATGTTTTTGTATACCTAACATAATGTTACATACTTAACACTAAGGGTTCAACTTTTAAAAAACAATCAGTCAGTATTCTATTATTAACATCGTACCTTTTTTCATGCAGCCTTTTTTTATACATATAAGTATGTAGTACCTACTTGGGTATAATTTGCAAGACATCCTTTCTAAATTCAATTGTCACATCAAATCATTGTACAAATATGATTCTTGAAACCACTTTCATTTACATTCACATTGATTTTGATCATCGTTCAAGCTCGTCTAACCTTTAACCTATAACTTATGATAAAGTAATATTTACGAGAATGAGTTAATCAAAAATGGCTTGTTTACTACCACATAACAATATTAAAGTACTTATTAAAAGTTATTGCTTACAACTTACAACTCTTCATATCTCTGTCTATTTTTAGGTTTACTGACAACACGCATCTTCTATTTTTGGGTCCCATTCGTTTTACTATTTTTGTCTTTTATAAAAATAAATAAATAAATTTATAAAAATAGGAACATTTTCACTTTTTAGAGTATTTATTAATCAGAAAATATAGTGCTATTGGCTTACTGTAACCCGATTGGCTTAGAGGCAAGTGTGTTGGACTGCCACGCCATTGTCACGGGTTCGATTCCCGCTTCAGGACATTCATTTGTGTGATGAAAATCGGTGTTTGTCCTAAGTCCTATGTATTTTATGTATAAATTTACAAACAAGAGTATTAAAGTATTCTATCAAATCAACAAATTATATAAATATATTTAGTAATAAATCCGCTTAATTTCTAAACAAAGGTTTTAATTAACTTAACTTTAGTTCAACTAAACTCTCTCGTTTCAAACTTCGGCGAGTCCACACCTCCTGATGATGCCTCGTGTAGAGGCGAAACACGTGTCGTATCTTTAAACTTTGGTTTTCTGTTCGTTGACTCTTTGGTTTAGTTGAACTAAAGTTAATACTTAATTTCTAAACCTTTGTTTAGAAATTAAGCGGATTTATTACTAAATATATTTATATAATTTGTTGATATTTATGGATTCCCGCAAAGTAACGCCTGAATCAATCAATTATTCTATCAAATATCTAGTTCCCATAGTACAAGCTCTGCTTAGTTTGGCGCTAGCTGGCGTTGTGTGAAATGTCCAGAAATATTTATTATCTCTATCTATTTATTTAATATTTACTAAAATCCGTTTATAAATCAATGTAGCACCCCGACAACCCAAGTCACTATTTATTTTAATAGACTCTAGATCTTAAATCTGTCCCAACTTAGATAGAACTAATCTTTGTAAAAAATTGGATTCCAAATAGTTCTAACCAGTAAGAACCTATTCTGTGCAACGGTTAAAGTACAGATTACTACATTCAGCTGAACGGATGGATTCCTGCAGAATTCCCCGAGGATGTAATGACACGGGCCGAATACGACCGCGCCTCTTGTCATTGTGTACTACGTGCAAAACAGAAGGACCTTTTTACTTTATTTTATTTGTTTAAATTTTTGTTTTTAATTTTTACATATCTATTTCTTTAAAGTTATACTACATTAAACAGCTATCCACAAAAATATAATTAAATAAATATATTTAGGACATTTTACACAACGCCATCTATAGCCCCAAACTAAGCAAAGCTTGTAACTAACCAGATAACTGATACAATACTTCAATACTTATTTCTTTTAATACACACATAGAAAACACCCAGACTCAAGACAAACACCGATGTTCATCACTCAAATGTTTTTCCAAAAGCAGGAATCGAACCCACGAGACCGAGTGTGGCAGTCCATAACACTTGCAATTCGACCATGTTGTCAATAAATTACCTAAAAAATATATTTACTAGAGTACTAGAGTAGAGTCACTTCTATAATTACTAAACAATCGCATTTTCTTTTCAAACTCCTATTTTTGAACTTTACAAAAAAAATATTATTTTTTTGAACGTGTAACATTCATCAGCTATTTTCCCCGTGTCATTTCGCAGGCTGCATTCTTTCACCGGCATGTCAGCCCATCAGCGAGCGGCTAATGTATCTCAATGTCCCGATCTAAATATATCGAGTTTATTGTCTTGTCCGTTCTGAAACCGGGGTATCTGTCGACGGTGCTTGTATTGTTCTAAATACCATTCTAAACAGTGTAGCTAATTAATATATTCCAAGTTATCGTTAGGTTTCCATGACCCATTGTATATACCTACTCAATTTATTTAAATTTTAGTGGGTCACGAAAATCTTTTATCTCGACACACGACAGTGTGTCAAGCCACGGTTAAGAGTTCTACTTTGATTGTACTCGTTTTATCCACTAAAATAGTTCACGATTATCTTTGCCAATCAAGTTTGTAACATCATGAGTAAAAAGTAACTTTGTAAAGCGTCGATGACACACGGATTTTTTACACGCTACAAGCCAGCGAGTTCGCTTGTAGTTTGAAAACTCGCCCAGTGTCATCGGCTTTTATACAAAATGCTCGTTGACAATCCATCCCGAAAGATAACTCGCTAGTTTACACGCTACAAGCCGGCGAGTTTAAAAGCTAGCGAGTGACCGAGTTAGCTTTCGGTTAAGATTGTCAACAAGCAGATTGTTAAAAGCCAATGGGCAAGTTTACAAGGTACAAGCGAACTCGCTGCCTTGTAGCGTGTAAAAACCCCGTGTATCATCGACGAAATGAAAAAAAAAGTTTTACGTTAAAGGTTTTTCGTCTGTCGGTCCCCGCACAGTCGTCTGGTCGCGCGCCGACGATCAGACATTGAAGTTATTATAGCAGAGGCAAAAACACTAATAACCCATTGTGCAGAAACAATCGCACATCGGACGGAAATCGCTTTTTTCGGATTGTAATTTGGGGATAATTTGGCTTTAAATTGCATGAAGATTGAAGCATGTTGGATATGCAATGTCATTGTGCAATTATATTGCAGTGCCTAGGGCAGTTCACAAGTGTTATTTAGTCCGAAATTCGAACCCAAATATAACTGAACCGTTGTAAAACGCACAAAAAGTGATATTTTATCTGATAGGTTGCTGGCTGGCACTATTATTAGGCACTATAAACATTGATGTAGGTACAATAAAATGTTCATATAATTTTATAAATAGGTACTTACCTACTTCCACTAACTCCGTTTATCGTCATTGCCTTGCAATTACAAAAAAATCATCCCAGAACTTATATAACATCTCAGATTGCTAAAGTACTAAAGGTATCTAAAAGCTGGTATGACAATAACATAAATTAAAAATTAAATAACCTTTCCCGGTTTGTTTAGGATCTTGTAACTCCTTCTTCTATACATTCTAGAATGGCACAGAACCGAAGATTTCAAAATGTTGATCGTAGTAAGCTGTGCTTAGTTTGGGGCCAGGGCCGTGTTCAACCAACATTACAATTCGACAATTTTGTAAATAAATGACAAATTTGTAAAATTGTATGACAAGTGCTGTTTAACCAACCTTACAAATATGTAAGAACTTTACAAGTAAAAATATTACAAATATGTAAATTACACATGCTGCTTAACCAACATTTACAAGTGCACAAAACGCCTGTAGATTTCGATGACAATATTGTAACTACAAATATGTAATTGTAAGTTACAATTTACATAAAATGTAAGTTTTTTGTTGGAGATTCTTAAATTGGGGTTTTTTTGATAATCGTTTTTTTTTTTAGTTTTCAAATCCAATAAAAATCAAAATTGTATATTTCAGTTCATTCAATGACACCATATTTTATAAAATGTTAAAATAAAATATTTTATACCTAAAATTGTATAAAATATTTTATTTACCTATTGTATAAATGTATTATTTTGCCGACCAAAAATATATTGTTGCATGTAAAATCTGTCACATCAAAAGTAAAGTTTATCCTTTTACGAAAAATACTCATATATTTATAATAACTACTGTCACTACTTCCACTACTAGTTGTTAGAACCATTATTTAATATAAAACAATCAAATTTCTTCACTTAATAAACTGAGGTAAAAAAAAAGTTTCTGACACATGGCGAGCCCACCTGTCGGAAATTTACTACAATTTAAAAAATTGAAAAATTATAATTACAATTATGTGTTCAACCAAGCAGTTTTCCCTACAAATTTGTAAATTGTCACTTGTAAAGAAAAAATGTTGTTTAACATAAATATGTAGAATTGTAGCTACAATTTTACAATTTTGACAGTTTTCCACCATGGTAGAATTGTAAGTTGTATTTTTGGTTAAACAGAAACTTGTAGAATTGTAACTTGTAAACTACAATTACAATTTACAATTTGTAAGTTTGGTTGTACAGGGCCCAGATGGCGTCCAAAATTTATTTTTATTTAATATTTGTCTTTCGTTGTTTTTTTTGTGTGAATTGTTGTTAGGATTTTTTAATTTTTATTATTATAAAATTATATTTGTACCTACTCATATGGACTTACATCCGTATTCTAAGACGATTTTTACACTCAAGTAATTTGACAGGTGACAGCCGAAACCTTTAAGAAAAGCGGCGGCAGTCATCAAATCTACAAAAAAGAGCTGTGGATTTTGTATAATAAAAAATAAAAATAAAATAAAAGTCATTTTACTACTTACGTGAGGTGAGTTTGAGTTTGAGGGCTGACTTTAAATACGGGTGTAAAAGTTGCCAAATTTTATATATTTGAATTGAATTAAGTATGTTATGAGCGAATACTTAAAATGTTTCAATGCTTAGGTGTTACGGCTAGCATAGCAGCCCAGGACTGTAGCAAATCAAATTAACAGATCCGGGCGCCACACAAACAAACATACAAACATGTCGAGTAACATTGTTACCGTCGCGGGTGAAATGTTTACCGCGTACGTCTCGCCGGACTACGGACTATGTTAAACAGTGCCGGTCGTAAACTTACTAAATAAAGTTTTGTTTAATGAGGGGAATAGAAATGTTTACACAACAGGTCAATGTGACTCCAGCACAAGCCTAAACCACTGAATTATTTTGTAAGAGGTGCTATGACGGTTTGCAGGAACAGAAACAAAGAACTCTACATTCGTCTATCAACGTGTCTAGATTATATCAAAATAGATTTCATATAATAATAATAATGTTTGGCCATTTCACACAACACCATCTAGCCCCAAACTAAGCAGAACTTGTACTATGGGAACTAGATAACTGATACAATACTTATATACTTTTTGTTTGTAAATACATACATATATTACATAGAAAACACCCAGACTCAGGACAAACACCGATGTTCATCACACAAATGTTTGTCTTGAAGCAGGAATCGAACCCGCGACACTCGGCGTAGCAGTCCAATGCACTTGCCACTCGACCATCTGTGTCATCAAATCAGATTGGACTGATAAAGCCTTTTTGTAGCATTACAATTTTGTAATAGCGTTTTTAGATGACAAAGGAAACATAATTCAGCGCTTAGCTTCTGTAAATTCATAAATAACATTGATTTTGGCAGTTAACCGTTAAGATCCTTTAAATAATTTGCAAAATAAATATTAGTCCAACCAAGTAAATAATTTAGTCCTAAATAAACTTCACTCGAAAATCGGCTCGCTCATTTTCGACTAATCCAAATATCTCTGCTTACAAAGAGATCGGTGTGCTCTGACATAAAACCTTTTTGTAAGGAATGATGAATGAATGGCCAGTCGGTGCCTCGTTGGAAAAAAAAAGAAACGGGTACTTTTTGCTGCCACGACGTCTGCCGTAAATAAATCCATTGAGAAGTGCCGATCGAAAATAACGTTAAAGGGAGAATAACTTTGAAGCTTCCTTTCAACGAATTTTGGTTCTTTCTTGTCTATTTACCTACCAAGCCTCTATGTTTTTCTTTGACGACACGATTGGTCGAGTGACAGGTGCATTGGACTGCTACGCCGAGTGTCGCGGGTTCGATTCCCGCTTCAGGACTAACATTTGTATAATGAACATCCGTTATTGTCCTGTATCTAGGTGTTTTCTATGTTTCCTATGTATGTATTCACAAAAAAAAAGGATATAAGTATTGTATCAGTTATCTGGTTCCCATAATACCTACAAACTTGCTTAGTTTGGGGCTAGATGGCGTTGTGTGAAATGTCAAAGCATTATTATTTTATTATTATATATAAATAACTAGCTAAAAACTATGTGCCTACAACAAAATAATAAAAGAAGGTCATCGTTAATCGGAAAATCATAAAAATACAATTTATATAAAGTGGCAATTTTGAGAACTTTCATTTGGCAAATCTGGATATCACTGCAGCAGCGCCACAATTTGAGTTTATTCTCGGTTTATATAAACTCTTCGAATTTAACTTTCGGATTCAGTGAAGGTACTAAATTATTCTCAATTTAGAAGTTTAATTCCCATTGGAGTAAAAATGGAGAAATTGTACGGAAATCTGTCTCAACTCCTTCAACTTTACTCAACCTTTTTACGGTCCTTCTGGGTGAGCGCATAAAATAACAAAGCTTTATAATATTAATTTAAATCCAAAAGCGAGCTGAGAAATAATAGATTTTATTATGGTTGTAAATTCTGTTTAGCAACTTCCTGCGTAGGCACTAAATAATAAGAAAAGGGTGTTTTGTCCACTTTCGGTGTGCGGAATATTAAAATTGAATCTTGCGTTTGCAGTTTTAATCTGTTGATAGAGACTATTGTCATTACTGGCTCCCTATTAAACTACTAACATTATTAATCAGTATGAAGTGAACATAAGTTATATAGGTACGTAATGTACCGAAATATGAACAAGAGTAGTGTCTCTGACTTGCGGTAAGCGAGATGTGGATGAGAAAAGCCAAAGACCAGGCTTAGTGGCAATAGAGTAACGTATTGAGAAAGCCTGATACATGATAATTTCAATGTGGACCTTTCTTACCCTACCTTTTCAAAATAAGCAAGTTGCTTTGGCTCTAGCTTGGCCTAAGAAGGTACTTACGAAGTAAGAAGTAGTTACGTTATCGACGACACCGTGGTTTAGTTGGTAGTGGCCCTGCCTACGAAGCTTGGTGTTTAGGGTTCGATTCCCTGCCGGGGTAAATATTTGTGACGGACACAAATGTTTGTTCTTGGGTCTTGGATGTTGTGATGTCTTGTATGTGTCCATGCCACCTGCGACACAGGGAATCCTAGTGCAGGGGTGTGAGTGTGTGAACGTTTATTTATTTATTTATTTTACTATACGAACTAAGTAATACAAGTATCTGCTTACCGGAAGACACAGGCCATATGGTCGTTCGGTCATGCAAGAACACACGGACGGACGATCAAGTTACTCAGTAATGCGCAATTAGGAATCGCAAAAGTTTAAAAAACAAGCATAAAGTTTATAAAAACTGAAAACCCGACTGCGAAAACATTATTGCCAAATTTCATTTTTAACATTTTTTTATGCAACTCCCATGACCAAAACTAATTTAAACATACCTGATTCACCGAAATCGACCAAGTTATTATGGTTTTTTTTGTAATTTTTTCACACATTTTGGGGTCTTGCAGCCGACAAAATGGATTTTTTGAAATTTAAGGTAGCCAATGCCTATGGCACTTGTGTGACCTTAACGAATCCAACGACACCTAATTTATCAAAATCCGTTTAGCCTGCAGGGCGGTGCATTGAGTCAGATATAATTACATACGATTATATAAACTCGAAAAACATAACCCACCCCTTCTGGGGAGCTATCTTCAGCTTTAGACAGTCTTGTGTTAGTAAAGACCAGAAAGGTTTTTGGTTCCACGGGCTGACACCGTCTCCACCTTTCAGTCACAGTTTTTGAGGCAAGTGGAACCAAAAAGTTCTCTGGTCTTGTGTGAGTCAGTGTTTGGTTCTAGTGTCGGAGTTTCGATTTTACCACTTTAGTACGGAACACTAAAAAGTTATTATAGGACAAAAAAGTGTAGAAACAAGTAAGGAGCTTTCATAAGTCACCCTACTCGTCATCAAAACGATGAAGGGCTAAGAATTAAAGTTATGAAAATGTTGAGGTATTGTGTTCCAAAGTAGTCTGTTTAATCTACTAGCTTATGATTACCGTCAAGTCTAGCAATCTGTTACATAATAGCGATTTAGTAAAGTTCTCGACAAGACCTTTGTGTAACTCAGATTGTAGCGTTCATCTTGTTTCCTAACAGTCCGTTCCAAATTCGCAGAGCTACAGTACACGATATTATGACGACATTTATGATCTTACCAATTACGATCAACTGTCCTACAATGTGCTTTATTTCTTGAACATCGGGCCACACAAACCGCTGGTCTCTGTGAGGTCTTACAACTAGAGAAAAGGATATTCTACTAGATTTATATGACTTCGCCTGATAGAAGGTAGGTATAACAAGCGACAAACAACTTGTCCTCGGGCGAACCACGTTACAAAGATGCGCAGAACCAATTTAATCTAAGAATTTCGTTCTGCGCATCTTTGTCACGTGGTTCGCCAGAGGACAAGTTGTTTGTCGCTTATTATACCTCCTTGGATATTCATACCTATATGAATAGCATTCTTCGCAGTCCAGTAACAAATAGCTTGAAGTTTATATAATTCTGCGACAACACCATTGGTCGAGTGGCAAAAGTTAGACTGCTACGCCGATGTCACGGGTTCGATTCCCGCTTCAATACAAGCATTTGTGTGATAAACTGATGAATATTGATATTTGTCCTGAGTCTGGCTGTTTTCATTTTATTTTATGTAGGTATATACCTAAGAACTATATCAATAGAATAAGAAATATATAATATAATCTGATTCCAATAGTACAAGCTCTGCTTAGTTTGGGACATGTCCAAAATATTATATATTATTGTAGGTTAAAAACCAAATAAATATTTCCAAATTCAAGCTTTATCTGAGGAATAATAAGTTATAAACATCCATACAAAAAAAATGGACCTCTTTCTGAAGTGTGATAGTATGATTTTCAAAAAAATATATTCTCCCAAACAAACCAACTTTAAAAAAATGTAACGCTATTTTATCCGCGTCGCTTCAATTTGTATCTTTCAGAAAATCCTTATCGCATCCATTACACTGATAATTTACATTACAAACGCGCAAGTATTCCTTTGAGCTCGCGAAAGGATCCCATAAATTAACGAAATAAATTATATAGGTACTTGGACGTAATTAATTTTATGGGGCTCAAATGGGCTTGTAACCACAGCCCTCAGAGAATGGCTGTCACACTTTCTATTTCTTTCTATGACTCTGTAACGTGAAAAACAGAGGTGTTATATAAACGACCGAGATTTTCAAGCCAAGATTACTCAATCATGTAAAAAGGCAGAATGGAGGGCAAGGGATCCCGTAGTTGTTCTCTAACTGGATGATCAGACCTCATCAAATCTCTCACAAACGCAACCATGACCGACTGCTCCCCAAAACGCGTCTGACAGAGCCAGGTGGAGGCGCATAGCTGGAGCTGCCACTCATCAGGGCCGATCATGACCACGATCACTCTATCAAGGGAGCCCGACTAAGAAGATTAAAAAACGAGCGACCCTTACAGTCTTCTTCTTGGTCATTACACTCTTGGCAGAGTGGTCGTGGTTGTCATGGTGTGGGTTGTGAAACGCTTCACAATCCTCCATTTGTGTAAGGGACCACCTAGTGCTGCTTTGACTTGGCCTGTCCAACGCATTGGAGATCTTCCTCGCCCTCGTGTGCCCTCGACTATTCCCTGTACCACCAGACGCTCGATGGACATTTCTCCACGACGCAACACGTGTCCAAAAGACTCTTACAGTAGTCGCATTTTATAATGTGTATCTAACATTTTGTCTTCTCATTTAAATTTGGAAGATTTTTTCAACTTCCTGTTACACACTTCCGTTGCATTTGCAACACGAAATCAGTCCCACAAATTAACAGAAAGCGAGGTTTTTTTTGTTTGTAATTCAAACTTGTTTTTACATATTATCTACCAAACCTACTTTTGGACTAGTTTGTTTTTATAGGATTTATTTAAATTTTATTATATATATTTATTTCACAAAGCAGAATACAATCCACTTAAAAATAAACATAATTATGCATAATATTTTGTTTTGATCTAGATTCTTAGGATTGGCCTAGCTGTGTTCTATTTCCCTGTGCCCACGCGTACAATGAACGTTAGCCTCTTCTAAGGAAATCTCCACTTAATTAACTTATTGGGCCATTATATTCGGTCCTGTTATACTCATAGCTACCATAATACTCCTATCTATGAGCTCTATTACCTCGTTAAAAATGCATTTTGGAAACTTTGAAGTATGTTCTAATTAAAGTGTTTTTTTACTTATGAAGGAATTATATAATAGTAAAGTAAAGATGCTATTTATTACAACTAAATACAAATGCAAAAATACAAAATATTTATGAACTAAATTAACACTTAGTCTAAGGTGGCACAAACTAATAGCTACTTAGGTATCAAATCAATAAATATAAATGTACATAATAGTATTAAAGGCTTGGACCTGACCGACTGACAGACAACGTACAGGTCAAACCGCTGATCGTAGAGACTTGAAACTTGGAGGGTGTGTTCGTCACGAAGTGCAGAAGCGTACTAAGAAACGGATTTTTTTATTAATATTTTATAAATATGCAAATGAAGTTGCGGAAGTCAGCTAGTTGACTTAAAAAGGAAAACATTTTATATGGTTGTTGGCGATAAGTAAAAAAAATACAATCATAAAAGTCTCATCAATCATTTTTGACGTTTTGATAGAAACTAAAAAATTGTACTAAAATAAAGAAAATCGCAAATGATCTAACCAATTTGATTCTCGTAAATAGTATTTTCAGACAAGTACAGAATTTTATTACATCCATTCAAAGAAGGTATTTTAGCCACTCAAGTGACTATAAAATAGAAGAATGGCCGTGTCGTAACAAGAAATTGGGTCACTACAATTGTACAGAATAGCCCTCTAGCTATATGAGGTCCATGGTATTCTTTATTCACTTATATTAACTAAATTTGTATGCAAATTATTACCTATGTAATGTGAGCTTTATAAACAGCTCAAGAATATAGGTGTATGTCTGTCTTAAAAAAATCGGTGAAATATTATCTTTTCACTTGCTTGCCTGTTTTCGTGTATCGTTTGTTGTAGTAAATGGTACAGTCGGCTCTCTAATGGTCTTTATACCCAGCTAACGCCTGTGTTCTCCTGTGATTAAACCACTCACACATACACATCATGGCCGACCTACGTGGTATCGATTAGTTTGGTATTATTAAGTAAAAAGTTGTTATGCTCTGTCGTGTAGAATTGGAACTAAATTAAACGTAGATTCTTTATAAATTTAATTTACACCGTTCAGAACTTTCAGTGTGACATACATACAATCATACAAGTATAGTAAACACTCACAGTTATTTATTATAATAGGTACAAGCGTGATGAAAGAGGTTTGTACACGAAGTCTACCGGTGACTTCGTGTACATAGCTAGTCAATAATGATGGTAAACAAATAATTTGTAATGTGATCTCTGATTGCCTTGGCATTTGCCTGATTGGACCAATCTTGCAGCTAACAAGCTCAGCAATTTGTGATGACCCAAGAAATGGAAAGGAATTGTTTATACATATGTGTAAATAAATTATCATCCCAAATTGCACTAAAATTTAAAATTTACGTTTGTTGCTAGTTACGGTAATAAATAAATATCAAATATTTTTGTAAATACATTTATAGAAAATACCCATTGGACCAACTGCACGGAGAAAAAAAAGTGGGAAAGCAAGACTAAATAGTAACCTATAATATATTTTCTTGTACCAATAAATAACTTTTGTTAGCTAGAACTATTACATTGTAATCGTTACAAAATTTCGTTAGCAGGAATTGTAATTATTGTAATCGTTACTAAATTATTCTCGCTGTCACAAATTCAACCATAATTTTAGTAACTACAACGAGATTTTTTTCTTCGTGTGGTTGTCTAGTAATAACTAGAGACATAGCTTCAATCCTATAGGTAAGTAAATCTCTCTGAATAAACTTTAAAACCTGGGGTCAACTTGGGTCTAAACAAACGCTCGGAATGCTGCTATTATCTGTCTCGGGAAACCAAGAAGGAATGCGCCGAAGATTCTTTACGATGCCTTGTGTCTTGTTCACTTTACAATCACTTGGAATTTTCCGAGCTAGCCAACTTACAATGAATTATTGTAAACTTACGACAACATGGATGGTCGAACGGCAAGTGTATTGGACTGCCACGCCCGGTGTCGCGAGTTCGATTCCCACTTCAGGACAAACTATTGAGTAATGATTGGTGATTGTCCTGAGTCTGGGTGTTTTCTATGTATGTATTTACAAAAAAAAAGTATATAAGTATTCTATCAGCCATCTGGTTCCCATAGTACAAGCTCTGCTTAGTTTGGGGCTAAATGGCATTGCGTACAATGTCCCAAATATAAAAAAAAATATTTATTATAACATTTTGCTCTTTAAATTTAATGAGTGTCTAAATCACGCTAAAACTATATTTTAATGTAAAAAAGTGACGAGTGAGTTACACGTTCTTCTGGTTTATATTTACATTTATATTTACACGTTCTTCTGATGGTAATATAATTTTATTCAAATTAGAATGGTCCGATGCAACACTGCTATTAGCGCTCGTCGACTTTGAGACATTTCAATGGTCAGGTCAATCTCAAAAGCCCAGTAATTCACTATCAACAGTGCCCTTCGAATCGGAACACAGTAATCAAATCAAATCAAAATTGTTTATTTCGGTTCATTCAAGACACCATATTTTGTTTGAACATTAGGCTTATTCTAAGGTTAGTTACATATTAAAAATTGCACATAACCAGTCCACATAACCATGCTTACACATTACTGCTTTGCGGCAGAACATCCGGCACTGTGATACTTGAATTTGTAGGTAAATAATGCATGCACATTGCGCATCTGTGACAGCCACCGGCAGCGATGCGTGCGCTACGGTCAGCGCTTGCGCACAAACCGGTGCCAGCTATAGTTTCAGCCCACACACGGCTGGGCTTTTGTTCGAGCTGCCAGGCTCTGCGTATAATGGATATTGTGTCAAAGAGAGGGGTCAGTACGACGGCGAAGTGGAGGCGAAGAAGCTAGATTAACAGATTAAATAAAACTTAATTTGCTGTTGATACGATACAGTAGAAAAATTAACATAATAATAATAATAATAAATTACATCATTACAAAAGCCCAAAAAGCAGCAGTACTCGATACAGCTCGCAATGTGCGACGATTCCTTTCTCTGAAGCCCTAAACCCACATTGGATTAGATTTTTACAAAATCTCCCAATTTGGGTTAATTTATCAATCTATGTTGTGTAGTCACTGTAAAATTTTGTAAAAATTTTGATATGTATTTTAGAGTAACTATACAATATGTTTTTGATTATATATAAAATGAATAATGACGAGATAATAATAATAAAATTTATTTATTCTGACAGCAAGGTCCACAGAAAGGGAGATATCCCGTTTAAATTTTAGGAAAAAAGTCCACCCCTGATTTGGAAAAAGGAATTAAACATTTAAATCGGACTCTCGTTTGAGATCTACAGAAAAATATATCTAAAGCTTTTCAACCTAGGACACGACTGGCTAAAGTGTCGAAAAGCTTTTATTGTGTAGCATTCAAATTATATAATAAAATACATGCAGATGTGAACTTTAAATTATGCCTAAAAAACAATTAATCGAAAAAAGCTATTATACTCTGAACGAAGCATTTGCAGATACTGACATATTTAAAGTTAGCATTACACACATGATATTTATAGAACTTTATTTTTATTTAATTTAAAATGACGTTGCTATTGCAGAACCCTAAAATAAGTTTGAACTTACCAATAATTCTGATGAATGAAACTGTATTTATATGTACCTACCTATATAAAAATGTAAATTGACCTGTCTAAGAACATGTTATATGTCTATGGAAATAAATAAAATGAAATGAAATGAACCAAATAGTATTTTTAATCTTCAGGCTTTGTTCTAATTCTAATTATAAGACAATATTTAGGAAAAACCATTTAATGTAGAGTATTGAAACTTGGAGGATGTGTTCCTCAAGAACTCAAGAGCTAAGAGTGCGTGCAAAGAGTGTAGTGGCTTCATATTACTATAAAATATGACTTTGAATATTAAATTGTAGAGCTCAAAGTTCACAGGCTCATCAACTATAACAGCTACAATGGCCGATAATTGTTTAAACTTTAGGATGCGGACGTAACGTACACATATTAGGATTTTTAAATTAAATTCGCACCGCAAATGAAGTCTTGGGTGTCAGCAGCTTGTAAAGAAATAAAATAATTGATTTATTTTTTCTAGTAACAAAGCTATATACATTTAATTTTGTATGAGATTATGAGTAGCGTCTCATATTCTAAACGGTACAACAAAATCACAAACTATATTGATCACGAAAATCACGATATGGCAGAGTATGGTTAAATAACAAACAAACATTCACACTCACACCCCTGCACTAGGATTCCCTGTGTCGCAGGTGGCATGGACACATACAACACATCACAACATCCAAGACCCGAGAACAAACATTTGTGTTCGTCACAAATATTTGCCCCGGCCGGGGATCGAACCCGAAACACCAAGCTTCGTAGGCAGGGTCACTACCAACTAAGCCACGTTGTCGTCAAATAACCTGAAATTTTGTTATAGCCAGTCTTCATCGCACTTCATCATCATCATCATCGCAGTCCACTGCTGGACATAAGCCTCTTCCAATGTGCGACATGGAGTCCTATCTTCGGCTTGTCGCATTCATCTTCTGCCTACTGCAGATCGGTAGTCACCGCATTTAATTTTTCAATGTTATGTCTCGAAGTGTTCCCTTTAACAGCAAAAGTTGAGTGCAACTTTTGCAATAATAAAACGAAGAACAATACAGTGCCATTTGAAACTAATACAATTCAAAGCGTGTTCTATAAATACAACAATAGCAGGACAGGACAATGGAGGCAGGACAGCCGGGAGAGACCGCGATCTTTATAGCTGGGAATTATAACTGCCTTTATCATTTTACTCCTGAAAATAATAATAGTAAGTACACTTAGTTGTTGGCACAGGACAGGAATGAATGGAGGAAAAGGCCTTTGCCCAGCAGTGAGACAGCACATAGGCTTAGAAGGTATGCGTGAAATTATAACATAATAATATGACTTAGAATTTTGATTGTATTCGGTAAGAAAGTTTTCAAAGATGAACACCAATTGCCAGATACAGTAAATACTTGTCCAGTTCTTAGCGCATCTGCTTAGAAATACCTAGTATGAACATAACTACTTTTAAAAACAAAAATCACAATTTTATACCTATTACTAATTCTAAGCATTAGTCTAATAGTGATGTAAGTACTAGTTATAAGTTTTGTGTCAATAACTCATTTATTTTTATTATTGTACTGTGCCATGAGTGTGTGTTGTTCTATGTGTAAGATTACAAAATAGAACAACACACAAGACTTTCATTCACATAGCCTAGGGCCTAGGCCAATGCAAATAACTATCTCACATCTTTCGTATTTATTTTAAAAATACATTAATTTTCAAAAGCGGCTGTTTTGGATATTTACATCGGGTTCTTTAATATTTTCAAAAATGTTTGTTGAGTGGGAGTTAAAGCGTGTATCGTTTACTGATCGATGGTGATTGGCTCACTGCTCGTGGCTCGCGGGCGCTGAACTGGACGTTTCATTACTGCGGCTGGCAGCCAGTGTTGCCTGACCTATAGAATAGACTCGGCAATGGAAGTACAACCACCTATCTAAATAATTTATGTAGGTTTCTAATAATTTACAATAAATAGCTGTTATGAAAGTGATGTAAGAAGAGCAAAAAAATAAAGAAAAAAAAAATTCTACGAAAAAATTAAACACATTTGTTTAGTTTTTTACAACTTGTTTAGTTTTCAATAAAATAAGAAAACTTGATTTTTATTATTTTCGGATCTGGTTTCTATAGTAAAAGCTCTGCTTGCCCTAAATTGGGGCACGATAGCATTGAATTACGTGAAAATGTCTAAAGTATTTAATTATTATTCTACATAACTATTCATATTTAATACATATTATGTTTGAGTAAAATAATGGTCGTAGCGTAACCTGTTGTAGAATTAATTCAGAAAATATGTATAACATTAAGGAATAATTTTCTTATAAAAAGTATAGGTTTATTTAGTAATAATTGCTTAATTTCAAAATAAAGCTCTTAATTAACTATAAAAATAGGTTTGCAAAGAAATCCTTTTGTACGTATAACTCTTTTTTTAGAAACGCTAATTTAAAATATACTACTCTACCTAAGGTAAAGTTTTAACAAGAGAAAAATTTAAAAACAATTTTTAACAGCATAAAGCTTTTAAAAAAAAATGAGTCCATATATTGCAAGGCTCGGGGTGCGGGTGGATAAAGGATCAAATTACACTGGTGCTGAGTAAGCGTGTTCCGCCTGTCAGTTTGTTTGTCCGAATTTGCATAGTTATTAGCTGCCTGTTTATTCAATATTTTACGGTACCCTGATTTGGGGTGCGCATTTGTTCATTAATTTCGGATAAAAGATAAGTAGGTGGATCTTTTAAAGAAGGGTTGTCGAATGTCGTAAGTTAAGCTGCACTTTTGGTAATATTAGGAACTTATTTGTATTTTTTTATTATTTTTACTATTCTTATACATTAACCCGCAACTTCGTGCGAAATAACAAAATTCCTTTCTTAGTACGCGTTTACACATCTTGAAGAACATACCCTAGAAATTTAAAGTCTCTAACGTTCAGTGCTTTGGCCTGTGCGTTGTCTGTCAGTCAGTCAGGACTAGGCCTCTTATATATATTGATAGATTCAGAAGTCCTGAATCCAGAACAACATTAATGAGATGCAAAGTAGCACCGATACTATTTTCTTTAAACAAACCCTATCCAAAACATTATTATTATATTCTTTATTGCACAAAATACAAGATAAAATGCTTAAGTATTTTCTACCGGCCAACCTTATAGGTATTGATAATAATTGTTGACGTGCTAACTTATACATACATATAACATAAACAATGGTATTTTATAGACTAATCAAAAGTTACACACTGCGTAGTGTTTTTCGAAAACTAATAAAATATTCAATACTTATTTCTTAATTAACAGATTTTGCTTACATTCTTACAATATTAAAACTAAAGCCTTTACCTATTTGTGAAAAAAATGTATTGGCTATGCATATTTATATTAGTGACCAATCAAGAACCTAGCTGTAAATTTTCCGAAAAGACTAAAAAAAAAATTTTGACAAAAACCTTTTTTTAAACAAAAATAAACCCCTGATCCCATCTCCAATAGCTCAATCAGTCACGGTAAACAAATACCCAGACGGACAAAAAGTGTGTGTATCGTTAATCGCCGCGTAGCGCAGTAACAACGGTATCGGGTGTCAAGTGTAGGAAATTCCTATTTGGGAACTTGTGTTCAAAGTGGCACTACGGCCTATGTGAATCAAAGTCCTGTTTAGCACTGTTTTAGTTATGCGCAGGTGTGATCTCTTACCATTAAGAGAACGCCTAGTTTGTTTCGTCACTAAACTTGTTTACATTAAAAAAAAACTTTGTAGCCAGGGCAATTTTTTTTAGTCAAGAGTAGGAACCAATTCCTATCTGGGAACTTGTGTTCAAAGTGGACGAGCGCTTTAACAGTGTTGCACCGGTCTATGTGAATCAAAGTCCTGTTTAGCACTGTTTTGGTTATGGGCAGGTGTGATCTCTTACCATTAGGAGCCTAGTTTTTTTCGTCACTTGTTTACATTAAAAAAGAGCCACTTCTAGGCGCACTAGAAATACTTTCACCACACTGTTTCGAATGCACTAGCGACACTACCTATATGAAAAAGAAGATTAAAAAAAACTTTGTAGCTAGGGCATAAGGTTTGAAATAAAGCTTTTATATAACAACTAGCTATGTTCGCAACTTCGTTTGCGTTGCGAATTAAGGGGAATCCTCAAATCCGAATTCCATACAAAATGTTTCGGACAAATACTCAAAAAGTACGCCGTATTATAGTAACTTCTTCACACTATTAATTTCGTCTATGTTTTTTGATTTCGTCAACAAAAAAAGTGAAAGGTTTCATACTTTAATTTAGATTTTATACGTGTTTTAAAATTAACCCTACTAACTTAAAAACACGTATATGTATAATCTAAATTAAAATATAAACCCTTCATTTTTTTGTTGACGAAATAAAAAAAATAGACGAAATGAATAGTGTGAAGAAATTACTATAATACGGCGTACTTTTTGAGTATTTGTCCAAAACATTTTGTATGGAATTCGGATTTGAGGATTACCCTTAACTACCTATTTTTTTTTCTTATGTACAGTCAGCTGCACAGACTCCCAAGCTTTCACAATTATACTATACTCCTTATTTTGCATAGACCTTCTTCTTAGGTCAAGAATTCTGACAAGTCAGATGACTACATTAATTTGAAAATGCTTGCGTGCTTTCTTAGCAAAATTAAGAGTGATATAAAAGGGAAAGCTAGGGAGTGTTTGTGCAGCTGACTGTACGTCTACGCCTACACTTCTTGACGAGCATACCCTCCAGATTTTTGACTTGCTCTGTCAGTCGGTCAGTCTGTCAGTGAGAGGACGTGGTGGCCGTGTGGATGAGGCCCTTACCTTGCGATCTGATGGTCGCGTGTTCGAATCCCGGTGGCAGTCGCGCGTAATTTTCGGTCGAAAAAATCTATGTATGCATCCCACGTTCTCGCAACGGTGAAGGAAAACATCGTGAGGAAACCGGCATGTCGTAGAACCTAAAGCTCGAAAACATGTGTCGAGTGCACGAAAGGAGCCTCTTTGAGGCGCACTTGAAATCCTTTCACCACACTGGGTCGAAGGAACTAGTGACACGATAAGAAGAAGAAGTCTGTCAGTCAGGACCAAGCCTTTTATATTTGACTAGCTAACGACCGCAACTTCCTTTGCATTGCGAATTTATAATATTCCTTAGTGCGCGCCTGCTCATCTTGACAAACACACCTTCAAAGTTTCAAGTCTCTACGTTTAGCGGTTAGGCCTGTACGTTGTCTGGCAGGAAGTCAGGTTTAAGCCATTTCTATAAACACATCTTCGGCGCCTCCACATTCCTAGTACCACTTGGGCGAATGAACATAACACCTGGCTGACACTCTTGCTTGGAACTTGATGCTTCCCCCGCTGCCCCGCGCGGCGCCCTCCGTGTTTCTTCTTTCTCTAATTGCGAAGCCTTATCATTACCAAGTATTACAGGACCTCTTCTCTATCAACATTATCCAATTCCACGCTATACTTTGCACAAACGTCATTCGAGCCACGTGTCATGTTCATTCGCCCGAATAGTAAGCATCTAACTAGATTCTGAAATAGTTATGAACTTATGAGCCAAGCAATTGGTTCAGACAAATTGGCCTAGTCAACTTTGACGTAAGGATTGGATCCTAGCCCCTACGAGTCTTGTGCAAAACTAAGCTTTAATTCCAAGCTATAAGGGTCAAATCAATTGAATCTGACTCACGCTCATGTTCGCAAAACTTCCTGGGATTATCCACCCCTTCGAAGTAGGGGTGAACTACTTTATTACGTAAGTAAGAGCTCAAATTGCGAAGAGCTTTATTTAATTCAAATTTATTAGAAGGCACCTTAAATTGAGCGAATGATGTTGTGTTAAAAACCTTCAAGTCATATACATATGTCTGCTATGAAAAAATATAATAGTTTACTCAAATGTACATTTTTTCACGATCTCATAGTACGCAACTGACTCCGATCTTCGGCAAAGGCTCCTGTTTTGAAAAGTGGATGAGAAGAACCAAAGAAGAACTCGTTAAAGATGAACACGTGTAGGTACAGATCTATTTTATACCAACGGAGGGCTTTAAGCGGCTTACTACCTCCGACACCAATGCCAGCAATTGGAAAAAGAAATAAAGAGAAAAGACATATCAAAAACCTCGTAATAAAAATGTCTAGAGCATACTTACACAAGCGAAACTAACATTAGCTATGCTATGCACTCGCGCATCGATCCTGCTCTAGGTACCTGAGTAGGTAGTGGGTTAGGTACATTACGAAGGTATTGACTGGAAACCAACTTGGTCACAGAATGAAATATAAATGAAATAAGGGCCATTTTACACGGGGGTAAGCCAAACCAGGTGGCTTATGTAGAGAGAGAATGTGACCAAAATTTAAAGTGTTAGACAGTTCGTAGAGAACACTGCAATGTTTAGTAATTTTACAGCCTCGAAAAGATGGAATGATTTAATTATTGTTTTTATTTCTTTTGGGAAAACCATCAGCACAAACTTACTTATTATGCAACATTGAATACAATTAAGTAGCCATTTAAAGGTTATAATCTACATACAACTAATCGAATATAATTTAAGAATAGAATTCTGTTAGTAGTTATTTGTGTAAAAAAAAATTAAGGGAAAAAAAAGAATAGGATATAATTAAATTCTAGTATTTAGATTTTTTTACATTCGGGCTTTATTATCCTTATTTTTTTGTAAACAAGTAACTAGTTGAACAATGCGCTAATGTTCTGATGGTAAAAATATTCTTAAATAATTCCAATAAAAATTCTTACTTGAACTCAAATCGTCGCTAGACCATTATCTAAATTGGATACTTAGACAATCTTTAAATAAATGAATAATTTTCTTGCTTGGCTTAGTAAGCCAGACTGGGCCACTAGAATTGGCTTCGTGTGATCGCGGCATTCAGTTACGTACACATAGATATAACTTATAGTACATATCAATACGAATGTGTGGCTGAGCTGGATTAATCGGTTCACAAGCGAGCTGATTAGAAATGTATAGGCCTCCTTCGATGCTTAGTTAGCACCTGATTAAGGCTTTATTAGTGCTAGTTTTTATCTGGTTTTTCTGCTATGGAGCTAGAATATTTAATGGTATTTTATAGCTGCCACCCGCAACTTCGTTCTTTTCTTAGTACCTACTTTCTGCTCTTGCAAACACACCTTCCAAGTTTCACGTATCTACGTTCAGTGGATTGGCCTGTGCGTTGTCTGTCAGTCAGGACTAAGTTTTTTATATATATTGACTGGCTTGAGCCCGCAACTTCGTTTGCGTTGCGAATTAACAAAATTCGTTTCTGTGTACGCGCCTACACTACTTGAAGAATAAACCCTCAAAATTTCAAGAGTCTATATCCAGTGGTGGCATTGTCTGTCAGTTAGTCAGTCAGTCAGGACAAAGCCTTTTATATATATTAATTAATTAAATGAAAAAAGATATACCTATACATATATGCCGTAGCGCGCAGGCTGCAGGCAGCAGCTGGTATATCAATATTATTAGTTTTCAAGTAGGAGTATCTACTCTGATCTTAAGTGTTGTTAGATATTAAGAAAGTGCCGTCAAATTATGTAAATTATGATCCCGAAAACGTGCTCACAACCCGCAGGAACTCAAACAAAAACTCTAGTGTTAGTACAATCTTCATTTAGTACAATCACAAACATAACTCTTACAAGAAAAAACAAGCATGACATTCGTTCCACATTAAATTTTTGTCTGTTAATTAAATTTGTATGCTCGACCGATGCAGTTTGTAATTCTAAAAAATCTCTCTATTTTTTGAATAAAGGAAATTAAATTTAAAAAAAATGTACACGCACTAAGTAGGTTCTTCGTCTGCGCAGGTGGCATGAAATTCAAGATAGGCAACATTGTAGAGTCACAGAGCCAAAAAACACAGTTTATATGTAATAATAAACCAAGACTTGCTTACTACTAGATCTGTCATAATCAATACTTAACTATTCTTATTTAAGTTTAGTTTATAGTTTATTTTGTTCACTTTTTTGTTCCTAAAACAACGACTCTGCTTTATGTCGGCGTCTGTACTTGAAGATCGAATCGGTGGTACTACCGGAATTTCAACTGCCTACAGTACAGTCGTGAATACATTACAGATAAGCGGGTCCATACGGCTGGGATGCTGCGTAGTGACAGATCACATAGCTATCCCGAGATACGTGTTATCTGACCACGGTGACTGGTGCCAAGAATATTGATGGGTAGAGAAATGTTTCAATCAAAATGTTAACAAACTTTTAAAGAATAATTTTTGGGGATGTAGAATAACATTCTATAACAGAAAAGAATGTAGAAATTGCAAAGAGCGTTTCCATAAACCATTTATAGTTAGATATATCAACCAACTAGGCTTTTTTACGAATCTAGTTGCATTTACAGACAATTTAGTTTTACAGACGAAGAATATAGAAATGTTGTTTTTTTTCTACCATTATGTCGTTATTTTAAAAAAAATATTTATAAATTTAAAAACAGGGAAAAAACACAAAATTCAACTTCAAATTCAAATTCAAATTGTTTATTGTAAGTGTGTCTATACATTATGTGTAATTATAGGTATGCAAAAATTAGCGAGTATAGAGTTGGAGCAGTTGAGCTATACATCGTTTGCAACAGTCTATGAGCGGGTCCCTTTTATAAATTTTGCAATATAGATTGTAGAAGGTAGCTTCAAGAAATCACTCTTAGCGATGCTGAACCATTTTTTTATAATGAGTATATCTATCTACTTATATGTATAATGGACACCATTCCAAAGACAATGAAGAGCGAGTAGGGTTAGCAGACTTCCAATCAAGCTACCATTAAATCAGTGACCAGCGCCGACCGTTTCGCGTCGGATGCAAGATGGCGTCTCATCAAAACTCCATTTGTCTCGCTTACAATTGAATCAGCGTGGTGCTCTAATGGGAAATTAGTTGTGATTTGTGATGCATTTAGTTCACTGTCCTATATTTCCTTTAACGTGATGTCACAGGCCTTTGAGCGGCCTGAAACCGTAACGAACTTGTCAGATTTTTAGAATAATAGCCGACAGTTGTAGGTTCCAAACATACTACCTACCAAATAGTTTCTCTATAAGCGAATTTTGTAATTCTTTTGAGAAATAAAAATCTAAAACCGTAAACCGTAATCACGTAAACATTAAGCACCAATGAAGTACTTCTTCGTAGGCCAAATTGGCTAGCGTAACGTTCGCGATGCTAACCTCAAAGCCAGGATGGTACGTAGACACCACCCCGTGACTCGGAGGTAGACGCCTTCGTAATAGAAGCCAGGGTGTAGAGCTAAACTCAACCGTTACCCGCACTTCCCTAAAAGAGGTCGAAGCAAAGAGTTTGGATATACCTATAATAGAGATAATCATAGGAAACTTCAAAGAAAGTCCCACAAATGTTATGTGGGACATAATTATCCAACCAAGTGTAATGTTAAATGGTTCTGTCGCTTTCCATCTACATTGACTATCTTTCAAATATAGTGTCATAAAATGTCATTGTTTTTGTTTATTTTTCAACGGGGTTTTGGATGTTTTATATTGTTTAAAACGTATTGAACTATTGTAAATAATGAAATAAATATGTGAAATGTCGAATTGTGTCCTCGTATTATGCCAGTCCTCCGCAAGTATCATGAAAAATCAAGAGAACCTGAATTTTCACCGGTAAGTATCTATTTGTGTATGTACTCATTAATAACCCATACTAAACACATAATTATTACGTAGAAACATTGAATAACGTCTAATAAGTATAGAAATATGAAGAATCGGCGTTTTTCATGCTAAAATCATGAATAAATCGAGGCTATGATATACTAACTAGGGATGTCATAAAACGTAAAAAGATTGGTCGATAAGGCTATGCAGACACGACGAGTATAGTAAGATTTTTCGAATAAGGTGAGCCATTGAGGGATCCCGTAGCTGACCCATCTCACTTAAACACACTCACACTCTTTGTATTTTGTTCGATTCATATTTTATTTATTAATATTATATATTTGTCGTCCTGCCTACTGTATCATGGTTAAACACAATATCTATGTGTTCAACCATGATAGTGTAATATACAAAAAAGAGAGCTTCAAAATAATCACGGAAAATATTACGTTTACACTATTAATATTTCAGGGTGTCTCTTTGGCGTCCAATAACGATCGGCAAGAGTTAAAATGTTCTTCCGGCTATTCTTCAACTTGAACCAAATGCAATGCTCGTGAAGCTAACGGTCAGTACTGTACTTAAAATTGCGTGTTATAGGTATATTATAATTACATGAACTATAAATTAAAAACATAATGTGTTTCAGGATATCCCTTTCATCAATGTACCTTAGCCAGGACCTTCGGATATTACAGAAATAAGTTCATCAGTGTTTTCAGACGTACCACCGAAGAACACTAGCGTAGAATGTACATTATGTGCAGTGTGAGATGGTCGATAAAAATCTGGCCTACTCCAGTTTGCTAAAAATTAACTGCTTCAGACAGCGTACGAAAAGCCTTGAAAAAAAAGTACTGATAAAGTATACCAAGAAAATATAATAATTATAAATAAAGTTAAGGGAAATAAATTAATAAAAATATATGTAGCAAAAGAGTCTTCGCCACATGCGTATAGCATTGAGTTAAAAAGATTTGATAAATTAACACTTCTACCATCAATATGTGATCGTCAACGTTATGCTTATCCCAATGACGGGAAAAGTACTCAATACTCAATAAATTTATTGTCTTCACATAGTAAAATACTAACAAAAACCCAACAATGGTAGAATCGCATGTAAGCCCTTTCGGGGGACTAATCTATAGGAAGGGGGCAGGCAGAACAAGGTTTAGCTGAAAAAAGTATTAAGCTCAAGTGTTAACTTTTTTTAAGTATAAATTTTGTAATGTACTCATTTACCTGTGTATGTTGTATATTATTTTATCTAATAAAAAAAGGTCATCTTAATTCGTGGTTTTTACAAAGTTCAAGGTTCCTTTAATCCAGAGTGAATCTAGATAACGTTATCATAGTCACGGACTTTAAGTTGTTAGGATTGATACATCGATATCGGTATCGAATCATCGAACTGTTAATATCGATATCGATATTTTATGACTTGGACATCTCTTTGGCTCAACGAGTGACAGATGCCCCCTATATTATGACGTGCGACAAATGCATGTTTTGTCTCGTTTTATCTAGTGCAAAAAGTGGTATGCGCAAAGAAGATAGCGAATTTGTCAAATTTAGGAGGGATTCTATTTACTTCGTTCTTCTGAGGGTCGAAGTGTGAAAACTATCAATATTGTTTTATCAGATTTAATAATATAAGTGTACCAATTCATAATTTATAAACAAAGCCATGTCAAGGCAAATTTGCATACAAAGTGTTTCGAACAAACACTCAAAAAGTACGCCGTATTATAGTAATTTCTTCACACTATTCGTTTC
Source organism: Lobophora halterata (assembly GCA_932526365.1). Lineage (NCBI taxonomy): Eukaryota > Metazoa > Arthropoda > Insecta > Lepidoptera > Geometridae > Lobophora > Lobophora halterata. The sequence continues at coordinate 10,375,021 of OW052013.1, forward strand.
GTCTATCTTTTTCGATTGTGTCAACATAAAATAAGTAAGGTTTCATACTTTAATTTAGATTTTATACGTGTTTTAAAATTAGTCGAAATTCATGAAAACTCACGACTTGGCATGCGACTAATACTAATAGTTGGCATGTGACTATTAGCTATTCTGTGTCGTGAGTTTTCACGAATGTCGACTAACAGATCGGACAAAAAGTTCTATCTGTCTCCCCATCACCAATAGGGGGACACAAACCTAACTACCGCAATGGGAATATCTTAGAGCTGATAATGTATCTAGCTATTTAATGTTACACACTAGACTCTGTTGGGTTCTTAAGCTCCTACTAAAGTTTAAGTGATAATATTTCATGGAGTTAGGATAATATCTGCCGTTTAACGTTGCCACAAACTAAATAGGTCAACACAGGCATTGCCATAAACAATACTTTCTACGGTTTCTTTGATAGATATATATTTCTGTTGGCGTTGACGCTATAGCTACTTGTTTCTTTTTTAAGGTATAGGTTTTTTATTAAGCCCCAGTTCAGTGGTTAGGTGTATACGTTGTCTGTCAGTAAGTTAGGGGCGAGCCTATATTATCGAAGAGGCGAGCCAAAATGACTTTGAAAACTTATGCCAGCCTAGGTTCGCTGTAACAATGAGCAATACATTTACTTCGCCAATAAGTTCGAAACGGTATGTACAGTCAGCTGCACAGACATGTATACACTCCCAAGCTTTCACATTTATATTTATAACTCTTAATTTTGCAAAGAAAAGTACACGCAGGCATTTTCAAGTTAATGTAGTCGTCTTACGTGTCAGAAGAAGAATGTCTTTGCAAAATTAAGAGTACCTTTAAATATAAATGTGATAGCTTGGGAGTGTATATATGTATGTGCAGCTGACTGTACCATTTAAGCAAGCATTTGTACGTGGAGAATAATTGTAACATTACTTACACTTTTTATGACCTGTGACTCATTTCGTTTTACGGGCAAAGCTTACAGAACTTGCAATAATTACGGCTCGAAAGACCATGTGAGGTAAAACGATTAGTTTCTTAACTCTACATTTGAATTAAAAGCATTGTAAAGTTTCTTACTTGAGGATTACCAGAGTAATGTACAATTAACATTTTGGCCTATAAGCTATTAAATTGGAAGTTATTTTAGTTTTATTTGAGAATACTAAAAAAAAATCGTGTAAGATTTTTTTACTCTTAGTCCAAAATAAATTACCTACATATGTAATTAAGTATGTTTGTAAGAACTTAAATTCTGTGTTTTATTTATAATTTAAGATAAAAATGTATTACCTATTTTCAATAAGTTATTTTAGCTCATCTTTAGGTTACTTTTATATAAATAGTTTCGTAAATAAAAATGTCTCAAATGACTTCTAATAAAACAATAAATGACCATGGATTTTATGCTAGCTCTACCTCTTAGAGAAAGTTGTTAGCTATCTTATTCTTTAAATATGAAACTATAATAAATTGATAGATTATAGTCATAAATAAGAATTATCTACTCGGCTATTGTTTCTACTCAAAACTATATTTTGTAATAGTTTATGGCTATTGATATGATTATTAATGGGACTGATAATAGCATTGTCTATGGTCAAAGCTCTGTTTAAACATAAAATTTAAAAAAAATGCACGTACTTATGTTAAGATGTAGATAGGAAGATTTTTGTACAACCACAATTATAATTGTTTCCCTTTTCAACCGACTTAAAAAAGGGGAGGTTCTCAATTCGTTTTTTTTTTTTTTAATTCCAATTCAATTTTTTTATTTCAGACTAGGTAAGTCCATATGTTTAATGCTACTCAGAATACTAAATACCTCAGAACTTTGTTGATTTTTATAAACAGATTTGAAAATTATTTGAGAGAAATTTTTGTTTGCTAGGATTTCAGGTTGATTTCATTAAAATTTTACCAAAATCGGTTCAGTAGTTTAATTTTTAAATTAAAATAACTGAAACAAATATGTCGTCGAAATATGTAGTGAACGAAATTGCGTATTTTGCTTCCCTGTGATTTTCAGTGGTGTCTTGCATATTTTTATTATTTCTTGTAGGAACAAATCTACAAATCGAAACGATGCTAAAATAGTAAATCCGAAACTCGCCTAAACAGAGCTTTTACTGTTAATATTTGCGAATAATAATAGAAACAGACAGAGGACACAAGCTTCTTTCGTCAAAATACTTCGCGTTTGTAGCTCTATCAAAACTTTACGACAAAACCGCAAAACGAAACAACACTAGCACTCGTAAATAAAATACCTTTCCGTAAACACGTCTGGTAGTCCACTATTTCGACCAGACCGTTCTATTTTCAAATTATTACAAAGCGTCTCGCGCTCCGATTAATTTGTCATACTATCATCGCCGCGTTCCAATGCACGCAGTTTTATTTTTATTTTGTACCGTAATCTTACGCGTCGAGAGATTTATAACTCGATGTAGTCGGCAATTATGAATCTGGCGGGAACATGGCTCGGAAATCTTGGAACGCCACGAATTCGTTTCACCTACTGTCTGCTATTCCAGTTTAACATAACTCAAAACTTGCAACTTAATTTTAAAGTTCAGAATTTCTGCGTGAACCGGAACGGGCTTGTCAAAACGTCGAGTTTTTATAAAGGTGGTATGTTCCGGAAATTAATGTCTTTTTTGTCGACTATGCCAGTTTTTTCTTGGCAAATTGAATTAAGGCTGGTTTACATGCGGAACACGCTCTGATCGCGGCGTATGTGAGCTTTGAGAGAACGTGTCCTAATTATCTCTGGTTTGGCAGCTATACAGATTGTGGAGATATAAAGCCGTGGTTTGCTCCGGCTGAACTGTTTTTATGGACTTACTTACTTTTTACACACTTTAAAAATTAACTCCAATAATTTAATACGTTCCTACATGACAATGTAAGTCGGAACCTTTTTAAAATGGAGGTCTTCCAATGTCTCTACAATGTAGAATCTTTACGGACAATAGTTTAACGTGACTACCAGCGTAACAGGCCAATGAGCGTTACCGGACAAAGACGTCAAAGTTTTCATGCATGCATCCGGCGTTCATCGATTTATAAGACTGAGTCACGTCAAAAAAAGTCTACAATAAAAAAATGTTTGAAAAAAATTAATAAATCTATTAACGGTCACTAATAATATCAACTTTTTGTTCGCAATTTTCTTATTTCTAGACCATAATCATTAAAAAATAAGCATAAAGTAATCATCAAGAGAAAGTCTAAGTAGTAAACAGAAATGCGTTAAACGAGATGGGGCGTCGTTAGATGGCGTTCGATAGGCATCGAGGTGTGATACTGCCCCGAGCTTCGTGCTTGGTACCAGTTCAAGTTACAGGCTACAGCTGTCTACAGATATATGCAATTACTACAATAATATACTAGAATAATATTCACCCCTCACTATACTGACCCATACTAACAACCTAACCATACCATACTAACTAACCATACTCTTGAGATAAATAAATCATTCATTTATTCACACATGTGTTTGAACAGCGCTCGTTTGAAGAAAGTAAGTCAGTGTGAACTTGCTACACAGGCTCATCAGAGACCTAGTGCGAGTACCTAATAGATCTTCATTATAAACGATTACATCGCAAAAAAGTATTTACAACAAAATGTAATCTTTGAATTTACTACTGTCAAAAAGCTCAACCAATAAGCGACAGCTTTCCCAAAGTGGGAAAAGTAATGTTGGTTGTAGGAGTATGCAACAAAAGTCCATTCATACAAAGTTAGCTCGTCGAGTCACTTTTTACATAAAAAAGGCTTGTAAATCTTATCGAAGGAATTCCTTGATAACTGCTCCTGAATAATTACGAAATATCATCATTGCCCTGCCCTTATCCCATACGTACGTGGGGTCGGCACAACATGTCTTGTTCTTCCATTCGTCTCTATCAGCCGTCATCTCTGTGCTCACGCCTGCTTTGTTCATATCCTCTTTCACACAGTCCATCCATCTTTTCTTTGGTCTTCCTCTTCTCGTAAATGCATCTACTTTCATAACTAACACTCTTCTAGTGACATGGCATTCATCCCTCCGCCATTCATTTCTGAATAATTACGAAATAACAAGCACAAATTGATCTTAAAATCGTCCTCTTTTCAATTGGACCACGCGCCAAATGCATAATTTGTCCGATCGAGTCACGAATGATGACTTTTAATAGTTTCATGATGGGATCAACTCGTGGGTCTCGTTAATGCGCCGGCGCACATTAAGTAGATCGCTGCATATCACGCTTCTAATTTCAACACGCGATTAATGATTTATTTTATAATACTTAATAAATAAATAAATATTTTGGACATTTCACACAACGCCATCTAGCCCCAAACTAAGCGGAGCTTGTACTATGGGAACCAAATGGCTGTTATACTTATAAATAGTAATAATTAATTGATAATTGATTGATTCAGGCGTTACTTTGCGGAAATCCATAAATATCAACTTGCTTGATTTCTAAACAAATATAATAATTAGCTGAATACTTAAATACTTTTTTTTTCTAAATACATACATAGAAAACACCCAGACTCAGGGCAAACACCGATGTTCATCACACAAATGTTTGTCCTGAAGCGGGAATCGAACCCGTAACACCGGGCGTGGCAGGCCAACACACTTGCCGTTCGACCATCCATGTCGTCACGCCACTTAGGATCATATTTGTCCTTTGTCAGTGTTTGGACTTCGATAGACTGATGAAGATGATGATGATTATCATTTTTACAGAGATATTCAATGGCCATATGGCCTGTGCGTTGTCTGTCAGGACTCGCCCCTTATAGATATACATTTTAATAAAGGAAAAGTTGACTCGCCCCGTTGTCACTCTGTCATGTCGTGGAAACTAAAATTTACTGCACAGATACAACGGAGTACCCATTCTGCATTGCCCATTTAAGTTTTTTTGGTAATATAAAATTTGTGTTTTTGTAAGTAAATTTTTTTATGCATATAACAAGGTTTACTTATATTTAACCTGTACCAGTACCAACACAGTTGTGAACTTGTTACCGCACCGCACGAGTTGCATGTCTGTGTCGATCGTCGAGATTGCAGATACGATGTAAATTCAGATACAGACTTCTCAATGGTTTAATTGAATTTCATTGTTGGTTTGTAATTCATTAACTTGTTCTAGATCTCACTGGGAAATCTCGGCAATTGAGCCCGATTGGTTTTTGGAGATATCGTAACTGTAGTGAGTAGGTACACATCGATCGAGCGTAGATATATTTGTTTGATAGATTGTTTAAGCTGTGTATGTTCAGGGCATAGAAGTATTAAAGTGTAGAATCACACTGTAGTACATTGAAAATGCGACCGAGAAAAGGGAGCCACATTGGCTTACTTCTAGTTAATTTTGGTGCGATGCTAATTGTCGAAAAAGAGAAGTAACAGGGATTTAACTATTATAATGTTAACTACACACATACATCTTTGGTACGTTACCTAGTAAAGTTGGTGATCACAACGATAGACCTAGATAGACCTAGATCTTCACTTCGTTTGGTCAATAAGGTTGAATAGTAAGGTTGAGTACCAACCTAGGTCAAGTAGGTAATCGTATACTTGCGTCTCAATTCCCAGTCTCAGCCAACTGTTTACAAGGCGATCGTAAGCTACAATGTATCTTATCTGTTTTCCCTATCCCAATGGTAGCCATAGTATCTTATTACTCTGTCCTATTAGCCATACTCAAATACAGATCATACAAATGGCTAGTTCACTTAGTGCTAACATTGTTGGAATAACGGAAAATTCTCGTAGAACGTTCTACCGTATTGTCAAATGAATGGTTAACATGTTTCGAATATGAATTGATATTCTTACTTAAGCGTCGATAACACACAAGCTTTTTTACAAGCTGATTGTTGGCGTTTTGAAACGCCAGCGTGTGAGCGTGTTAGCGTTTATCGATGACACACAAAATTTTCTAAACGCTTATAAGTGAACTAGCTAGCGAGTGTCACAGGCAAAGATATTTGCTACACGCCAACAAGCTAACAAGCCTACACGCCAGCGATGATGACACACGGCTTTTTTACACGCTACAAGCCTACACGCCAGCGTGTGGCGTGTAAATTAGCGTGTGGCGTTTTTACAAGCGGATTGAAAAGAAGCAGATTATAAAAACACGGTTGACACTGGGTGACTTCAATTTCAATTTCAATTGATTTTTTTTATTTATCAAAAAACAAGCTTAAAAATATATAGTAAAACATTATTACAACAATTACGCATTGGCTTGTAAGTATAATATTGGTGTGCAGAGCCTTCACTAAGTGTAAGATACAACTTGTGTTGTAGGCTAGACACTGCTTGTCCTTTCTGGATATAAAATTTGATGTGCCATAATCTGAGGAGTGCAATACAACAGAACTTTACACGCTACAAGCGAAGTCGCTGGCGTGTAGCGTGTAAAAAAGCCAGGTGTCATTGTACTATAAATTTTTGCAGTGAAATAAAATTAGGTACAATAGTTTAACTTTAAGTTTACAAGATTTTAAGAGGTCGATAACAACATTTTATTTTACCGCGTTATTACTAAGTGACTGTCTTATTTATCTGTCTGTCTGTCGTTCATGGTGGAATGCTTGCAACTCAAATTTATAGTATTTCCCGATTAGCTATCCAGTTGTAACTTTCTTGTTAATCATAACTCGCTGACAATCCATTCTAAAACCATAAAGACATATCTCGTAAAGGAAGCGAGATACAGCAAAAGCATAAACCGTGGTTTTTAAATTTTAATCTACATTTCTTGATTTATGATTTTTTTAATCATGAGTATAAAAGACTTACCTAATTTTTGAAAAGCGAAAACTCATTCCTCATTATATTTTAGTCATAAGTGGAGACACCAAACTTTAAGTATAATTTTCCAATTTGACTAAGAAGACAACCGTGATCGGCTTTCTTGTCTTTCTAAGCTGTACGATGTACGTAGTATGTTTTATAGCACGAAATTACTATAGCTCGCTTCCGTCTATTGCGGTGATTATGATACGACCATTTAAACATCGTTATAGTTACGTTGCTACATGGTAATTTTGTTTATTTTCTACTCTAACAAGCGTCGGTGAAACTGCTCATTATTCAATACATTCGATAGTAGTTTCTTTGGATAATTATGAGTATCTGATTTAAGTGCGTTATCTAATATTAAATCTAAACAGTCAATCTGAAAATATTTTTACAAATAAAATCTTAGTTATCTTGTTTTCATATGCAATTTTTGCCAAGCACTTACATACCTAACTGATTTAGTACCATTTTAGATCTATTTGTATTTTACGTCATCACTAACACACAAATAACACTTGATTAGTCAAATCAATCGAGTTTTTCAGCCGCGCGTCCAAGGAGTAGACATTTATGTATGTAGGTAGGCATGTTTCTGTATGTGTGTATAATATAATATGTACAGTGAGACTCTCATTAGTACTGACGTCGATAAGCCTATTTTATAGAAATACTATTTTATCGACAAAAAAACCATCTAACTTTATAACCCTTTACAGATATTTACAATAGTCGTAAAGACATACGAGTTACTGCCATGCTATTAGTTCTTATGAATTCCTTAAGCAAGAAGTTTGATATTTGCTCTAGGTTTTAAAATAGTTATTCATAAATAACTCATCTGTCACATACGGTATTTTAGCTTACGGAGTTACAATATTGCTAAATGTTGCGTACCACTAAGTAACTTATTTAAATTCCTTGAATAACTTGTATGTGGGTTAAATATAAAATATAAATTTATTTTATTTATTTTATTTATTATTTTATTTATAAATTCATGTCAGATGCTGGAAATTTTAAGTTTTCGCTTAACAACACATTTGCTTAACACACTGTAAACCAAAAATATACATCACAAGCCATTCTCTTCTTATCGTGTCACTAGTACTTTCGAACCAGTGTGGTGAAAGGATTTCAAGTGCGCCTCAAATAGGCTCTTTTCGTGCACAAGCCATTAAATTGTATGTTACTTAGATAATCATAATATTTTTAAGCTTATGGTACAAATAAATTTACCTTTATCTTATCTTTATCTTATTGGGTCCCTGAATAAAGCTTAGTAAACAATTTTGAAAGAAAATAATCATATTTAAATTATAAATTACATTACATTGCATTGCATTTTTTTTTTCACACACCCACACCCCTGCACTAGGATTCCCTGTGTCGCAGGTGGCATGGACACATACAACACATCACAACATCTAAGACCCAAAAACAAACATTTGTGTTCGTCACACAAATATTTGGCCCGGCCGGGAATCGAACCCGGAACACCACCTTCGTAGGCAGGGTCACTACCAACTAAGCCACGGTGTCGTCGGTAAATCCAACGTATTATGTATGGTAACCAATAATAAAATAAAGTGCATAGAAATAAAAACTCATGTCAGTGAGCTTTATAAACCCGAGCAATGGACGACATCCATAAAAATAAAAACTTAGAATAGCGAAACACAACCCACGCGTTTAAAAAGAAATTTACACTCATTTTAACATTTTATTTTCCTACAAAAGATTCCTATCCAAGATAGAGCGATTTGATCACCATTCGAGACGCTAAATGTATTCAAAATAGTTATATGGTTGTATATTTTATATATATGTAAATATGATTACGCAAATGTATAAATAAAGGTGACTATAGGTTGGCAACTCGAAGTCTTAACATAAATAGGAGGACCCCTGGAGTTAGGATTTGGCGTAAATGACAAGCTAGATATAGCGTAAGCGATACGCCAACGGAAATTTCATTAATAGTAATTTATGAATGAATGAGAGAATGAAAATGCTTTATTGTATACCATAAGACAAATAACAATAACATAGAGAAGGAAACATTACAAAAAAATTAGTACAATGGGCGGTCTTATCGCTAATGTCTACTTTTATGTATGCCTACTTGCACCAAACTATCAAAGCTCCTAAGCAATTACTTTATTTGCTTGCCAGTTCTTAACGGTCCAAATTCAGACCTTTAAGAACTGTCAAGCGAGTCAAATAATTGCTTAAAAACTTTGATAGTTTGGTGCAAGTCGGCAGTAGTGTAATATTATTCTTCTTCTTATCGTGTCACTAGATCTTTCGAACCAGTGTGGTGAAAGGATTTCAAGTGCACCTCGATGGGGTTCTTTTCGTGCACTTGATACATATGTTTGCGAACTTTTTAGGTTCTATGACATGCCGGTTTCCTCACGATGTTTTCTTTCACCGCTAAACACGTGTTTTTTTAAGTAACATTATCATTTTATAACATAAAATAAGACTAAAAGACCTATACTGTCGCATTTTTTCATACTTACGTGATTTATTTTTTATTATAGATGTACATTTTTGTAGCATTTTCATGAGCTTATAACTTGTGTGGAGAGAGACACCTCGGAGACAGCGTTGAGAAAATTATCGACAGCTTTTGCTTTTTATAAACAAAACACACACCTCGACCACTTTACTTTGAATTATAATGTGGCTGTACAGGTTCTTTGCATAAGTAATTTTTAACTATATGTAGGTGTTTTAAGTAATGGTCTAAGTTAATCTTTTTAATTAGTATACAAGCCTTAGAGTATATAAAGCCTTTACTGCTTGCTTGGAACAAAATATAAAAAATCCTAAGCATTTACTTTACTTGCGGAAAATTCAAGTTCAAACCCAATTACTTCAGGAATATTTTAATGAAACAGATTCAGGCTATTAAGGTCATTCTAGCAAGCAAAGTAATTGCTTAGGTTTGGTGAAAGTAGGCATAAAAAATAAAAATAGGTAAGTAATATTTTTCAGATTAAAGCCAACGCCAATTAAGTCGTTAGTTCAATTAATTAAGTACCTACTTAGTTAATTACTGACATAAAAACAAGCCATTAATAGTTATGTAAGTATTTTAATAAATCATACCTTTATGAAGATTAACTTAAACTCAGACGTAAAGGCAAAGGCCCTTGAATTAAGTTATTTGTAATTCCGTAATTATTTTGCCATAAGAACACGCATTGCACTTGGACAAAAAACATAGTAACTACCACTTACACCATTTTCAACTTTGATTATTAAGTCGTAAGAGACAAAATAGCATAAACTCCAAGTGATGTGGTTAGTTATTTCCATAGATTAATAACGGTGTTCCTATAGAACACCAAGATAGTCAGTATCAAACCAAAATGAATGAAGAATACAGCACAGAAAATATTTTGACACTCTGTCAATAAAAATGAAATATCTCTATTTTCAAATAATGTTTGTTACTTTTTTTTAAATAAATTTTATTAACAATGAAAAAGCCTAGTAGTTTTAACATATAATATTTATCTAGCCCTGTAACTTCTCTTTTTCGAAAATTTGCATCGGACCAGAATGTACTAGAAGTTAGCCAATTGGGCTCCTATTTTTTTGGCGCATTTTCAATATACTACATTGTGATTCTATACTTATTATACTTCTGTGGTTATTTCATGGTGTAATTAGAGACGGCACATCAAAGTAGTACCGCGTTGTTGAGTAGTTAGTTGACTAATAGCCCTTGGTTTTGTAACGTAGGTAGTTTCGCTTCGTAACGATTCAATGAACAAGCTAAGAAGCTATATAAGAGATCTCGAGATGTGACTTCCTACTTTTTTATCCTAAAGCGTCGATGACACACACGCTATTTTACAATCTGATTGTTGGCGTTTTTAAACACTAGCGAGTGAGCGTGTTAGCTTTTGGGAAGGATTGTCAACAAGCAGATTGTAAAAACGCCGATGACACTGGGCGACTTTACACGCTACAAGCGAAGTCGCTGGCGTGTAGCGTGTAAAAAGCCGTGTGTCATCGTACTATAACGATCTTTTTAGGTTCAAGTTAAAATAGAAGTAGCAAGCTGCTAAGAAATCAAAATGCTCTCGTAATTGTAGAAATTATACCATTTGGAACTGTCATATTTTTAGCATTTTGAGCGTTCGGTATAGGTAACTTAAAACGCTTAAGTTATTGTTAACCTAATAAAGAGAAGATTATTTTATGACGTGACTATGTCTAATAAATCGACGAACGCCGACTGCATGCACGAAAAAGTTGACGTCATTGTCCGGCGACGCTGTCATTGTCCGGTAACGCTCATCGTCCCTTTACGAACTTAACAGACAACCAATTTTTTTTATTGCAAATATAACATTGGCTGAAACGTCATTAGATCTGATAAATAGTGTTAATCTCTCATGTTGTCATAAATAAGTATTTTTTTAATACGAATAAACTCTTACCTCAATGAAAAATTAAAATAAAAAAAAATACACAATAGAAATGGTACCTACTGGAATAAACAGAAACAACACCTACACATGGCACTTACGACATTTAGAAGTATGTAAAGGACATTCATCTTTCCGCAACAAAAAAGTCCAAAAACGCACTTCATCGTGACAATGTAACTGTGAAGGCCAGGTATTGTTTCAAAAGCATTCAAAAGTATTCAAACTGGGGTCGAGTGACCTTGCTCCGTGACTTTGGGAAGGTTTTCAAAACATAGACTAAACATTTTTGGTTTTAAATATTATGCAATGTTTATATGGAGGTCCTATGTGAACTGAATACTTATTCACGTATCTCACTTACCTATTATATTCACGGGTTACCTCAGTATTTAATACTCAGTATTTAATATTTCGTTACCTGAAACAAGAAAAAAATGTATTAGATTGTTAAGTGAAAATTAATTACAAATTTCAAATGCACTTTACTATTTATGTCACTTAAAACTAATAGACACTTTTTGCCTAAAATAAGTACCTAGCTACCTGTATTATAAGTACAGGTAAATACTACACATATGTATGTACAGACGGCTCTGTAATGATGAGTAACACCCAGCTTACGACGGTGTTTTCCTGTGATTTAAACACTCACACAAACACATCATGTGTGTGTGTGAGTAAACTACTGATGTGATTAAACCACTTAAGATATACTCATAATCTATATCACCAGTGGTTTAATCACAGGAGAACACCGGCATAAGCTGGGTGTAAAGACAATTACAGAGCCGACTCTACATACCTACCTATGGGGCTAAAAATAATCGATCCCTACCATCAGGGGTCAACTCAGCCATGAGTGAATATTTGGGTAAATTGACCCCTTCGAATTTAAAAAGTAGTCAACTCACCAATTGGTGAGTTGTTTATTGGGCTTTTGACCGAAAAGCCATTTGTTTGCTGAATTCTTAAAATTTTAAATATATTTTTTAATTTGCATCATCATACCTGATTATCAGTTTAGATATTAAGCCATGTTGGCCGAGTGGGAGGTGCCTCGACTTTCAATCCAAAGATCGTGGTTTTGGACCCGGTCGTACACTATGGATTTTGCCGTAAAAAAATAATATGTGTGCATTAAAACACGTGCTCAACGGTGAAGGAAAACATCGTGAGGAAACTGGCATGTCATAGGATCTAAAAAGTTCGAAAATATGTGTCGAGTGCACGAAAGGAACTTCGAGGCGACTTGAAATTCTTTCACTACACTGGTTCTAAATAACTAGTGATACGAAGAAGTTAAGATTCAAGTTGTGTAATTTTGTGTATATATTTGTGTAATAACAAACTATACTTTACGCCAACATCAAGGTCCTAAGTGAGCACTTAATTAGACCCGCAGGTGTCCTTACGCCCACGATCTGCAAGTACGAGTAGGTAGAGCATAGATGTAATCTAGGCATCCTTACAAATGTTAGTAGTACATAGCTAGCTATAGGTACCTTAAATGTTCAAGATTCAAGATTCAAGATTTTTATTCGCCAGAACATAGTTATTATTGTTGTTATTATTGAAGTGAAAACACCTTTTAAATCACTAGCTGTACATACTCAGTTGTATATTAGCGAAGAAAATTAGAACATAAAGTTTTCATCAATATAAAAAAAAGAAATAATTTTATTGATGAAAACCACATGAAACATAAATTAATAAAAAAAGGTCAGAGTAACAGAGTCCTCCATCAATGGGGGCCTAGCTCAGCTTTCATGCTGCAGCGTACTGACAGCACGCTGCAGCGCAATATAAATAAAAGGCTTTAGCTCCGTACTCACATACGGCTTTGCTCGATCGAGCTACCATGTCGAGGAAAAACCATGGCATGGACTTTCGTCCACACATAGTGACGCGCACCGTTCAGTATTCACCGAACCGTTCGAGCCTTAATTCCATCGAGCCGGCTCGATGCGAGCCTTCGAGCTGTGAGTGTTGCGGTCCACACGTTAATATTTACTCGTTTTGGAGTAAAACTATCGAGTAAAACCGTTTGTGAGTACGGAGCTTTAGAAGAGACTTGAAACGTCAAGAAGTTTAAGGGCGTACTAAAAAAGAAATTTAGTTAAAGTACAATACGAATGAAGTTGCGGGCGTGAGCTAGTTACATAGCTAGTTAATTATTTATATTTTTATTATGTTTTAGCATTTGTTTAGAAGTTAGTTGTTTAAATGAAATAAGCAGGAGGTTCCGCGGACAGTGATTTATTATATTAATATTAATATAAAAATCAAAGACAATCCCTTTTTAACAGAGATGAAAAACTTGCGTACGCGTTGAAGTCTTTTGTATGAAAAAAAATAAAAAAGCAAAAAGAAGCAAATAGGACTAATGATCAAAACTGCTTTTGAGGCTTCTATGGTATTTTTTTTTAGATTGAACGGTTAAATTAATCCAAAAACACATTTTTATCATCCATTTTTCTAAATGACTCTACCAATTTTGTAGAAATTTGAAGATATAAAATAATCATATAAAACGAGACACATTGTCCCCCAAATAAATAAAACTTGGGACACGTTTACAAAGGGCCACGTTTCATCGGTACCAGATTACACTCAGCCATATTTGCCAGTCATGACGTAACAGTACAAAGCTTTAAACTCCCGACATTCGAGTAACCAGGACTTAGTGAACACGGCTTTGTGAGCCTTTGTGCTATTTCATATTATATTCTGCTTAACAAAACACATATCAAACTATGACGCTTATCCTTATATTTTACAAATACTTGATAGACTGCGCGATGCTAAGTACTTATCTTCGATAGATCTAAGGGCTCTTTCAATTTAGACGTTTCGTGTCGGACCGATGCAGTGCCGAAGCCGTGCGTCGTTCAATTGTTCGTACCGACGCCGCCGCACTTTTGCCGCACCGTGCGCTTTGTATGAAAATAAGTGACCGCCCGTGTGCCTCACGACAAACGCACCGCTTTGGCATTGCAGCGGTCCGACACGAAACGTCTAAATTGAAAGAGCCCTTAGTTCTGCATTTTGGCAGATCAGTCTAAAATCAACATCTAGGGAAAAGACCGCTTTTACGGTTCCAGGTAGGGGTATTTTCCAATTTTACACGTACACGAAGCACCTGAATGGCAACAATTTCAATAGCACCAATATTAACACTTAGAGCACCCATTTAATATTTTGATTGGTGCCTTTTAAACGCCCTGTTTTTGAGTTTTCGTCTGTCTTTGCGCAGATAAAAACAAACCATCAAAGTCTACGTGGAGTTGTAAGACAAAAAAAATATAATAAAAAAAATGCCAGTAAGACAAATGCTATCGCTGAACCATAACGTTTAAGTACACCCGCAAACGGGTCGCCGTCTACTGCGACCGGTTGCCAGCGTCCGTCAGTTTTCATACATTTTGTGGGTGTAGCGTGTGGCCGCCATCGGCGAACGTGTTGCGGCCGCGATAGCTTCAAAATGTAGATTGTAGATTGCCGACTACCGGTTGTTGCAGTCGGCGACCCGTTTACGGGTGCAGTAATATTCAGAACTTTGTAAGAAACCACTATTTAACTATACTTCAAGCTACACACAATTCAGAAGTTCGACAACTTTGAAGTCAAACTTGTACATCCACTTACACAACTCAAACACCTTTGTCTAAATATATCATAGCAATGTTTGCAAAGTGAGCAAACACACCGGCTCACCTAGTTAGTGTACACTCAGCGAGAAAATACTACCTTGCTAAATTTGGAGATAGAAGTGTTAGTTGACTATGAATATATCCAAAATATTATTTGGAATAGAATAGAATAAGTATTTATTTTGTACTAAATCACACAGATAACATAACATTATTTATTATTAATATTACAATTTTAAGTTGATACAAAAATGGTATCCATTCAGCATTATGCTGGCTTTTTGTGGAACTGAGTTTGAGTGTGTGCACAGATTATAAGCCCGAGAAAACATAAAAAAAACATCCACAACTGGTGACAACAAACATAATAAACCATTATAATTATAATTATGAGTACTTTTATAGATATATCTAACGTCTTTTTTTTTTTTGTATTTTTTGTCTTTCGCCGCCTGGCACATAATCTTAATACAAAATAGTATTTAATTTCTCTATAATCGAATTTGCAATTCTTTTGAGAAATTAATATCTAAAACCGTATATTTGTTAACTGTATCGGACATAATTTTCTCTTTTTTTATTTTCTTTGAATAGAATTTGGCTCGTCTCATAAATTTTCACACACGTTCTTTAGGACAAGATTATACCTACTCACCCTACTCCTACAAAGGGCTTTTCAACTTGTTTATAAAACCCAAAAACAAGAGGTATTTAATTTCAAGATTTACACTTTCAGCATCTGTCAACGCAACGACTGTACCAATCAAGGTGACAGATGCAAGACGAGCCCCAGATGCGCTCCGTCAGCGACAAACAGACTGCACGGACAGATAGACACGACTATTGTTTATTTATTTATAGGTCTATCTATATCTACCCATACCTTCCCTAATACTGATACATACATACTATCTGATCTTATACGGTAGTCTAGAATCATTTAAAAGCTACGAGTACCTATACACCACCAATATTGATTACCAAAAAAAATTTAATGGGCTATGCAGACGGGGTACTACGTTGTATCTGTGCAGTCAGAATTTTGGATTTCTACAAAATGGCAGAGTGACAGCGGCGCGAGTGCGGCGCCCGAGCCGAGGTTTTGCGAGCTGGCTCGAGCTAGGTACCCGGGTTTGCCAAACAATTAATAAAACTTGTATAATTATTAATTAAAGATACCGCCTGACGCAAATCCATAGGAAAACGACTAACGGTAACAGTTATCCAATTTTAATCAAATTTATTTTGAAAAAAAATCGACTTAATTTTTTACAAGATTTTTGCCGATTTTTCAGTAACGGAAACTGATTATGCGTATTTTTTTATGGTGATTACAATTGGACCCTGTATAAAAAGCTTGGTCCTGACTGACTGACAGACAACGTACCGGCCAAACCACTGAACGTAGAGACACGAAACTTGGAGGATGTGTTTGACAAGAGCTGAAAGTGAGTGAGTAGTAAGATGGGAATTTTGAAACACGCAACGCAAACGAAGCTTCAAAGAAGGAGTCAGGTAGCCGTATATGTTGGTATATTTACGATGAAAAATAACATAGGAATAGGCTTAAATGAAAGTGTACGTAAGTATGCAAGTACTGATAAAATTAATTCTAAGCATCTCGCTCTAAATAAGAAAATTTTAAATTAGAAGTTTCCTACTTTCCTCACACAGATGGAAATAGCTGATATTTCTAATCGATGCAGACACTTGCACTGAATTCGTTGAATAATTTATTAATAATTAGGTACTGGCAATATTATACTGAGGAAACTAGCAGAGTTTTAATGTAGTCTATGCTTATTGCCTTTCTAGGAGATAACACTTTCTGGACTCAACTTTGTTCGAAGAAAAAATGGATGACTACGTATTTTTTTTAATTTTTGAAGCTCTATAAAAATTAAAGTATTATGTAGAAGAAAGTTTTAATTAAAAACATAATTAACCGATTAGGCTAACTCTATGCACAATCTTCTTCACAATGGTAGCTCAACTGCTCCATCTGTATAAAACGTCCAACACGAGTCACAAAGTTACTTTTACGAGACTCTTTGACGTAACTACGTCCAATAAAATCGATGAACGCCGCCGCGCCGGCTGCATGCACAAAAACGTTGACGTCGTTGAAAAGAGGCGCACTTGAAATCCTTTCACAACGCTGGTTCGAAGGAACTAGTGTCACGATAAGAAGAAAGAGCCAATAGTATTATGTATCTAGTCCATAACCTGCTTAGTTCCAGTATAAAATATAAATAGCGTGCAGTTGGTGACTTGTAACGTAACTGAGTGGACACCTCACAAGCTACCCATTTTATGATAGCACCTGAGAGCTGTCCACGGTGCCCACAGCTGGGGTTTATGTACAGTCAGCTGCACATAAACGTATACACTCCCAAGCTTTCACATTTATATTATACTCTTAATTTTGCAAAGACAGTCTTCTGACAAGTAAGATAACTACACTACGCTTCGTGCACTTTTTTGAAAAAAACTTTTTTCAAAGAACCCTAATAAAATTAAATAAAATCCGCTCGGTCGGGTAATGTCGGCTCGAGTGCCCATGATTAAGTTTTTTCACTTCTATTTATATTCTTCACTTCTTTCTTTTCACTTCTGTCGTGTGGTACACACCGTTTTCTTTCAATAAGTTCCCTAAAAAAAGTTTGACGTAATTATATCCTATATCCTCAAATCCGAATTCCATACAAAATGTTTTGGACAAATACTCAAAAAGTACGCCGTATTATAGAAATTTCTTCACACTATTCGTTTCGTCTATGTTTTTTGATTTCGTCAACAAAAAAAGTGAAAGGTTTCATACTTTAATTTAGATTTTATACGTGTTTTAAAATTTAAGCGAGCTGTAACTCTTTCTGTTGATTTATAAAACATAATATTCAACTATAAAACCTACAGAAAACCTAAAATATCAATAGGGCGGTACAGTACAAAAGTATGCCCGTTATCAAAATACTAAATACTAATTGTAAATGCGAGTGTATATGACAGCCTCGATAAATTACATTATTAATAGTTTCCGAATAAATGTTTATATATAAATAATTCATAGACAGCCGTAGGAATTAACTTGTAAAGGGAATTTATAGCGGATTGCGGCAATTCTAGGTCGTTGTAATACGAAATGATGATTATCTACGACTTTGGTTATTTATATCAATATTTCTAGCAAATAACATTTCAATTCAATAAAATTTATAGGTTTTTAATTTCGAAACACTTTGGTATGGTATTGATAAATTCTCAAAACAGAATCCAACGAAAGAACAACATGAAAGACAATACCAATAATATTAATTGAGTAACAAATGAGTTAAACAAGCTTAAATTTTAAAAACTGAAAACCCGACTGCAAAAATATTGTGCATTGATAGTCAATTCATTATTCCAAATTAAATTTAACATTGGACTTATAATATACATATTTGTAATCTCCTTTTAATTTCCTTCATTTTGATACCCTACTGGATAGGTTTGGTTAACAAAAATTTATAAATGACTTACTATTTAGCGCCAAAAATCCGGTATTTGGTAATTTATTTTAAAAACCCATTTAAAAACACTCGGGTTACTGATACAAAAACAATATATTAACTGTCAAAATCCATTCAGCCGTTTGGAAGATAAGAGGTAACAAAAAAATTTACATACATGCATGCATACAAGATACGCGCGAAAAAAAAAACATAACCCTTCCTTGGCAGTAGGGTAAAACATATCTAATGACGATATTGTTCAATCAACGATCAAAGGCTTTCAAATATTTCATTACTCATTAAATGCTCATTAGGAATAGATACCTTCTCCATTCAACCATTAACACTTCTAACTAAACAGAGAAAGAAAGAAACTTGCATTTTCCTTTCAAAATGTCCCCTTGCAAAATATTCATTTTACAAAGGAATTAAAAAGAAATTGCTTCCGTATATTTCACAATTCCATTTAATAAAAAGAAGGTGATAAATTAGCAATCACAAAATTTATAAAAAAAATATTAATTTACGTGAAATGAGGCGCCGGAAGTGACGCCATGACTTATTCATCCACTTCCGCTGCAGAATTAACGAGATGTATTCATTGGGGCGCTATAAAAGGTGTCATTTGGGACTTGACTGGAGCCCAGGACACAGCTGATAGATGAACAGCTGAAACGTTATGTGTGTACAGACCCCTGTACTTTTAGCAACTTTGTATATTTAGTCAAGTTTCGTATTTATTGTAAGTATATAATCTTTAGCGAGAAGAATTATCTGTCTAAAAGTTTTGATTCCATCTAATATCCGTTCACTGCTTCGCCTGCGTGATGTCATTTCCTCATATCGATGCTATGGACTAAAAAACCTCTCTCATCTCATCTTTTTGCAACTATTATTAAGTACCTATACCATTCGTTTATAAAACAACGTCACCTCATGTTTTTGGATATACTTATAATTTTTTTATTAGTTATTTAGGGGCAGACAAACCAATACACAGGCGGATTGTCGTTAGCATACATTCATATTATTATCATCAATAAAATGTATTGTATACGTATGTGTATTAAGTAATCTAATATTTTTTAATAGTCATAGACCTTCAATTGCCCACCGAAGATATGTCCCAAAAGTTTTGACAAACATAATTAATCACTCGTTTTTTGAAGAGTGATCGATCGCAAGCATGGCGATTAAAGTCACTGTGACCATATCTTCCTACCCCTATTTACCTATTGTTCCTTTTTCGGGTGGACTGGCGTAACCGTCTGTCGATGAGCTGTGTCCAAGGGCCGCTAAACGTAGTCTCGTGCTTTTCGCAATTAAGGATCGCTGTCATTACGTCCTGGGAGAATTTTCTACAGTTTATTACAGTTTGTGGAAAATGCGATGGAGTTTTACAGAGTATTCAGTAGTTTTTATTGTCTATTTAAAAATTCTTAGATTATGAAGATATAATTCCTGAAAATATGTACAGACAGCGTTACAGGTAAGTAACGTGCTCAAGACACCCAGATTTAAATCCCTTCAAAAAGCAGCCTTGGCGCACGAAGTTCTGACTTCAAAAATAAATTATATTTTTATAACCATGTAAGCCTATTCATAATTTTATACAATTTTTTGAAGGGATTTGAAGCTGAGTGTCTTGTGCAAGCGGGATACTTATATATTACGCTGTCTGTACTCTACATATATTTTTTACAAGATTGTTCTTAGGGTATATTTTAGAATACTTATTTAGAACTATAGCCAGATATGTATGCTTCATTTAGGTTTTTATTTAATAGCCTAATCACGTACGTTTACGTTTACGTACGTTTATATGTCATTATAAAATTCGCAATTTATTGCCTCGCGATAGAAACCTTTATTTATTAAATACAGATCGCTACGGATATACTATCTATCGGATATATGTATATGTCGTGGCCGGATCATTGAATTGTCCATTTCATGAAGTGGCCGTATTCCATGTATTCCATTAATAAAATTAAATAAAGGCCTATGTATAAAATACCACGACATAAATATAAGAACTATAGCCAGATAGCCGTTTTCCTTTAGACTTTTAATAGCCTTATTAGGAACGTTTATAAGTCATTTTATTATACAATTCGTAAGGTTTTGTCAGATCGATATTTGTAATTCGAAATCAGTCCAGACGTCTCGTCGTTGGCAAATACTGGTTTCCTGCCAACCCTGCCAGGAGCACATCGTGAATGGACTTTTTAAACTTTGCCTTATAATAATACACTGAGCTACCTTTTGTGGTACAAAATTGAACTGTAACGCCATTATTTTACGGTTTAAAATTGAGTCGATCAGTCAAAGTTGACAAATCATCTTCATAAGTGCGGCCTGATATTATGCGCGGACACGCGTCCACGTGTTTACCAAAACCTCGACAATCAATATCAAACCTTATTACCAACCAAAATGTTTGATTTTTGAATAAAATAGTCTCCTTTACAACTTGAAAATTTTAGACACACATTCCGAATTCAAACATTGAACTTTACCGACATGTATAATAAACTTTGGTATGATTGAAATAAGGTTGCAAGTCTACAGTCAAGGTTTAAGGGGAGTGTTTGCTCGCTTCCGCGGCTTGCGCGCTAATCCACGAGACGCATGCGCGGTCGTGCGCTCACGTGCCCTTAAAAAGCTCGAAGGATTAAAAAAATAATGAAAGGCGACGATTGATCGGTGTAAATGATCTAAAAAAAATCGTGTTGCAAAGTTCTCTACGTACACTTTTTTATAAACCAATTTGAAAACATCTTTTTTTTATTAAATTTTTTTTATTCAGATTGGTCCTATAAAAATTTCATGAAAATCGGTTCAGTACTTAGGTTTTGAAATCAAAATAACTCAAAAATCACGTCATCGTATTTTGCTTCCCTGTGACTATTCAGTGGTGTTTAGGGTCACTGTGCCTATATTTTATAATAATGTAATTTTTTTATTTTATCTAAGACTTTAATTAAGAACATAATTATTATAATGTCTATGGAAATGAATAAATTAATTGAAATTGAACTAAAACAATCCAAATGAAGTTGGTTGTAGTACGTACGTCCTTGTAAAACCTTGATTATGGTTTTAAAAATAATAAAGGGTATCACACGTTTATTTAGGACGTACATATTATACAGGGTAATTTTTTGAGAAGGGTCCTGATGGCCAAGTCCGAAACCAAAAGAGTTAGAGAAAAGTCGTGGAAGGAGTCGTGCCCTGGATTTATAAAAAAAAAAACAACACCTGCTTATTTAGTTCTTCTATTAACCTTTTACTTTTGACGGAAATCGAACTGAATGATTTTTCAAAAAAAAGACACCCTGTTTGAACCAATGGATTCTGTTGCAAAAAATGTAGATATTACTAAAAATTAAAACTAAATATGCAGTTATAGTTTTTTTTATAAATCTAGGGCATGACTCCTTTCACGACTTTTCTCTAACTCTCGTAGTGTCGGCCATCAGGACCCTTCTCAAAAAACCACCCTGTATTATTTATTTATTAGTAAATGAAATTTGAAGCTACAATGATCTGTCGCTATAATAACAAGGGGTGGTAAGAACCCCAAACAGATATAAAACGAATGAACAACATCCATCTTGCTTTGAAGCTGATCTAGCTGTCTCGCGAATTCTTCAATTTAAAAGATTCCATCTTTAAAATCAACTTCGAACAAATTGCTTGCGCAAATCCATAAATCCTTCTCACAGCGACTTATCCAAGATGGATTCCGATTGGATCCAATAAGTGCAGATTACTGACATTTTTCAATTAATCCTAACGTATTTCTTGTTGATCCATTCAGTCAATAACACCCACTGTTGGCTAAATGTCTCATCTCTAGTGGTAGAGAACAAGAGACGTAGGTCAGATGTTCAAAAGTCTCATATAAAAATGGCTTGCTTCAGGCCCTTGCTGTACAAATACCTATTGTACACCAAAGGCCTGAAGTAATTTTTTTATACGCGACTTTTATCAGCCCGAGCTGAAGGCGAGGGCGGGTATTCAAGTCGAGTAGTTTTCAGGAACGCAGTATAAACAAGATTTTCAGTATTCAGTATTCAGTATTTATTGCAAATATTGGGTAGGTTACATTGCAGGTGTTGTTAAGTCAAATAATTAGAAGTACAGCTACACAATATTACCCGTTAGGGTGTTGCAACTGATAGAGACGGGCCGATATTTTTAACTACTTATATTGTTACGTCGTTTAAAAAATCTTGCAGCTCATAATAACATTTTTTTAACAGCATTTATTTTAGAATATTTTTAAAAATGTGATCATTTTCCTGGATTTTTATTTTGTCTGGAAGTTTATTGTAAATTTTACCTCCATTGCATTTGGACCCGAACCGTACATTTTTAGTTTAGATGTAGGTATGACCAAGTTATATTTGTATCTGCTTTGATAGCGGCGTGGTTGATTTTTACTTTAGTTTCTAGGAAACTATACAAATTCAAACTAAAATGAGCGCCCATTTCGTAATTAAAAAATAGAGACAGCCACTCAATGTTACCACGATATTGGAAATTCGAAAATAGTTATGTGTAGGTTCCTCACATTACACTGATCTATGGGTATTATGACTGACCGATGTTTGAAATTTAAAAAAAAGTTCTGAACTTCTAGCACGAAACTTATTACGAACTGAACCTTTGATGGATGTTTTATTAGCAATCACTTTTTTGCCCAAGGCCCTAAAATGCAGTTTTAATCCCCCAGCGTGCACGAAGTTAAACTTTACGAGCATAAGAAGTGAAAAAGCAATTTTTCAGATATTTTAAGCGCACAACTTGAAGACGCTTGCTCTGCTCAGTATCATTTCCTGTTTATGGATCCGTTCCCAGGGCCCGTTGAGTAATGGCCGTCCCGGAGCACTCAAAACGCTGATTTATTAAATAAATTAGCGGCATGATAAACGAGCTTTTTAATAGCAAATGTTGCACTTTGCAAAACAACCTCACCGTAATAGAAATTGACTTTGATTGGCATCATACAGAGGAGTTCTTATTATTCGCCGTACACCACTTTTTAACCAATATTCGCACAAAAAAATTGTAAAAAGCAGACAATATCCTACCTAATAGCAAGTTACATTTAATTATTTTATGAGTTTTGTGACATTTATTTTGGATGTAGGTAATTTAATCCTTTGATAAGCAAACCCCGCACAATAACATTATTTTTATTTACCCAAATGTAACATATTTTCCGGGAATCTGAACACAAAATAAATCCAACCTTTTTCAACGAATCTCTTTATCCGTAGAGTTTATACTTTTTCATTCAGTCGCAAAAGTAAAGCAAATAAATCAGCAAAAACTCTGGTACAAGGGAGCGACCGGTAGAATTTGGGGCTCATATTGGTAATAAAAACGGGGGCGGTCTCAACCCTCACAACGAAATGGATACAATAAATAAATGCCATAATTAGTGCTATTCATCCATCAAATTATGTCGTATTTCAGTTCCCTAAATTCGTCACAATGAGGTAATGCTGGCTGAATGAATAGAACGTGCGAAATCGAAATCCGAATGCATTTGACGGGGCGTCCATTTTGTATTGTTGTTGCAAAATGGAGGTCACTGGAGCGTCATTATGCGCCGGAAGTAGCGACATCTGTGTAAATTAAACTAATTTAAATTATAGCTGATTCTATCTATTGTTGCCATCTGTAACTATAGATGTGACAGTGCATTGTGGCTTTTGATGTTGGTATTTGACTGAAAAGTTGGCAAATGGCTAAATCACTTCTCAGAACCATTGCACTTATTTGACCTACTTAGAATCAATAGTAATATCCTCTATGTTTGTGAGCCAGAACTTGAACTATTACAAAACAATTGAAGCTCTTTGTCAAAAAGGTTTTAGGCCACAATAAACTAATTCAAAATTAGAATCAAAAGACAATCTGAAAACGGCATCGGGTCACCCCAAAAATAGTTCTAACTAATTTTGGCAACCAGCCAGATTATTATGCAGCCAGTGTTAACAGATCGAATCTCGAATGTCGTTAATTCACTTTTATTAGAATGAAACCTTTTGGGCACATAACTTCAAATTAACGCAGAAATACTGTTATGGGAAAGAAGGAAATGAGATGTCTAGGAAGCCACATCCTAAATTCTAATTAACTCTACTTCTTTGATTAAAAATAGAAATATGTCCAAGCCACAGAAGTATTCACGTATAGAAACACAATGTAGTACATTGAAAATGTGACCAAGAAAAGGGCTAACTTCTAGTACATTTTGGTTCGATGCTAATTTAAAAAAAAAAAAGTAACAGGGCTAAATAAATATTATATGTTAAAACTACTAGGCTTTTTCATTATCAATAAAACTGCATCGTAAAAAGTAAGAAACATTATTTGAAAATAGAGATGTTTCATTTTTATTGAGAGAAGGTTGGAAAATTTTCGGTCCCATAATGCGCATCCATTTTGGTACTGTCCATCTAGAAGGACAACGTTATTCATCTATGGCCCAAGCCTATTTTTCTAATACATTTTTAAATGACAATAATCAAGGGTATGTTGGCAGGATTATTTCCTGGTTTTGCAAAAATAAAATGTTAATAAACAACTAACATTACAAAAAAAAAAAAATAAGAATGCGACTTAAATAGGTAAGTACTCTATTGAAATCAAGCAGTGAAATCTCTAGGAAGTAATAACTCATTCATTTGTTTACAAGCGACAAGCACAAAGAGTTGTCCTTTTGTGACAAACTTTTACGAAGAAGTCATAAATTGCGGCTCTACAGCTCTTAATCCAATGTGATAGAGTTCAAAATACAGGTAGAGTGTAGCCTGTCGGTTGGTCTGTCAAACTAATTGACGTTTATGTCAAAAACTGACCGCCCACGCGATTGGACATGGAGAAGTCGCAGAAAAAACGAATGAAGTGATGTAATAAAACTTGGGGTTCCGCACATTATTAAATCAGCGAGCGAAAACGAATAGAGGTTGTTTTTTACTTGCATTCGGCCTATAATGCTTTCCATTGCTGGGTCTCAAGCTTACTCTCGGCTAGGAGCGAACTTAATCTACTAAAACTTAATCCACTTAGCAATTTTTGGTTTCGCCACGATGTCTTCCTTCACCGTTGTGGTGAGTCCTTGAGTATTTTTTTTTAATTTATTTGTTGTGCAACCTGGTTTGTTGTGCAACTTTTGAAACAAAAAATATCATTAACTTATTAGCTGTCGTCAAATATCATTAAAAAGTATCTAAAGAACAATGAAGTAGGTCTCCACGTAATTTCCACAAATTCTCACGTCACGCAATCTTTCAATAACCACATTTCTACCAGCTTAACTTGAACTTTGGCGTCCTTTACCTCGGAAGAAAAGATATTGAACAGGAATAATTTATAGCGATTTCAGAGATCAAAGTATTTTGGGCGTTTGGTGATTATTTTCAAAGTATTACTTTTGTGACAGTTGTTGAATATGTTGAATAACAATTCGAAGAAAACACAATATTTGAACTAAAAAGTTTTGAACTAAAATATTTTTTTTTAATAATCTATATTAGAATCAAAATATAAGGATAATCGGATACGTCCCTTTATCCTGAAACAGGAAGCCATCGAGGTTCCGACGTCGCTATTATTAACCTTTTAACGTCGCATTTGTTTAAAATAACAACTTTCAGTCGAATATCATAAACCCGTCGTTGTATTAATAACTGAGGTTTGGCTATAACTGGCGGTGCGCTAGGGTTAGCAACCCTAGCTTTAAAATTACTATTTTAAAATTTAAAGCTATACTTTTGGAGCAATTCGGTAAAAAATTATAGACAGGAACATAAAAATCTATAAATCTCACTATTAAACCTAGCGCAGTTAGTTACGTAGTTTTGGCATAAACGAGCCTGCAGCCTGAACATGCATTTATACACCCCATTCTCAGAAAGTTATGTATGTCTATTATTATAATAAGGATTCTTAAAATACTTACATTACAGATTTCATCCTTAGATTTGATAAAAGTTATGCGTTATCGTAAAAAAACAAAAAATAAGGATCGAACTTAGAACATTCCTTTCGTTGTAATTTAATTGTTATTAAACCGAACCTTTTATAAAACATAAACAGCCACACACTCACACCCCTGCACTAGGATCCCGTGTGTCGCAGGTGGCATGGACACATACAAGACATCACAACATCCAAGACCCGAGAACAAACATTTATGTTCGTCACACAAATATTTGCCCCGGCCGGGGATCGAACCCGGAACACCAAACTTCGTAGGCAGGATCACTACCAACTAAACCACGGTTTATAGAAAATGGTTTACATTATCTCTAAAAAAAAACTCGAAAAAGGTGCCAACCCTACACCAGATTCATCGAGCTCGGTTATGCTAAGATTTATGAAGCGTTTTGTAACACGAACGCTTTTTTCTTTTTCGACGTGAATGGTAGTACACTATTATGTAATTGCTTTTATGTTTGGTACGGATTCTTCCATTAGGAATGCGGAACCCTGAAACGAGGCAACTATACAAGGTGCAGGTGTTTAGAGCTTTTTGGACCATAGTCAAGGTTTATGAGTTAGGTAGAAAGCTGTACTTATACAGTCAGAGTGTGTCTGAATTCATAATCGTAATACAGAAAGCCCGGAATTGTAATCTCATGTACCACTCACATTCTGTTTTATTTTCTTCAAATTATGAATTTTCAGATCTACCTACCTGTATTAGGTACATTATTTGTAACTAAGTTCAGATAGATTTAGATTAGGTACTAAGTTTATAGATCGATCTGTAAGAATGACTGAATATTTGAGATTATAAAATTCTGATTGTGAATTCAGGGCAGTGACAGCCTAAGTTAGTAGATAGGTAAATCCCAAATCTGCCGTTTAGGCTAGAAGTTAGTTTAAGGGTAATCCTCAAGGCAAATTTCCATGCAAAGTGTTTCGAACAAACACTCAAAAAGTTTGCCGTATTATAGTAATTTCTTCACACTATTCGTTTCGTCTATGTTTTCCGATTGTGTGAACAAAAATTAGTAAGGTTTCATACTTTAATTTAGCTTTTACGTGTTTTGAAATTAGTCGAAATTCATGAAAACTCTCGACTACTAGTTGGCATGTGACTAATAGCTATTCTGTGTCGTCAGTTTTCATGAATTGAATGAAAAAGGTATATTATAGGCGATATCGAAATCGAAAAAAATAAACGCATAAAATATCAACGGTGTTCCAGTAAAATACCAGGATTGATCATATCAAAGCAACCTGGATGCGGAAAACAGGACAGATTATTTCAGACCTCGTCAATAAAAATGAAATATCTCCATTTTTATATATTTTTTGATACTTTTTACGATGGAGTTTTATTAACAATTTAAAGAAAAAAATAATATTTATGCCTTAATATTCCTCAAGCTCTGTTGCTTCTCTTTTTCGAAATTTAGCAACGGACCAAAATGAAGAAGTTGGCTCAATTAGCAAACTTTTTAGGCACGTTTTCAATGTACCTACTACCAAGCCTTTGATATTAAGTATATTGATTTAACCTGTACATGGTTTTGTTCGAATCAATAGTGTTTGTAGTTCACAGGTCTGTGTAGTGTCTGGTACATCTCCGCGAGTTGGTCTCCTGCCAACAACTACCTAACTCTATTTATTTGGGGAAATACACTATTTTGTAACCGATGTCATTGACTTGAATTGTTGTGCTCTACGTTTGATCGAGTTAGAAGTGTTGCTGCATCTTCTAGCCGTAATTTGGCCAGTTTAACCATATTTTGGTTAGTTGTCATAAAAATTAGAGTAGATTTTTTGCGTTTCTTAGTTTTTTGTTCGAAAACTGGAGCCTCTTCGAAGCGCACTTGAAATCCTTTCACCACACTGGTTTTCGAACTAGAATCCTTCCCATTGAGTAACACCATGACATGAAAAATCCCAACTGTTACTCGATGATTTTTTTCCCATCGAGTAACACCCCACGTCAGGGTGTTACTCGATGGGGAAAAAAATCATCGAGTAACAGTGTTACTCGTATGGGTGTTACTGGATGGGAACCCATCAACTAGTGACACGATAAGAATAATTCGGTCATTTAACCTCCATGCATCGATTCAACAACTTGAGGGTTTGATTCTACTCAGCTCAGTTTTACGAAGTTCATCTGACGACGAAGCAATAAAAAATTGAGTAAAAAGCTACAGTGGGTTGAAAGAATAAAGCTACTGGTTTTAACTTTTGCTGGGTCGAATTAAGAAGTAGAATATTTATCTTTGTGGACTGTAACTTATGCTTCTTTTTTTTCAACCGACTTCAAAAAAGAGAAGGTTCTCGATTCGGGTAAATGTTTTTTTTATGTGTGTTACCTCAGAACTTTGTTGTTTATTAACCGATTATAAAATTATATTGAGTTTTATTTTTTTTGTTTGAGAGAATATACTTTCAGATTGGTCCCATAGAAATATTATCAATAATACGCTAGTCTGAAACCGCACTTAAGGCTAATCCTCAAATCCGAATTCCAAACAAAATGTTACGGACAAATACTCAAAAAGTACGCCGTATTAAAATACTTTATTCACACTATTCGTTTCGTCCATGTTTTTTTTGATTTCGTCAACAAAAAAAGTGAAAGGTTTCATACTTTAATTCAGATTTTATACGTGTTTTAAAATTTACCCTACTAACTTAAAGTGTGAAGAAAGTACCATAATACAGCGTACTTTTTGAGTATTTGTCCGAAACATTTTGTATGGAATTCGGATTTGAGGATTAGCCTTAATGGAACTTACACTCAAATAACAATAACTAGAGGCGATAAATTAATATTCATGCAACCAAAGTAAACAGCAATGACAATAATATGTAGAGCACCACAATGACAAATCATAGAGCTTTCTTTTCTCGATAAACGATCGAATGTTATCGATATTTTAGTTAAAGATAAATGCAGTAGTCATTTATGTACATTATATTTCATTAAAAAAATCTGTAACTTAAAATCTTAATTAAAGTATGAAAGGTTTCATACTTTAATTTAGATTTTATACGTGTTTTAAAATTAACCCTACTAACTTAAAAACACGTATAACATTCTAAATTAAAGTATGAAACCTTTTACTTTTTTTGTTCACGAAATCAAAAAACATAGAAGAAACGAACAGTGTGTAGAATCTACTATAATATTTTTGTATGGAACTCTGATTTGAGGATTACCCTTAATCGTTTTTCCTAAAAAACGAACATTATATCATTGATTTATTGATACAGATTTATTTTAAAACAAAACGATTTTGACATAAATCATCACAATCAATATGTATATTTAATGCGTTCACAATCACACATCACAATCAATATGAATACTTAAATGAATGACTGACTGTCAGATAACGCACAGGCCAAACGACTGAACCTAGACACTTAAAATTTGGAGAAGAAGTTCTTCAAGTTTCATTTCATTTCAAGAGCTGAAAGTGCGTACCTACTAAGACAGGAATACTTATTGAAAAATCGCTAGGCAAAAAAATTGGGGGCGTAAGCTAGTTCAGAGATAAATGCAGTAGTCATACATGATATTTGAGGCTTCCGTCGATTGGGACCACTAGGTATTGGGACCACGGTCCGAATCGCCGGATAACATTTTTGAATCCGTCGATTGGGACCACAGACCAAGTGACGTATATTGTACAGTCGTCGTCAGATTTCAATAAAAAAAAGTGTAACGTAATCGTTTTTTCTAAAAATAATATGTAATATAAGTTAAACAAACGAAAAGTTTTTACATCACAAATAATTTTCTTGGATACATTGAAATAAAGGCGATCGCTACAGTTTCCTATTGCCACATGGATAGTTTATCAAGATAGATGTCCAAATAAATAGAGTTTATTGCCCAAACACACACGATTTGGGTGCACGAAACTAAATACAATAAATATTAGGTAATAGTCTACCATTTTTAGTAAGGTTTAGCTTATGAAATCATTCATATTGAAAGGATTTTAAATCATCATTCATCATTGTATGAAGCATTTGATTAAGTATTCCAGATTACCAGAAGTTAATGACATAGTGGATCGACGATGCTGGATATCTTATCATCTTCAACCATGTATATTACGATACAATGATAGATCCAAACAAATTAAATCAATTTTTTTTTAAAGATCCTTTATTCATAAAAAATAGTACAAAAGTATAAATTCCAGCGCAGATTTTATCCTAGATTATCTAATACTTATTTTTTTAGTAACTTAATTACTCGTAGTTTTACATTTAGAAAGCATAATAGCTTATTAAAACTTTTAGGAGAATGATTTATCAATAGTACATTATTAACGGTTTCAATATAACCTAACTAACTCCTTAAGTTTAAATAAAAGTCTAAAATTTAAAAAAATAATAAATATTAAGCAAATAATTACGTTAATATCACAAGAAATAGGTAGCTTCTAATTACAAAGATAATTTCTAAATAATATTGAACGAACAAGCTGACAAAGTAAATTGTACAGAAAAATGGTGGGTACCTACCTACCTACTACCAAAATATTACAACTCTAGTAGAATTCTCTTATACTTATGTAGAGAAGCAGTTAGCTAACAAAATCTTGATGTAAAAATATAAAGAAAACACCTCATTGCGAAACCAAAGTATCTAAAAGAGGTTAAAGTTTTAGATACGTTCAGTCGTAAATGAATAAAAAATTGCAATTCATTACTAACCTCTCATTTCAAGCAACAGCAATATAACTATCAATCTATACAGGTCCCAACATAAAAAAATGGTAGTTTAAAAAACCTTGGACCTGTTTAAAGTGTGGTTCGTAAATTTATGATAATGTAGCGATAGTTGGTCACAAATCATAGCGTGCGTGGGTATAATATTATTGGTCTCTTCTACAATGCTGGAATGGGTATCGAGCTGTTTATAGCGATAGAGGGATAACGATAACAAGCGATGACCATATCCTTATCCTTATCCTAATAAGGACTGATTGAGAAAATAAAACATGGTTAATAAAATATTTATTACTACGTTATTTTCTATAACATAATTATGTTGTTAATTCAGATGACGCCAAAACTAAACTAAACTAATTAATTTGAAAGCACAAATGCCTAGATCACACGTACCGAGTACCGAGTACTACGGCCGAGACAGTAAAATGTTACTCGGTCGAGACAGTGAAAGCTTACATCACTCGCTCAGCCGAACACTCAGCGCTATGTTTTTACGAACCGAGTACTCGGCCGAGAGCACTGTCCCGGCCGAGTACTCGGTACGTGTGATCTAGGCATAAGAATTATGCCATAGGTTAAGTAGGCCCTAGAAACTGCTACCTAGAGCTTAAAAGTACATAACTTTGAATACCTAATATTATGAAATGGTTAAATTTGTTGTACCCTTATAGGGTGTATGTTTTATAATATCTATATTTTAAAAACTTATGCCATTTTGCACAAAACATTCAAAGTTCCTAAGCAATTACTTTACTCGCTTGTCAGTTCTTAACGGTCAGAATCTCGACTGTTAAGACATACTAAGTGAATAAAGTAATTGCTTAGGGACTTTGACAGTTTGGTGCAAGTAGCCATTACTGTACAACATATCAGGTGAATAAAGATTGAGTATTGAGTATAGGAACAAAATTTGAAAAATACGAAAAGCTTAAGGTTTAAGGCCAATTTGAATATTTTATTATTTTCCTCACATTTTTTCCCAATATTTCTTATTCAACACGCAGAAGCACCATTAAAGAGACATCAGCGGAGCTTCAACTGAGATAAAAGCAAGCTATCTAAGGATAAAATATTCTGATTATGTTATCTAATTCAAATTAAAAAAAACATAGTAAAAGGAGATATGTACGTTTATGTATAGCCATAGATTAATAACGGTGTTCCTATAGAACACCAAGATAGACAGTATAAAACCAAAATGAATGCGAAATACAGGATAGAAAATTTGCAGATGAAATTTTTTTCAAAGAATTTTTTTTGACAGGGTTCAATAAAAAATAAATATGTATCATTTCAAATAATATTTGGTACTTTTTACGATGTACCATTATTTACAATGAAAAAGTTTAGTAATTTTAACATATTATAATATTAATCTAGCCCTGTTACTTCTCTTTTACAAAAATTTGCTTGGGACCAAAATTTACTAGAAGTTAGATAATGTGGCTCCCTTTTCTTTGTCGCATTTTCAATGAACTACAGTGTGATTATATACTTTAATATAATTAATACTTCTTTGTGTACAGCATATACTTTATGTTTTACTCTAGCTGACACCCACAACTTCGATTACTAGCGTTGCGAATAATTAAATTCCGCGTAAACTTCTTCACTAAAACACCCTCGAAATTTCAAGTTCCTACGTTCATTAGTTTGGCTTGTGCATGTCTAACTGACAAACATCAGTCAGTCAGTCAAGGCCAAGCCTTTTATAGTATACATATATATATATATAATATACATATTATGTATATTGATACAGACATCCAGTTTAAAAGCAATCTCTTTTATTTGTAACTAAAGAACTCTTGTGGTCATGTTAAGATAAAATGAATACAGAGATAACTTATCTCATTCATTACTAACGACATTCTCCGAAGTATAATATCTCAATTGAGATATTTTTTTAATAATAATAACAATTTGCTAGCACCAGAACAGTCTTTATTTTGAACCTAACTTATTATTTAGTATTATTTAAAAAAAAATAGATATTTTATTATTCATGTCCCTCGTAGGTAAAAAATTGCTAAGACTAGTGCTGACTTGCACCAAACTGACCAAGTTCCTACGCACTTACTTTACTAGTTTGACAGATCTTTACGTTTTGAATCTGGACCCTTAGGAACTGCCAAGCGAGTAAAGTAAATTCTTAGGAACTTTGCAAGTTTGATGCAAGTTAGCATAGTTAATCTATGTAACTACATAATATAATAGGTGCTCATGTGTTGCGCAAGTAGATAATAGATTTGATCAATCTATTTCCGTCAATCAACTCGTGGTGTCACTAAAACATTGTAACAGCACTTCAATTTACAAATTGACAGCTTGCCGAGTGACAGTTTAAGTCGACAAATAACTAAAGAATTTTGTTTGCACCTTTAGTTCAAAATAATCTAATCGACAACAATGAAGGATCATTTAAACTCGCCTAAAATAACACTAATGCCTACTTGCACCAAACTGTCAAAGCTCCTAAGCAAATTCTTTTCTTGCTTGCCAGTTCTTAACGGTCCAAATTCAGACCGTTAAGAACTGGCAAGCGAGTTAAGTAATTGCTTAGGAACTTCGATAGTTTGGTGCAAGTCGGCATAACTCTCATTTAATATTAGATATATACCTATCAATCTACAAAACAACGCACCTAAATAGGAACAACTTTTGTGACTGTTAGTTATGCTCTTTTTTTCCGGATAGATGCGTTTTTTTTTCTAATGTGTTTGTTCAAACACATTTCATTCCATTTCTATTATCCCGAAAACAATTGTAACTGCATGATCTTCCCTATCATAACTGCCGCTTACCATAAATTGATTTATATCCCGTCTATCACATAATTGCTTTTACGACCGAGTGATAAATTCTTGCACTTATGTACTCGTACAATATCAATTACTTTGTGTGCGCTGTCAGTTACGCGTGATATATCACTTCGTTTTATATCACTTTTCATTATGAAAAATGTTTCGAGGTAGGCTTATTGGGTTAAGTTAATTGCTATTCAAATGAGGTGTTATTTAATTACAGTTTTCTCACGGCTGTAATTTGTAGCGATCTACATCAAAATGGACACTTTTGATGTCGTTTTTCATTCATCCGAAATGTTCTATTTCCTCCAAATAACTATTGATTAATTTAATAGTTTTTAATTTATTTCTGCAGCTTTTGCGGCCTCTTAGACCCAAATGAATGATAGACTGAAATATCACATAGCTTCACGTCCTTGGAATACGGCTTTTTAGAGTAGGTCTACCGAGCGTTTCAAAAATTGACCCTTCAAAACGTTTGAAATGAAACCGTTCAATCAGACTATGGGCACATAATATTACTTATTCTTTGCTATGGGTATAAACCGAACACAACAAATCTTAGCAGAAAACAAAGAAACAACGACAGAATAATACAAATTAACTACATTTAGCCGTACCTTTGCATTCATTGGCCTCCTTAGCCGTAGCGCGTCCCCAGGGCCGGTCGAAGTGGAATGGCTTGCAACGCTCGCAGTCCCTCCCGGCCGTGTTGTGCTTGCATTCGCAGGTCAGCTGCTGAACTCCTGCTCCTCCGGCTGCAGTCAGCTCCCCGTCTTTCATCGGCACACAGCGCGAAGCGTGCCCGTTACACTTACAACGACCCCCGACGGCGAAATCGGACACAGCATAGTTTTGGCTGCCTGAAGCCGCTTGTTTTCTGCCATCCACCTCGTCACCCTCATTGACCATGTGCAGACGGTTGAAAACAACCCGGATATCTGTAGCAGTAACCCAGTCTTGTAGCACAGGAGACTGGTCGAAGTTCGCGGCGCTAGGACGACCTTCCAAGGTGCTAAACGCAAGCCGCGCTCCACCGTTGCTCTCGCCGGTCAGTCTGTGGCTATCGGAGCATCTGGCCTCCTGCTCGTTGGCAGCGGTAACCGTAGCTTTATTAGGTCTGCCGTACACCCTTCGACATTGGCTGGAGTAGAACTGGAAAGGCTGCCAGGTTCCTCCGTAATCGGCGCTTTTGTAAATGGCTACGGAATCGGGTCTGGCCGCTTTCGGACAGAACTGGAGGCTGACATAAGTGAGTTCGTATTTCTTCCCCAAAGATAAGGTAAGAGACACGTTGTCCGGTGGAGAATCGTAGGCTGCCGGTGGTAGAGGAGCGGATCTCCAGCAGGTAAAGTCGCTAGGGTTATTGAGGTCTGTGAGATGGCTGGGAGGGTGACGACGGTCGGCGCGGGCGGCGTCGCACACGCTGCACGCGGCGTCGGGAGGCTGGTCGCCGGGAGGGTCGCAGAGGCGCTCGGGCCCGCGGCGGCCGCAAACCGAGGAGGCTGCTACGGGCGCTCCAAAGGCGGCATTCACAAAGTCAGGGATGCATCGGCGCGGGCGTCCCTCTTCGTAGCAAGCGTCGGGTGCGGCGAGCGCGAGCGCCGCTCCGAGGATCACCACGGCGCTGACGGCTCGGACCACCATGATCACTCACTGCACTGCACTCGCGTAAAGTTTCGTATATCGCGCGCGGGCTCCGAATGCGATCGACACGCGCGCGTCGGCTGACGACCGACGACAGACTAGTGGGGCGGGCGCGGAGCTTCGCCGAAAGCTCGCCGGTCGCCGCGCACTCGGCGTGTTTGTAGTCAGTGAAAGTTTTTTTCATCGCGACTGGACTGCGCTAATGTGAAATGACACTCATATTTTACACACGATTTGTCATTTTCTTTTATGCGGTGCGACATTATGTTTTTTATGAGGAGCGAATTGTTTGAAATAACACATCTAATCTGACTTAATCTTTACAAATGTTTACAGGTTTGGAATAGATGTTTTCTTCTGAAGTTAGTTTATAATGTCTCAACTCTCGAAACCTACTTGATTTAAATTCCTGTCACACTCGAACCTGCAATTATTCAATTACCACAATACAGACCACAATGCAAACAGCGCGGTCGATGGAAAGAATGCACTTCACTGCACATCTACCTGAGACTAATTCATAAACTTCCTCACCCTAAGCCACAGAATACATTATACACCACCTAAATAAAAAGTACTAAAGCACCCCTGCGTAAAGCTTTGATTTACTCCCCAGTCTATGCAGACCTTTATTACATTTAGACGTAGGTATTTTACCCTTAAAATCGTCATTTAAAACAATGTGTGTTGGTTTTAGAAATAATTAAATAAAGCAATTATTTTTTATATAAACTGAGTGTTGATGTCTTGCAATGTTATTTTGAGCTGCTCTATAAGACATGACATAGAGTACGCAACCTAATTATGCAACAAAAAACCATCATATAATAAATGTAAATTCGATTATAATCATGTTATAACCTTGTTTACCTATCCTATGTATCAGACGGAGGTGAAATTTGTAACAAAAATTAATAAATAAATTAGTATTTCATTAACTCTTTTGTTTTTGTCTATTCTTAGAGAAAGCTTACTTATTATTACGCTTGAAAGGGATTTTCTGCTACATTTTTATAAAAATCCAATAACAGTCTCTTTGGCAAAGTCCAGTCGGAGCATGGTAACTCAATTAGGCGACACCGGTGATAATTACGCCTTTAACGGCGTATCTGCGCCCACTCGTAGATACGCCATAATACGTCGCAGTTACACCGCCGTCGCCCGATACCTACGGGTTGTTTGGTGTTTGAAGAGTTATTGTAAGCTATGCGAGTATAAATACATTCTGCACAAATGCTTATATACCTACTCATGATGCAATAAAATACCTACTTACAACAAAACATTTTTTTATGTGTAACATGTTTTCTTCTCGCTTTCTGTCAATTTGTGGGAATAATTTCGGGAAAATGGGATTGAAGTGAGTAACAGGGTGTTGTTCGTCCTCGTCAGATGGTTGCCAACAACCTCAGAAAAATGAAGTAAATAGAGTAAATATATTTTATAAGAATGGCTTATAATTTTAATGACAAAAGACTCTATTTTTTTATAATTGTGTAAGCTAAAAAAATATATTTTGCAATACATTTATTCTATGGAATTTAGAATAAGTGCAATAAATTTTATAACTTTTAAAATGAAAGGCTTCATAAAAAGCTTTAATAGTCCAAGAGCCTCCCCATCAAAGGCATGCACTATAGTCGAGGAGCTTCCACGAAAGTCTTGATGATCTAGGCTCCATTGTCTCGACTGATTTGCGTAATAACACGTCCGTCGTCCGTATGCCATCCATGGGGTCCTATCTTGTATTCATTTTGAAGAATAGAGATATTTCGCACTTTGTAAAATTGAGACGATGACATCTTCTTGTACCTTATATAAATTCTCACAAAAATAGTTTTCTATTAAATATGTAAGTTGCTACGTTTGTTTTATCTACAATTATTTAAATATTAGGTTGTATCTATAACTATAACTAAGTACGTAATTTTAAGTTTCAAAATAAATAAATTATCTTATCCTCATTTTGAAGGATTATGTGAGATAATTTTCAGGAATAAAACATAGATATTTTAAATGTTTTGTTGTTTAAATCTATGTAAGTACTTACTGTTTATCAATGTAAATCAAATTTAGTTATAATAATAAATATGTTATACAATCTGTTTGTTAATATCCCTACAATGCCGAAGAGGGGGTGTTCTGCCCCCCCGCGGGAACATCGAATGTTCTACGACTTTTTGAATTTCCATGATTTTCATTGAAGAACTGTGCACCAAAGTGCAGCTGATTTTTAACATGGTGATTACCCTAAAATCAGCTGTTTGGTGAACTTTCCAAGACCTCTGACCTTGACCTCAGTAATGTTAGTGATGAGACAGATTAAGGCTTATCTGACAGAAAACTTAAGAGCATCTGAGAGGCAAATGGTTTTTTTTTTGTGCTAGGTTTTGTTGTTTAACTTAAATGCCATACGTAATGGTGTACCTACAAAACATCGTGAGGAAGTTGCATTTTGCGCCACTAAGTACAGAGGCACTCCATAAATCCGTATTTTGGTCTATGTGTTGGAGAAACAACGATCACGCTAGTGAAGAGTTTGACCCTAGTCCAGGTAGTGGGAACATGAACATCAATTGTGTCAGATTATTTTGATTGATTCAGGCGTTACTTTGCGGAAATCCATAAATATCAACAAATTATAAAAATATATTTAGTAATAAATCCGCTTAATTTTCAAACTTCGGCGAGTCCACACCTCCTGATGATGCCTCGTGTAGAGGCGAAACACGTGTCGTATCTTTAAACTTTGGTTTTCTGTTCGTTGACTCTTTGGTTTAGTTGAACTAAAGTTAATACTTAATTTCTAAACCTTTGTTTAGAAATTAAGCGGATTTATTACTAAATATATTTATATAATTTGTTGTGTCAGAGTACTTTGGATCGAGGACAGAAAC
Source organism: Lobophora halterata (assembly GCA_932526365.1). Lineage (NCBI taxonomy): Eukaryota > Metazoa > Arthropoda > Insecta > Lepidoptera > Geometridae > Lobophora > Lobophora halterata. The sequence continues at coordinate 10,413,555 of OW052013.1, forward strand.
AAGATTTTTCAAAGTATTTTTATTGGTAATTTTGTTTTGACCACTCTGTCTTTCATATTCTTCATTTCATAGCTAAAGAGGTTTCAGCTACACGATACTCCTTCGATATTAGATGGATCTAATAAAACTCCTTGGTACAACATTTTAGACATTTGACATTTTGTTTGTTTTTTCGTAACTATGGTTATGGACTGAATTATTTTTTAATTTTTTAATTGATTTCTTCTTAAATTCAATAAAACATGGCATAAGTGCTGTGTTATGAGCTGCGAGAAGACAAATTGACTCAAACTTCGGCTTTACATAAAGTTGTTTGCGTAAAGTGAAAAATAACTCAAAAATGTGTTATGTTTGTGCATTCGTCGGATCATCATCAGGCTTTCGCAGTCCTCTGCAGGAGAAGGCCTTTCCCAATGTGCACCATTGCGTCCTCTCTTGCCGCATCCATCGTACGGGTGCAATACAACTGTGAAAACTGCAGACTACAAGTACCTACCTACTCCAGGAACGAAGAGAAAAGTCCTCAGTAAGAAATTGATAAATGAAAATTAAACGAACTTTTGTATGTATTTTCTCTTAATCTCTCAATAGTTTGAAATAGTCTAACTAAATTATGTAAAACTTTTCTCAATTCTTTACATTAAAAGGTTCATAAATACCTACCTACTCAACTTACCTAGATCATAGGTATGAGCACATGTTCCTTACGTGTGTCTATGTGCGACGTGGAGGTGTGTACAGATGGAGAAGTAAATAGCAAATAGGGTTGTCTTAAATAATTATTGTATGAAAATTTCTGATACGATGTATTCAACCTTTGCACACGTGATAGTATTCACACTCTTAGTCTGAATTCGCCCCCTCAGGGCTTGTAGGGACATAACACTACACGTTGTATATAAAATAATAATAAATATATTATATATAATAAATATATATAATAATAAACAACTATTGTATATAAAACACTACATTTTGTGTATACAAAAACTAAAACTAGTTTTAAATTCAAAGTCAATTCAAGTTACCCAATCGTTAAGAAAATGTAATAAAATCAATTAAATAAATTGTATTATTATATTAATTTTTAAATTTTCGCTCAAAGCCTGTCTTTGGAGGTTCTTCGCGGGAAGACAGCCAGTATTCTTGGCACTATGCCCTTATAATTAGGATAGTTTTATTTAAGTAGATTAGGTTTTTTTTAATATGCACCTAATTATTAGTGCAGTTAAATAAATGTTTATCAAACATGTTTTAAAATGTATTGTCTAATATCATAACTGCCATTTTCTCGAGTGCCCTAGAATAGGGCTCCAAACACGAGATTGCGAGTAATTGTCGCATTCGTTCGTAGATCCAGTGCGGATTGTTCTTTTGTAATATCTGTCATGGTGTCATTACTGAGCTACAGGCATCGCAGGCCGAGAATGTCTCTCGTATAGAAACTAAGCATAGAAATAATAAAGTATAGAATCACACTGTAGTACATTGAAAACACGCCAATAAACGCCTAACGTGTTACACCCAGTCTTCTTTTTCTTATCGTGTCACTGGTTCTTTTGAACCAGCGTGGTGAAAGAATTTCAAGTGCGCCTCGAAGAAGCTCCTTTCGTGCACTTGACACAATACATGTTTTCGAACTTTTTAGGTCAAAGAGCTTCTATACTATGTATCTAGAGAGCTAACACGCCATTTTGTTTTATTTAAGGATTAAGAATTCTGAACCTTATGCCTTGGAAATAAAGTTCTTTTTTAATTAAATCTAAATATAAGTATTTTAATGCTTGATAGAGACCCCTTCGTTTAGGAGTGTGTCTCGTTCACACAGTTGCCAGCATACAATTAAAATTAACATGGCCATAATTTTTTAAATAAGTGGGACAATTTTCGAAATTAGACGATTTGCTCTAAGTTTTATTCAGATTCATTTGAAAGGTTTAGTACAGTCGCTGTCATGTAGGTTAGGTACCTAACTGCCGAGAAAAATAATTACTGTTCGAAAGAAACAGTATTAAAACCATTGAATCAGATATACCTCACTAGAATGCAGCGCACCGCCCTCTTTTTTGTTGATATTTTAATGCACCTATGTATAATATAATTTTAAAACAATAATGCAAAGTAACGTATGTATATAACATTGATAGCTTATTGAGTAGATTGAATTTTCCCTTGGTTGCTTGTTTATGTCTCAATGAAATATTCAAAGTTCAAAAATTATGGTCGCCCTACAGAACGAGACACACTCCTTACTGGTTCTAGCTCTTTCGGCTCGCAGTTTTCGTGTGAGTCGGCATTCTAGATACATAGTATACAAGTTCTTTGGTTCTATGACATGCCGTTTTTAAGTAATTGCTCAGGGACTTTGACAGTTTGGTGCAAGTAGGCACCAGTGTCACAACGTTACTTTTTGGGAAAAAAATATTATTATATACCGTTATTCGTTGGGATCCCACTTGAAAAACGCCCAACGACGGAAATGTACTTTATAAAGCCTCTCGGTAAGAATTTTGTAAGTATTTAGTAAGTATTTTGTATTTATCAATTTAACGACTATTTCTTTTGGGAAGGGTTGAGGTGACGTCATTTCCGCATACCGGCCGCGATTCGGCCGCATTCTTACCCAACAATCCGGTAAGAATCCCTTCGAGTGACTTATCTAGGGTTATTTTGGAGATATCAGTTGATTTAGGGGATTCCTGACTGTGCCCGTGATAACACACCACTAGTCAAAGTGGTCACTGGGCGTTAAAAACCAAAGTTTAGAAATAGAGGTTACGTTTTTCAAAACTGTCGGTTATCTGCTTTTCTGTAATTTACTTTTTTTAGTTATCTTAAATCGTCCCCAACACACTCAACGCCTTCCTGTCTTTAGCCATTTGCCAAATTAATCAATTTAGCTTTTAATCGAAATACTTTACTTAAGCCTCCATGACACAGGGCTAGTTTACGAGCTGCTAGTCGGCGAGTTTAAAAGCTAGAGAGCGAATTAAGCACTTGTCGATTTTTAAAATCGGATAGTCAACTAGTAGATTGTAAAAACGCCGATGACATGGGGGGGTTTACTAGCTGCTAGCAAACTCGCTGGCTTGTAGCTTGTAAATTAGCCCCGTGTCATCGAGACTTCAGGGTCAATTCCCACTGAGATTGCTTGGAATTAGTCGAACAATCCGGTATTTTAAAATGCTAATCCCGATTACAATATAAGAATTCGGTATTGGAATCCACGGCGTCAGATAACACTCACCCATCATAAATAGACGGAAGTAGAATTAAGAAATTTCTGCGAGTACTTATGCCTAGATCACACGTACCGAGTACTCGGCCTAGACAGTGCTCTCGGCCGAGTACTCAGTACGTATAAACATAGCATCGAGTGCTCGGTTGAGCGAGTGATGTAAGTTTCACTGTCTCGGCCGAGTAACATTTTAATGTCTCGGCCGAGTACTCGGTACGTGCGATCTAGGCATTAGGTATGCTAGGTATGGTATAAAACCAAGTGTATTAGATTTCAATAGACATTCTTTAGAAACTACTTTATCTAACGTAGGCCGAGTATGAGTAGATATATTCTAGGTTCTTGGAAATAAACTTAGAAGCTAGATAATCAACTCTTGAATAGACTTTCAACTAGAGCTGTGCGAGGAAGCTGACGAAGTAAGTGAGAAATAATCATATATATAAAATCAATGAGATATATTTTTATGATTTAAAGGAATTTTTCAATCAAAGTAATTTTATGTTTAAAAGTAGGTATTGCTAAATTAAATAATATGTTTATGTTTTATCAACTAATTAGGTACAAAGTAAAAAATAAGCATGCACAAAAATTCAATTTGATACGTAATGTAATATTTGTATGCCAGTTCCTGGTGGAACATGCATTTGTACTGTTAACATATATATAACATCTTACCTACCGTGTTTCTGGCAAATAAAATATCTTTATCTTATCTTATCAATCAATCATCAATAAATAAAAAAATTAAGAAGGTATAACCATAGATTAATAACAGTGTTCCTATAGAATACCAAGATAGACAGTATCAAACCATAATGGATGCGGAATACTGGACAGAAAATTTTCAGAAACCCTGTCAATAATAATGGAATATCTCTACTTTCAAATTTGGTTTATTACTTTTTACGATGTAGTTTATTAACAATGAAAAAGCCTAGTAGTTTACACATATAATATTTGTCTAGCCCTATTATTTCTCTTTTTCGAAAATTAGCATTGGACAATTATTAATTAGGAAAATTAGCCGATTTTGCGCATGGAGAATAAAGCCAATTTGGAAACCTAGTTATCATTATCAGTCACTCCCAAAAGCGCATCACTGAGTCCAGTCTTCAGCTCTTCTCATCCATCTAAGCTTATCTTCAGTTACTAGCTTGATCCAACATCAATCAACAGTTGATCATCACTCGCAATGTTTGTTATTGAGCACATAATTACCACGAATTATCGTTTATGTAATTACTTGATACCATCGCCATTTTGTTTTTGTGGTAGCTTATTGGTCGCGGGCGTTGGTTAGTAATTGTCGACAAAACGGGAGAAGTCAGTTTTTCTGGCAATAGGCTGGTCAGGTACCTACCATGTTTGTATGTTGTATGCGCAGAGTAGGAGAGAACAGATACAATGATGATCAATATACACCACCATTTTTTAATTACCAAAAAAAATTAAATAGGCAATGCAGACGGGGTACTACGTTGCATCTGTGCAGTCAGAATTTTGGATTTCTACAAAATGGCAGAGTGACAGCGGAGCGAGTGCGGCGCCCGAGCCGAGGTTTTGCGAGCTGGCTCGAGCTAGGTACCCGGGTTTGCCATACGATGAATAAAACTTAAATTATTATCAATTAAAGGTACCGCCTGACGCAAATCCATAGGAAAACGAGTAACGGTAACAGTTACTACAATTTTAATCAAATTTATTTTGATAAAAATTTGACTTAATATTTTCAAGTTTTTTTTGCCGTATATGTGTTCAGTAACGGCAACTGACTATGCGTATTTTTTCTTTATGGTGATTAAAATTTGACCGTGTATATATAAAAGGCTTTTACCTGACTGACTGATAACGCATAGGCCAAACCACTGGTAGACTTGATATATCGAGGGTTGTCCGCAACGCTAACAAAGTTGTCAACAAGTTTTTACTATATATAACTTATGATTTAACTATAATATGTACATTGTTGGAATATTTATGTCGAACCATTTATCTGACTATAGGTACGTGATATTTTTATAAGTCAACAATGATAAATAAAACCAGTGTTTTTTTTAAAAAAAAAAAAAGTTTGTTGGAACAGAGAGATAAAGTTTGATTTCAGGTCCTATCTTAGAAAACTGCATTGCCAACTTGATATTTTCGAGTCTTTTAACGTCGCGTGCGACTTTGTTTTCCTATTATTTTTCTTTTTATATCATCCCTGTATGAAAAGCAAACAAACATTTATTCAAATCGGTCAAGCCGTTTTTGAGTAGAGAGAAGAAGAAGCCATATGAGAAAAAAAGAAGAGGACAGAATGACGTTGAGCAAACGCTTTCCACTTTCTGACAAGCTAGATTAACATCAGTAGATATTTTCTGAACAAAGTATTTTACCCAACTGCGTTAAAGGAGGGTTATGTTATTCATTAAGCTATCAAATTAGTGTAACCTCCATGTATCCTCTGTCGTTGGGTTCTCTGCGGAGGCCGTGCTGCCCATTCCTGGGTAAATGGCTACGATTAGCGGCGGCCAGTTTTTGCGCGCCGCTATCTGTCGGATAGCATCACGCACGACGCGCGCCGCCTTACGCGCAGCCCTATCACCTTTTTGACTTTTTGACAATAGTAGTCTTATTGAATCTGCCACAGTCAACATGCCTGTATGACATTTTAAAAATGATATGAATAAAAAATATTCTTGGGACGGATTCGATACGAATAGGCTTGTCAAAAAAGTTGGTGCTAGCATCCAACTGACGTCCCATACCGTTACTAACACTACTAGTACTGAGGAATTACATCTTGAAACATGCTTGAAAAATCTGAAATGGCGTCTCATCATAAGTGGTGAACATGTACCTAGAGCTAGGGTATCTAAATACCTAGATGCTATTTAAGTATATTAACAAACTTAAAGTTTATAAAAAACTGGAAACCTGACTAAAATATTATTGGAATATTTAATTTTTGACACTTTAATTGAAATCTAATCCATTTCCATGAACAAAAAAAAATTTTACTTAGACCAAATCCATCAAGTGTTTATAAATGGTGTTTTGACACGTTTTACCACATTTTTTAGTACCTATACAGCCGCCATTTTGGAATTCTTGACATTTAAGGTGGTATAAGAAATCTCATTTATCAAAATCCGTTCAGCTGTTTAGCCTATTAGGCGGCGCATAGAGTCGGACAATCATACATACAAACACTCAAAAAACATAACCCTCCTTCTTCGCAGTCGGATATTAAAATTAAGTGATTATTATGATTTAAAAGCTACTGTTTTTCCCGTGGCTCTCGACTAGACTTGCTATGACATGGTTTTGCCTTGTAAGTGAGATGCCGGAACAACTGCAGCCACCTTCGAGAATCTAGCCAAAGGAGATGTTAATGCAAGGCGTACGCGTACCCCTCTGTTGGCCATATAACCTTCTTGGCCATTCACGTTACATAAAACTATATAGTCCTACCAACTTATCTGTGAAATGAGGAGCGTCGCTGTGATCGCAACGGTACACGACGTAACTGACAGTTGAATTAAGTTTTGTATGCGAGTGGCTGTAGTTCCTTTTTCTGCCATTTCACAGATAAGTTGGTAGGACTGTACGCTGTATTTGATAACTGTGTGCATATTCTAAGATGGTGTGCGAGATTATTGTAGTGTGCGTTTACATGAATAAGATTTTGTTAGGCGTGTGTGCAATGCGTGTTTACCTTGTCCCCCGTAAAAAATGGCAGAAATTTATGTTTGCAGATTCTTATGCTTGACGTCTCCTTTTGCTAGATTCTCGAAGGCGGCCACCCATCTCCAGCGCCGCATTCGCCGCGACATGAGTTCTACGAACCAGGCGAATAACTTTACATTTTTATTACTGGTCACTCAAGGTAATGTCTAGTATTGATTGAAGCACATTCCTGAAAGTATTCGTGTCGTTTCCAGTTGTTTAGTTATACATGATAACAGGTAGAAGGTAGAGCAGATAATTTTTCAGGATTAAGGCTAATCCTCAAACCCAAATGCCATACAAAATGTTTCGGACAAATACTCAAAAAGTACGCCGTATTATAGTAATTTCTTCACACTATTAGTTTCGTCCATGTTTTTTGATTTCGTCAACAAAAAAAGTGAAAGGTTTCATACTTTAATTTAGATTTATATACGTGTTTTTAAGATAATTGATTGATTCAGGCATTACTTTGCGAAATCCATAAATATCAACAAATTATATAAATATATTTAGTAATAAATCCGCTTAGTTTCTTAACAAAGGTTTTAATTAACTTAACTTTAGTTCAACTAAACCAAAGAGTCAAAGAACAGAAAACCAAAGTTTAAAGATACGACACGTGTTTCGCCTCTACACGAGGCATCATCAGGAGGTCATACTTATGCTGAATTTCAGCTCAATCGGTTCAGTAGTTTTGGCGTGATCATCAGTCCATTTATCTATCAATTCAATCTCACAAACTTTCAAATTTTTATGAACAGTACATAAATAAATAAAGATTTTGGACTTTTCACATAACGCCATTATATTTTATGCTTTTTTTTGTAAATAAATACATATAATACTTACATAGAAAACACCCAGACCCAGACAAACATCGATGTTCAATTCTTCATCACACATTTGTCCTGAGCACAGATAATATAATACCATACTCCTGAATAAGATTTCTTGATACTTAGATACCCTAGCTCTACATGTTCACCCCTTAGGACGCCATTTCAATCCGCATAATGAGTCCCCTGCAAGCGTCTGCGTTGTAAGCTAACGAGATGCGGGATCATCCGCACTCATCCCTGAGTGCCTGAAATGAGGTTGTGGTTCTACGACACAAGGAAATTATTTACTTATTTCATCACTAGCTGGTGCCCGCGACTTCTACTGCGCAGGTATCTTTATAAATTGTAGCCTATGTGTTATGCTGATGTTTAAGCTATATTATAGTAAAGTTTCATTAAAATCCATTCAGTAGTTTTTACGTGAAAGAGGAACAAACATCCATCCATCCATCTATCCATCCTTACAAACGTTCGCGTTTATAATATTAGTAGGATAGGAAGGATAGTAGGCATCAATTTTTTTTTTATATTTGGGTTAGAACTTCGATTGACCACAATCTCAGCTAATGTTAAGTGATGATGTGGCCGACGATGAAGGTCTAGAAGACCAAAGACCAAGGTCGTTATCGTAGACAGAAGAACACACACTTAAACGGAGTTTACATTACACGGATGTAATGTAAACTCCGTTTAAGTGTACCGAGAAATTTAAAAGTGTTTTTTTTTTTTGATTGGCCGGAAAAACTCGTTAAAACTATTATAGGTATTAATTTACACCTTGTATTCTTGATCAGAATCTATTAATATTATAAATATTGTATAAACTAGCTCTAAGTATGATGACGTTACCAAGTGTACAAAATGTTCCAAAGGTAAATAAATATATAAAATATGATTTTTTTACTACAAATTTCATCAATATTTAAAAAGGCTTTGCACAGAATGACTGGCCGACTAACTGGTAGACACCTACAGGCTAAACCAGTAAACGTAAAGACTTGAAACTTGGAAGACATGTTCTATTGTTCGTCTAGAGCTGGAAGCGTACTAAGAAAGATATTTCGGAAAGTCGCAAATGGAGTTGTCAGCTTGATATATTTAGTTGACGAGTTGCTTAAAATAAATGGCGAAAAAGCCGCCACTAATATACACTTTACACATTCGAATCAAAGAATAAGAAGCAGAGAAAGAATAACTTTTAAAGTATTCTTATCCTTCTTGTATTAATTTTCTAAAATATAATTTTACAATTCAAAATTTCATTACGAACAGTTTTTAAAAACATGTTTTTTTTCTAGACAATGTTGAAAGAGCAAGTTATAGACAGTAAATAATGTTCATAACCGTGAAGTCATCATCAGGGCAGTCTCAGCAGTGATCAGCTATTAGTGAGGTGGATCCTGGCTGCGTGCCAGCTCAGGTGGACGAATGTCAGGCGGCTACTTAGACACTTATTTTTAACCATAAAGCTTTCTGCCCTCTATCCCGTCTTCTTATTCTTATCGTGTCACGAGAGTTCAGAACCAGTGTGGTGAAAGGATATCAAGTGTGCCTCGAAGAGGCTCCTTTCGTGCACTTGACACATGTTTTCAAACTTTTTAGGTTCTATGACATGCCGGTTTTCTCACATAAGCTCGTGTTTTAATGCACATATAGAATTTTTGAACAGGAAAATCCATTGGTGTACGACCAGATTTGAACCCACGATCTTCAGATCGTAAGTCGAGGCACCTCCTACTAAGCCAACACGGATTGTACTCGTGCACGTTTCACACTATACCGTATTATACCATAACTGTGCTATTTCTACTGTCGCCTCAGTAAAGGATGGTCGACGCTTTTTGAAGACCAAAGAAAATATGAAAAATATTCTCGCAGGGCTATATAAAGACCAAGTTTGCGTGGTAATTTCTGGAAAACAGTTAATTTCTGCGAGTCCTTGGGAGATCATATTTTTTAAGAAATAGAGTCCAAATAATATTAAGGATGGAATGGAAGTGATCTTTCACTTTAAAAATGCACGCCCCTCCACTCGCTCGATCAGTCTAAATAATGGCATTGTTTTAAGGCGTGTTTCTTGCACTGAAAGATCTCTACTTGCAACCCAGTCTTACGTGTAAAACAAGACACATCTCCTTGCCCCCAATCTGCTAAAAATCTGCATAAGTATTTTAGCAAGAACTGAGTTACTATTTGTAAACACAATTACACGTGTAAACACCTGGTCCCGCGGTACTCTTTACATCGTAACTGCCCATCCCAAACTGTCTGCCACAGGAGGCGTTTGGCTTCCCGCCAGGATGTGGTCTTCTGTCCAACGGCTTATCTGAACACTGATTCTACAGATACTCGTACAGTGTCTCTGGAACCGGTGTTCTGATAGAGTAATCTTGGCTGGGTTACATGGTTCATTGATAAAACTAGTGGAAAGCAAACATTTCGTGCACTTATCATCGTCATCAATATAAAAGGCTTGGACTTGACTGACTGACGGACTGACAGACAATATACAGGGCAAACTGCTGAAAGTGTGTTCGTCAAAAAGTGCAGGCGCGTATTAGGAAAAAAATTAAAGGGGTTTTATTAATTCTGAACGCAAATGTAGTTGCGGGCGTCAGCTAGTTCTCTCTAAACCTACCTGTTGTAGATAGATAATATAATAGATAGAGCATGTAAAAGGCAATTATATCCGCTCATCGATAAGCAATCTTTTAACCATTCATAAAAATCACATACTTAAGTACTAATTAGCAATGGATACAACCCTGGAAGACGGAGCGCATTTAATTTTGCAATCATTTTTTTTTCTAGATTTAAGATATGTATTTATATTGGGCTGGCCCACCATCTCCATCTATCTGTTTACTTTCATAATTTCATCTCATGACAAATGTGTGGTCTCCTCGTAAATTGCAACTAATTCATCTGAATAACACATTGTATCACAATCAAGGGTTCCGAAAGAGGTCATCAAAGTCAAGCACTTTATTCAAGCGATCCGTGATTTTGACACGTGTGTCTTCGGCTCACCATCATCAAACCTGCGCAGTTGGAACTTGAACCTTAATTCCAAAGCAATAGAAGTGATGGTGAAAGAATGGATAGGTAGATATAGTGTGTGGATGGTTTGCTGGTTAAGAATGAAATGCTATTGAATTTTGGTCTTTTTGCAGGTGAAAATAGAAAAGTGGCTGGAGGTTTTGTGTTTCAAAACCGGGTTTGTAATCTTGTAAATGCTATAAAGGCTTGCGAATGATACCCGACACTCGAAGCGACTTCTCGAGATGATGGAATCTCGTTAAATTGTAGCTCAAAGATTAATGACGCTTTCAATACAAATAATGATAGAAATGAAGCTGTAAATTGTGAGGTTTATTGTTATTGGATTACATAAGTAGGTGTTCCTTCAGGATATTTGCGTTCGTTTCATTCAGTGAGAGTTCGCAGTTGCCAGCTGGCTATTTTAGTTACAAAGCACACCGTGGCTCTATTTTGCAAATTGCATTTATTATTCAATATTGAGTATTGAACTCAATACATTTATTGTCTTCACATGGTAAAAATGCTAACAAATAGGTTAACAATAAAGTGGTAGAATCTCATGTGAGCCCCTTTGGGGCACTACAATAAAATCTAATATAGGTTTTTGGAGGCTTACGTCGATTGGGAGTATTGGGACCACTAGGTATTGGGACCACGGTCCGAATCGCCGGATTGCTACGAACATTAGGCAGGTTATCTAAATTTCTTATTCTAGAAATAGCATGTGGATTTGTATCAAAATTATCATAATATAACTCTTCATTTACACAGTTGGTTCAAACGGCGTATTATGTTTTAAATTACTTATAATCCAAGGGCATTGAGCGGCCGATGAAATTGATGAGTGTAAATTTACTCTCGTAACATCCACAAAGTTGTGACATTTTAATCAACGTAATTCGAATGGCTCTAAGTATAATCGGATACGAACTATTTAAGAAATTATAATTTAAAAAATATTAGGGAATAAAAGACGAAAGTTAACTTTTATGCCTATCTGGAAGATAATCAAGAGTTCATACACATTATAAAATATTAAAACTTATTTTCAGATAACACTAGAAATTACAGGTAGAGTGCAGCTTTTGTGCAAATGATGGTATTTAAATTTTAAAAAAATATTACTTATTTTGATTAACAGCTTCTGTTTCTGACTGTACAACCAGTAACACAATGATACTTTCGATAATGAAATCGCCGCGACCTGACCCGAGTTAATGATCATTATTTTTAGCCGCAAGAGGGTGTTACACGGTTAATGCCGTTGTTTATGTGTCTGCCTCGGCTCAACACACCTCCCGGGAACAGCGAACAGCGGCGGAACAGCCCAACAGAAAAAGCTTTTAAAAACTCAAAGTATATTGCAAAATTACATTAAAATTACGTCTACCTATACCTAGATTTAGAACACTTCTTAAATTTCAAAACAGATCTAATGATTTTCTTGTTCCCTTGATTTTTTTATGAAATTTGGTGACTCTACCAAGTTTGTATTCAAGACGCAGTACTCAATATTTTATTTTCATACGTTCCTTCCTTTTTTGTGTATACCAGTGGCTGCTTTAAATACTATAATGACCAACAAATTATATAAATATATTTAGTAATAAATCCGCTAAAACGAGAGTCAAACTTCGGCGAGTCCACACCTCCTGATGATGCCTCGTGTAGAGGCGAAGCACGTGTCGTATCTTTAAACTATGGTTTTCTGTTCGTTGACTCTTTGGTTTAGTTGAACTAAAGTTAAGTTAATTAAAACCTTTGTTTAGAAATTAAGCGGATTTATTACTAAATATATTTATATAATTTGTTGATATTTATGGATTTCCGCAAAGTAACACCTGAATCAATCAATTACTATAATGACTTCTCGTGTTGCTGTAGGCGAGACTAACCAAGTACTTATGACAATACCAACCAGAATACCTAAGCAGCAAGTGCAAACATGTTCTAAATATTTTTAATAAAAAAAAAATAGCCCTAAAACGCAAAGGGCACTATTCAGTTACACGATCCGCATAATAGCCATTTTGACCCCCCATAACTGTTTCAAAGCGAGATAAATTTATAAAATGTTATGCAAGGTTATCTCCCAAAACTCCACTAATCAGGCAGCAAACTAACCAACACCAAAAACAGTACAAGAAGTCCAGGATTCCTCATAAATCACCCTGCAGGATTCCTCACTCGAGGAATGACGGCGCGAAATGGTCAGGAAAGGCGAGTTTAGCCGCTGCGCGCGCGCCGCCTCCCGCGCTAAATATACACGTGACTAAACGGGCCATTGGCGACGCCGATAAATCATGCCCATTTCCAATTCAAGTGTATTTTTGGACTCAGATGGGACAGTATCAGTTTTTAGAGTCAGAGTGTCGAAAACGAGTGCCCCGTTTTCGACAATCCGAGTCCAAAAACTGAGTAACTAAGGAAAATAGGATGTAGTTTTTTTTTAATAGGTAAATATCGAATATATATTTTCCACAAACTGTAAATAATAAATGATTGATTTATTTTTACACAACTAATTACTAACTTAATGCTAAAACATAATAAAACTAAAATTACTTAAATAGGTATGACGTGAATACGTCTAATAAATCGATGAACGCCGGCTGCATGCACGAAAACGTTGACGTCATTGTCCGGTAACGCTCATTGTCCCGTTACGCTGATGACGTTGTCAATTTTTTTTTATTGTCATTTGGCTGAACAACACGCTCGCTTCGCTCATGTGTGCACGCAAAAATAAACACTATAACCTACTGTCACCCAGCTTTTATCTGGTACATTTTGACCTCTACCTAGGCGGCCGTTGACCTTAGAGGTCAATGTCCTGAACTAAAGTTTCCTTACGCCACCCCCTTTCTGATGATACCATAAAAGTAGGTGTTAATAGGGAAGCAAATTTTTTATCAATATTTTTATAAGTCTTTTTGCCTGAGTGCCCCGTTTGCTAACCCAAACTTTGTCGTCGCCAGCTTACGTAGTGGATTGAGAGCCATTCGCCAGAAGACTAACCGAGAGAAGGCTTTAGTCTCAGCAGTAGGAACCATAAATATTTGTATAGTATTGGTTTAGTACGGTTTCAGCTAGCGTATTTTTGTTGCACGTACCTATACCTACTTGCGGTACTCGCGAAACTTCAAAATGGTGTTGCGCGTATACGCGCGTATACTCGCCTTTACGCTCGGTTTTTTCTAGCCAGTGTCAGTAGCAGAAGACGTCTCTCTCTGATTGTCGCGTGTATACGCGCTGCAAAAAGCAACACTCGAGAGTAATAGTGACAGCACACATTAATTCATCCTTGATAAAATTTTGAAGTGTCAGGTGAACACAAGTAGAAATTTTGTGCTAGCTCCCCTGAAAGTGGGAAGAGAAACATTGCTTTTTACCAAAAACAAATGGCTGGGGATGTGGAAACGTAAATTTCGAAAAAAAAAGTGGGAACATGGATACTAAAAATGTGTTTCTGATGAAACACTTTGTCACTAATGCAACATTAAATTAGCCATATCAGAATTCAGAGTATTAAAAGAAGAGTCAAGTTAAAATCGGATTGCCAAAATTATTTGCGCTAAACTATATTTTGCGAATTGCCATAATTATGTATTTAGGTACTTTGTTAGTGTTTGTTTGTACTGAATTTGAAGCAAAGAAGGAAACGGATCAGTTGACGAACTTCTTCTTCTTATCGTGTCAGTGGTGAAAGGATTTAAAATGCGCCCCGAAGAGGCTCCTTTCGGCCACCTCCACCTCCCACTTGGCCAACACAGGTATTTTTTTTAAATTTTGTTTTAGTTGACGAACTAAAATAAAATTTAATATTCAATTCGCTAAACACATCCAACAGTTTATGTGGGATGAGTCGACGAACGACTCCTAACCTATACTTAACTTACCTATTAAATTGATCATAGCCGCCAGAATCGATAATAGTCATCTTACTTGTATTGATCATCTTCAATGTAAGCATGCCGTCAAATTCAAAATATTCAGTATTTATTGTTTTTTCTTTTTATATTCTGTATTAAATAAAATAAATAACTGATAGAGACGGGCCGATATTTTTAACTACGTAATATATTGTTACGTCACTAAATGAATCATTCATAAAATCTTGCAACTCGTAAAAGCATTTTTTTATAAGCATTTCTTTTAGATTAATTTCAAAAATGTGATCATTTTGCTGGATGTCTCTCCTAAGGAGCACCAACGAGCCCTAACTTAGCTCTATTTTTTTCTAGAACTAGGGACGTAGTGGATTTTTTCAGATATTCGGCTCTTATCCTCAAATTTCTGCAAATTAGGGTAGGTAATGCACAAGTCATAAATACAACTTACGAATCTTAAGTATTAGAACCTATATTTTCTGACGACCACTCGATAGATATACCATCACATCCCACGTGCTGCCTTGTGTCTTACTGACAGTTGGCTTATCTCTGCTAGCCTGACAGGTAGCTAGTTACTCAACAGTAATTATTCCAAGATAGGCTTGGTATAAGCATTTCAGCCCACTGTCCACCCACTGGTTTTATGCTATAAACTTGCAAAATAAAAGTGTGTGTGACTTTTGCGAAGCGCTGCCGTTAAATCGTGGTAGGTATCTGAATAGAAATTGCTTTTTCTATGTAGAGATTCACCTATCTATACCAAACTTCAGCTTAATCCATACAATTATTTTGGCAACAATCATCATAAGTAACAAAATCCTACTAATATTATAAACGCGAAAGTTTGTAAGCATGGATGGATGGATGTTTGTTACTCTTTCACGTAAAAACTACTGAATAGATTTTAATGAAACTTTACAATTATATAGCTTATACATCAGAATAACACATAGGATACAATCTATAAAGATAGCTGCTCAGACGAAGTGACGGGCACCAGCTAGTAGGTACATTTATAAATAAATAAATTTAAATAAATATTTTATCTATGCTATGTTAGGAATCTCTGACCGAGTACCTACCTAATGTTGTGATCTGACAAAGAACAAAAATCGTGGATATAGGTACGAGGATCCAATAAGTTAAAGTGGAAATGCCCATCTCCACTTCCAGGTCACCTGGCAAGACGGCAAGACGGTAGTTGGACGAAGGCAGTAACAGAGTGGCGGCCATGCGAGGGGCGAAGGTCAGCGGGCAGACCACCAGCCCGATGTTCGGACAAAATCGTGGGGGCAGCTGGATTTCGCTGGATTCACTTGGCGCAGGATCGGAAAGAGTCGCACAGGCCTCCTAAGCCGGGGGATGTCCTTAATATTACAGAACATTGCCCCCTCAAACGGGTGGCCGAGGGGTCCGCCATAGGCGGAAAATCACTGACAGGGCAGCGGTCGAACCGACCGGGACACCGTGGCCCTATCAATTGCCGATGCACCGTCAAACCTCTCGTCCGATGACGAGGTTTGACGACGCATTGGCACTGAGGTGATTGAAGGAATATCAATTGGTTTTTAGTCGGTATGCCCTGGTGGTGAGCCCGACATAACCCTTTGGCCCTCCCCGGCTAAAGGGTATTATGCGTAATAAATAAATAAATAAATTAAATAAAAAGGCATTTATTCACTTATACTTGCTAACCTAGTACAAAAATGTTTTAAAGCTAGGTTGCGATATTGTGAAAAGGTCGAGGACTCAGCCACGCTGTTTTTCAGCCTCGCCTGTAACTAACCTACAAGTCGGGTTCTCGGTAATGGTCAGCCTCCGTCTGCACGGCCTGACCGTTTTCGAGAACCACCCCCCGCGTATATTATAACTAAAGTTAACAAAAGTTATTCTATCCTATTCTATATATAAGAGAGCCACATTGGCTAACTTCTAGTACATTTCGGTCCGATGCCATGATGCAGTTTTCGAAAATAAAAGTAACAGAGCTAGATAAATAATATATAATAGGTATGTTAACACTTCTACCCTTTTTCATTGTTAATAAAACTACTTACTTTTTGACTAAACTAAAAAATAGCAAATATTATTTGAAAATAGACATATAATTTTTATTGATCTATGGTATAATATGCATTCATAAACAAGAAAGAACTAAGTAACACCGTAAGTAGGTGCATTGCTCTTGTAAAGTAGGTTAAGTTATTAGATAAGTACATGTTTGATTTATATATAATGTTAGTTTATAAGTAAAGGTACCAATTTTTTTTTTTGTTATGCAAGTAATATATATTTTTTTTTTTACAGTAGGTTTGTATTTGCGTTTTATGACAATAATAGGCGTCTCTCTCATTGCTAAATGCACATAGCCCATAGGTAGGTAGTTTATGTAAAGTAAATAGTATACCAGAGCTGTCAAGTTCTAGCAGCATGCAATCTAAGTAGGTTCTTCTTATCGTGTCACTAGTTCTTTAGAACCAGTGTGGTGAAAGGATTTCAAGTGCGCCTCCAAGAGGCATCTTTCATGCAGTAGGTAGTATGTTTATATAGGTATTATGTAGGTAATATGATTATAGTTATGTGAATGGTAGGATGATTGGACGTATGTTACTCAATCTCGCCAAAACTACTTGGCGTGATGTTTTAGTTTTGTGAGACTTCAGTTCAAGAGGCGGCGAGATCTACGTGGTAGGTACCTACATATACCTAAATGTGTTAAGTGGGGCACTCTTTTATATCGTTCTCGATAGATAAAAAGTTTTGTTTGTATTATTTTATAGTTGTCTTTCTGTGGCCGTCCAACAGACAGATGCATAATATAATATATAATAGCATTTTCCGATTGTAAAAAAAAAAAAAAGGATCGGAAAGAGTGGCGACCTAGGGAGGAGGCCTATACCCAACAGTGGGTCGATGTGGGCTAATATAATAATAATAAAATTAATATTTCGGACATTTCAGACAATGCCCTCTAGCCCCAAACTAAGTAGAACTTGTACGTCTTCTTCTTATCGTGTCACTAGTTCCTTCGAACCCGTGTGGTGAAGGGATTTCAAGTGCGCCTTGAAGAGGCTCCTTGCGTGCACTCGACACATATTTTCGAACTTTAGGTTCTACGACATGCCGGTTTCCTCGCGATGTTTTCCTTCACCGTTGCGAGAAAGTGGGATGCATACATAGATTTTTTTCGACCGAAAAAACCCTTTTAAGCATGACTGCCACCGGGATTCGAACCCGTGACCATCAGATCGCAAGGTAAGGGCCTCATCCACTCGACCACCACGTCCACCAGAGCTTGTACCATGGGAACCAGATAACTGATACTGTGGGGGACTAAAAGGTGCTGGTAAAATGAAAATTAAAATATCGAAAGACCTTAATGATGTAAATAATCTTGCTCAGCCGACACAGGGTAGATAAAATGTAGCCACCTACCTCTGACACTTCCACTCGACACTCCTGATGCAGACCAGCTAAGCACGGCTTCAGCAGTCCAAATCCAGGGTATTATGATGGTAGCTACCAAGTCAATCAGCACGATAACACAAGCACAATCACTATGAGAACGTCTCACGCGGCAGGCGATAAATGAATACGTGTGGTGTGTGCGACAACCAAAGGGCAACTGGTTGTGTCAGGCTCTAGCCGCCGGTGGTAGGTGGCGCGGCGAGCAGGCTTGCCGATCCAATATTTCGGAAATGACGGTAGTCGTAGAAAAGGTGGATGACAAACAAATTATCGAACAGATACCTACTACTCGAGCGAATGAACATGACACCTGGCTGACACTCTCGCTCGGAACTTGATGCTTCCCCCGCTGCCCCGCGCGGCGCCCTCCGTGTTTCTTCTCCCTCTAATTGCGAAGCCTTATCATTACCAAGTATTACAGGACCTCTTCTTTATCAAGATTATCCCGTCATTCGAGTTAGGTGTCATGTTCATTCGCCCGAGTTGTACTTATATTTTTTTTTTGTAAATACATAGGTACACTAAATGCATATAAAACACCCAGGCTCAGGGCAAACATCGATTTTCATTACACAATTTTATGTCCTGAAGCGGGAATCGAACCTGCAACACCGGTCTGGCAGTCAAACTGACTCACACTGCCATGAGACTATCCGTGTCGCCAATGTTCCGTGTTTATGATTATGTGGTTAAAATAAGTGGGACAGGGTCGGTTAACTTGCGTTTTTTTCATAGGATCATAGGATGTTTTTTACTATGTCATAGTCTATAGCTACAACTCGGGCGAGTAATTGCGAAGCCTTATCATTACCAAGTATTACAGGACCTCTTCTCTAAAGCTTATCATCAAGATTATACAATTCCACGCTGTTTTTTGCACAAACGTCATTCGAGCCAGGTGTCATGTTAATTCGCCCGAGTCGAGTACCCACTTAATCTACACAAGTGTGTCAAATAGAGCTTATAGGTATTTTAATTTACCCATTCATACGAGTATTGATTGAAGCGACTTTTTAAGTACCTATTTTTTACAACGTAGGATATAATAAAGTAGAGTTAATTGAAAATAAACAGAACAATGTTACTCCAAGTTAGCTGTATGTTCCCAGTACTGGCAACTTCAGAACTTAGAGCAGCTTCAAAGTAGCCTCCATTAATTATTATTTATATCCAGCTAAACTTCTACCTTCTAGATATAACGAAGCTACAATTTAATTACTTAGATAAAGAAAAATAAACAAAAGCGTCCTTCTTCTTATCGTGTCACTAGTTCTTGGGAACCAGTGTGGTGAAAGGATTTCAAGTTTGCCTCGAAGAGGCTCCTTTCGTGCGTTGATAATAAATTCGCCCGTTTCAACTGTATTTTAGATATATCTGTGTAAAACCAGCTCGCTTGTCTGTAAAGAGGCGCCTTAGCAGAAGTAAATTTTATAGCCAATAAAACAAAGTTTGGATAAAGTGGTCGAATAAAGGCATAACGGTGCCGTGGACATCTTTATAACATACGACACGACGCGTAATTTTTTTTTAATATGATTTTACTGGATATATACACTAACACTATTAATTTAGTTTTAATTAAAACAAGGTGTAGGTACCTAAATTTGTAAAATGGAAAATTGATCAATTATAGGCATATTATAAAGTTCAAAAAGGACTGATGGTAGGCAAGTAATAATGTATATGGTATACTATACATACTTACCAACCTCCTTTGTAGGTAGGTATACAGAATACAAGGAATACCCAAACTAAATCTAAAAAGTATCTATCCGAAACCACTACAATATAGGTAGTTGGAGACTTTTAGCTGCCTGAAAACTTCGATACAGAATGAACAAATATTTAAATTCGAATCGAATCGTATAGTATAAAAATTAACTACACATTCTACAATTCCCAAGGTGTGTCGATCTCATTTTTACTGCGCCTGTGCACTGTCAGCTGTCCAGTTGTCAGGTGTCGCCATCTGACCAGGCTGGTACAGATAGCAATCTGGCGCAGGTCCTGGGTGAATTATTCAAGACGAATGACGCCTTCGGTTATTCGATTTTACCTAAACGTGAAGAAGAAGGATTTGTGTATGGTTCTTTGACGAATGAGAAATGATTTATCAATATTATTACAACAACCATAGTTTGATCCTACTACACCTATGTACAGTCTGCTGCACATACATGTATACACTCCCAAGCTTTCACATATATCTTAATATCTCTTAATTTTGCAAATAAAAGTGCACGCAAGCATTTTCTAATTAATGTAGTCATCTTACTTGTCAGAAGAAGAATGTCTTTGCAAAATTAAGAGTACTGTATAATAAAATTGTAAAAGCTTGGGAGTGTATATCTATGCAGCTGACTGTACAAGCTCTGTTCAGCTTGTGGCTCTATGGCGTTGTATGCAATGTAAAATATTAAGGTATATAAAATAACCCTTCCTTGGCAGTCGGCTAAAAAAAGATCTAATTTTGAGAAGTAGGCATTTCTTTTTCCACGTCGTAAAGTAGGTATTATCCCCAATCTCCATGGCAAAGCTAGTGCCGTCATTCTGCCGACCGAATTAGTAGCAGCTACTTCCAGAAGCCTCCGGGACGCATACCAAACAGCTTTAAGATTCGAGAGTCTGGGAGACACGGGAAGATCAGAATACATTATTTTCGTCTCGTCTCGTGTGAACCAAAGACTGTTTCTGATTGCGCTACAAACATTCTCACAAATGTTCACATTTTCAACACTTAGCTCTATAACAGGTGATTCTAAAAAACACTGTTATTTTTCACCAGTGGCCTAATGTGACTAATGTCATATAATTTGTTATGATAATTCACGCATGACGCGATTTCACGCAATCATTTCTGACTGACTGACTGTTTTCGATATGATACGAATGAAGTTGTGATTTGATTTAATTTGATTATGATTGTGTTATGTAACAGACATGGTCTCAGAATGTAACAAGTGTTATGTGTGATCAGTTATAACTTTTAATCCATGATAAATAACATGTTACTCGGTATACTTTCCATGCCTATGAGAATGCGTGATCTTTTACCATCCAGAGGTTGCGAAAATCGTCTCGTCACATTTTTCGATTTTTCGATTTCATAAAAATTGTGCGATTATGTAGGTATTTAGGCATTCTGGTACATCATCTCAATAAGATGTCGGTCACGTGCGTCAGACGTCACAATGACAGTTCGTACCTCCGTTACTGCGGTCCATTCTGTGTCCCCTGCATTATTCATGGCAACGGATAGAAATTGCGAAGATCTGTCTATACTCTGTTCCCGTAATAGCTCTGTGTGGTCTTTTTCGAATAGGCTCGGAATTCTTGTGGCCTGTCTGTTTATACAATCGCAAGGTCGGGAATAAAATGAAATAGTGGAATGGAATTTTAAATTATGGTAGGTATAGCTTTGATAAAATTTACAGAGTCCATTGTTATTTATGTTAAGCTCTAACTATTTAACACTACTAATGGAAGTTGCGGCCGAGCGACAGTTTTAAAAAACCAAACTTTATTTGAAATTGAAGATTTAATTACTTTCAAAGTGTTACATAATAAAATTACGCTGCGTGGTCAGCGATTCCTTTATGTTACAATTATATTAAAGCGTCGACGCTGCATGATAGCGTTAGCTATCTCTGTGCAGGCTAAGGCCACATATCGACACAATAAATAAATAAAAAAATCCTTCCCATCGTGTAACACCATGACATGAAAAAAGTTCCGATCGAGTAACACTGTTACTCATTTGAGTGTTACTCGATGGATCATAATATTATAACATGTAAAAAAGATAGGGTTTGGTATTATAATATCCCTTAGTTTATCAACGTACTAATTTTAGCGTGGGCGGTGTGCTATTGTAACCAAAGAAATTAAGGATTTTTCATTTTACAAATCCTGTTGAGCACTTAATGTAGATGCCACCTAAACTAATCTGATCGTATTCATATACCTACTTACGTAAATGAAATGAAATGTTTTTTTAGATTTTACTTATATTTTTAAGCTTGTTTTTTGATAAATAAATAAAATTAATTGAAAATTGAATTGAAATTGATTTATTGTTCGTTAAACAAGATGGTAAGGTGACATTTTTACTATTTTATTACGTATGTAGAGCTCTTTACGTTCGAGATACACTAGGCTAGTTTTTCAAGCCAGGATAGCAATATAGTGATAGTAAACTAGCAAGCTAGCAGCTCTGGTATGCTTATGCTTATAGGCTAATAAGCTAGTTTTGTTTACATGAAGACAGAGCTGCTAGCTTGCTAGCTTACTATCACTATCTTGCTATCTAAGCTTGAAGAACTAGCGTCGTGTATCTCGAGAATTAAGTATATGTAAATAGGCATCAAGTAAGTAAGTAATTTTTTTTAAGTATTGCTGTGTCTGGTATAAATATTCTACTCATAAATTTTAGAAAATGCAAAGCAGTTTTGTAAATTACAAACAGCTTGTCTGTGCAAAATCTTTTGAAAACTAAATCCAGAGGTAAGTTTGATTGAGTGCACCCCCTTTGTTTGGGGGCGCATTCCTCGACACGCGGAGGAATGCAGCGGAGGGGCTGTTAATTAAATGTTTTGAATACCCAGTTATTAGGGAGGGTGTGTAAGGACACAGTACGGGGCTTGAGAACTAAACAGTAGTCTAACTTATCTTTATATTTCATAGTTTATTGTTTCATTTGCATACAGATGTAATATAACTTAGGTGTAAGTAGCATATAGATAGGTATGAACCCTGTCAGGGTGCAACAACTTGGAGTTTATTTTTATATTTAGTAGGTACTTTACTTACATAATACCTAATAGATTGTAGGCTCTGCCTGTAGGTATTTCCATCAACAACAAAAAAAAATTGGTCAATGCGTAAGTTTTTTTTCCCGCTAATATTAAAATACAAAAGTTTGTTAGATGTTTGCTATTTAATAACCGCGAAATGAGTTACTTGCTTTGCTTTTAATCCAAATACCACGCGTGTGGAGCAACTATTATGTCAAATTTTATTAACAATGTCATATTTTCATCAGTGCTATGAAAATAACCGCTATGAAATGCATCTCACAGATGGCAAAATGATGGCTCGCTGAAGAACGAAGGATCTAGAGTAAAGTTTGCTTTACAATATAATTTCCACACCTTTTAAAGCAGACTTCTACTCAGGAGGAAGTTCTTAATTCGGTTGTTTTTATTTTTTTATTTTTTACCTCCGAACTTTGTTGTTTATAAACTAATTTGAAATATGATTTTTGTTTTGGAGAATATACTTTCAGCATCAAAACCGGTTTAGTATTATAGTTTTCAAATCAAAATTATTGAAAAAAATAAGTAGACGAAGTAAATGAAATAGCGTATTTTGCATCCCTGTGACTACTTATTCAGTGTTGTTTACGGTCACGGTGTTGTAAAACCTTGATTATTCTACCTAGGTAGTTGCCACACTGCATAATTATGAA
This sequence comes from Lobophora halterata, assembly GCA_932526365.1. Lineage (NCBI taxonomy): Eukaryota > Metazoa > Arthropoda > Insecta > Lepidoptera > Geometridae > Lobophora > Lobophora halterata. The sequence continues at coordinate 10,437,219 of OW052013.1, forward strand.
CTGTGGCATCAAGGGGCGAACCTGATACGACTCGTTGCGTGACCTGTGATGTACATATTTTGACGTAATCGTAAACAGTGGCATCTACCCCTATTATTGTGCGAAGGTAAGGATGGGTTCTATGATTGCATTGTACCCAAAACAACGGCATTTTAGGCCGTAACTGTCTTATCTTGGGCAAACTTTATTAGATACCTACATATTTAATGAATAATCAAAGTTTAATGCCCGCCTTCCACTGCGAGCGGAGCGGGCTCCGTACGGACTCCGTTTAACTCGCAACGGCTTTTTTCATAGAAGTGCTTCCACTGTAAATGAGCGGACTGAGCGGATCAAAAGAGTACAAAGAGTCACAAAATTGGTCGCAGAGTTGAGCGGATTTCCAACGGACTCCGTACGGATCCAGTTCAACTCGCAACGCAAAATTTCATACAAGTGCTTCCACTGCGAGCGAGTAAAGCGGAACGGATTGAGCGAGTTAAAATGGGTCCGCTGCGTCATGGCGTCGCACGCGAGTTTTGAACGGACTCAGCTCACCTCCGCCCCCCGTCGCCTCCCCTTCCCCTTTACTTGCCCGCTTAGATGGCACTGAGATATTTCTGCGCCTCCTCGCTCATCGCCGCGCCGCTGGCAATGGAAGGCCAACAACTCGCTCATCCGACCCCGCTCATTTCCCACCTCACTCGCTCCGCAAAGCCCTCTGGCAGTGGAAGGTAAAATCTGAAACTCTTTCTTAGTGGAAGTGTACAACTATTTTTACTCCGGTCCGCTCAGATCATCAGCTCAGTTTCCGCTCATTACCCTTTCGCAGTGGAAGGCGGGCATAAGACGAGTGTACGAAAGGAGCCTCTTCGAGGCGCATGAAATCTTTTCACCACGCTGGTTCGAAGGAACTAGTGACACAATAGATCAAGGTTTTACAAAAACATGCAACCGACTTCAGTCGGACTGTTGTAGTGACCGTAAGCACCACTGAATAGTCACAGGGATGCAAAATACGCAATTTCGTTTACTTCGACGATATATTTTTTTTAGTTATTTTGATTTAAAAACTAAACTACTAAACCAGTTTTGATGAAATTTCTATGTGATTAATCTGAAAGTATTCTCTCAATCTCTTAAAGGGAATCCTATAGGCAAATTTCCATACAAAATGTTTCGGACAAATACTCAAAAAGTGCGCCGTATTATAGTAATTTCTTCACACCATTCGTTTCGTCTATGTTTTCCGAATTAACTCTACTAACTTAAAAACACGTATAAAATCTAAATTAAAGTATGAAACCTTACTAATTTTATGTTGACACAATCGGAAAACACAGACGAAACGATTAATGTGAAGAAATTACTATAATACGGCGTACTTTTTGAGTATTTGTCCGAAACATTTTGTATGGAATTGGATTTGAAGATTAGCCTTAATCCTTAAACCGCTATATCTCGTAAAGGAAGCGTAAACACCTGTTTTTTTATTTCAATCATGAATGTTATATTGTATACTTAGTCTTATTATCCCTACTAGCTGTACCCGCGTGCGACTTCGTCACCCGTGGAAGAGTTGTTTATTTTGTCGATTTTGTTTCTTTCACCCGCGGAAGTAATGTCACGGAATAGCAAAGTGTCAGTACTAAGCAAGTCAATCAATACTTGCACATTTTCAATCCTTTTACCCACTCGAGCATTGAATTTAGTAGATAACTGAAAAACTTGGCGGTACTTATCTTCGGAAATCATAAAAATGCAACTTTCAATGAGATATTGTGTATACTTGAGGACACAGGCTCATTCAACTTTAGGTCCAATAACTCCTTCATTCCGTACTTTCACATCTATTAACTTAAAATTTGAAAATCGATGAAACCCGTATCTTATTATTTGTTTTGAAGAACATAATTCCAAAGTTTGAGATAGATACACTCATAAAAAAAACTGTTTCCATACAAACTTTAAACTTCTATATCTACCCTCTGAAGAGATTTAGCGTAATATTATATAGCCTACAACCATTTCAGGCTTAGTAGCTATGATATCGTAAAGTTTCAGTTAAATCCGTTCGGTAGTTTTTACGTGATGGACGAACACACAAACCCACAAACAAACAAAGTTCCAATAAAAAAAAAAATTGGGGCATGTTTATTAATCTCAATTGATTGATTCAGGCGTTACTTTGCGGAAATCCATAAATATCAACAAATTATATAAATATATTTAGTAATAAATCCGCTTAATTTCTAAACAAAGGTTTTAATTAACTTAACTTTAGTTTAGAACTTTAGTACATATTACTAACATATACTGACGACACCGTGGCTTAGTTGGTAGTGACCCTGCCTACGAAGCTCGGTGTTCCGGGTTCGATCCCCGGCCGGGGCAAATATTTGTGACGAACACAAATGTTTGTTCTCGGGTCTTGGATGTTGTGATGTGTTGTATGTGTCCATGCCGCCTGCGACACAGGGAATCCTAGTGCAGGGGTGTGAGTGTGTGAATGTTTAATGTTTGTTTGAATGTTTTACTATATTATAAACCAAAGAGTCAACGAACAGAAAACCAAAGTTTAAAGATACGACACGTGTTTCGCCTCTACACGAGGCATCATCAGGAGGTGTGGACTCGCCGAAGTTCGAAACGAGAGACTCGTTGACTCTTTGGTTTATAATATAGTAATATGTACTAAAGTTCTAAACTAAAGTTAAGTTAATTAAAACCTTTGTTTAGAAATTAAGCGGATTTATTACTAAATATATTTATATAATTTGTTGATATTTATTAATCTCGTCTGAACACGTTTCCGTAAAAAAACATATGTACAGAAATTCGGGGTCTTCTGCTTTATTATATGAATAGATAGATATAGATATAGATACTATGCGGCCGAAAACAGAAACCTGGGTAAGATAACTTTAAGTAACTTTAAGTTGCTTTTTAGCCTAAGTAATTATTTTATTCTGTCTGATACATAATGGATAGTCCATTAAGCATTGTATAAGTAATTTTATCACTAAAGTTTTAGTTTATTTAACTTTATTGAGACCGACTGAATATTTATCTAACGCGAATTTCTTAATGTTTTCAAACACTGAATAGATTTAATTTATGAATAAATAAATCTGGCTGCTCGGGTGGCGGCGGAAGTGCAATTTGCGTAATTTCCGGCCGTCGCTCGCAGCGCCCTCTGGATTAAAGTAGCATACACGGCGGAAAATTGTTATTCTGCTGTTAGGCAGTTTATAATACGTTGCATGCTGTCAATTAAATTTATCTTGTGTACTGAAAACTATGTTTTTTTTTCTATTTTAATGTCCAGTCAAAGTTGACGCTCTTTAGCAAGAGATAAACACAATAGATATAAATAATAATAATAATAAATATTTTGGACATGTCACACAACGTCATCTAGCCCCAAACTAAGCAGAGCTTTTACTATGAGAACCAGATGGCTGATAGAATACATATATACTCTTTTTTTTGTAAATACATACATAGAATATATAGAAAACACCGATGTTTCATCACACAAATGTTTGTCCTGAAGCGGGAATCGAACCCGCGACACCGGGCGTGGCAGTCCAATACACTTGCCATTCGACCATCCGTGTTGTCAAACTAAGTATATTAGTTAACTAATATACTTACTTACACAATAATTTATATCCAGGTTTATTCACGTTCAAATTTCAATTTAGTACTATAAATAATCCTAGAGATTAGTAGAATTAAATAGAGTTTTTATTTTTAAAAGTTTTTAGCTGGTTCGACTACCGGTTGTGGTAAAATTGTCAAGAAATCCGTGAATGTAGTTTTTTTTCTTATTAAAAATAAAGGAATATTCCTTTAAGTAAAATAATCTTAAGGTTTTAAAGGGGTTACCCTCCAGGGCCCATTGTTTTTTTCCACCCTGTATATTATTTATAATGATATATAGTTCTATCTGACTGAAAGGGCAATTTACCCAAATAATAGATACCTACGTGTTTCATATAAGTATTTTTATACTTACATATTCGTTACTGCACCAAAATAATTAAACCCAGCTTTTCATTAAATCTAGTTTCTCACTGTGGCAAGGAAAATGGAATCGTAAATTCGCCACGAATAGCATTTGATTCCACAAACAATAACATTCGGGAATACAAAGGTACCTATAGAATAATAATGGTGTTCCTATATAGGTACTCCTAGATACATAGCTTCGAAGGAAGGTGACGCTATAATAAAAATTAAATACATACGAGTACTTCTATAGCAAGTATCTAAGTAGGTATTACTTTTTTTTTCACTTTGTAGTATTTTTAAAAATATTACAATTATTTATTGCATTAAAATAACATTCCCAATTAAGTAATTCAAAATCTAGCCATGGCATGAATTATAAGAAATAAAAAATACAACTGAGGTATACTATCTACTAACATAATACCTACCTACCAACATTAAAAATAAATAAATTACGGATGTTATATGTATTTCGTTGTTTCAAAATTTGCATCGGACCAAACTTTACTAGAAATTGGCTAAAGTGACCAAATTTATTGACGTGTTTCTCAAACTACGAGTTAAGCTTCCACACTTTCTATGTAGTTGTACTACCTACTAGTTGCGATCAGAATCTGAGTTCAACAGAATAATAAAACAAGTACAACGAACTACGATAAACAACTAGCGAGCTTTATGTACAGTCAGCTGTATAGACATATATACACTCCCAAGCTTTCACATTTATTTTTGCAAAGAAAAGAGCACGCAAGCATTTTCAAATTAAGGGGCATCCTCAAATCCGAATTCCATACAAAATGTTTCGGACAAATACTCAAAAAGTACGCCGTATTATAGTAATTTCTACACACTATTTGTTTCCTCTATGTTTTAAGATTTCGTGAACAAAAAAAGTGATAGGTTAAATTAACCCTACTAACTTAAAAACACGTATAAAATCGAAATTAAAGTATGAAATCTTTCACTTTTTTTGTTCACGAAATCAAAAAACATAGAGGAACCGAATAGTGTGTAGAAATTACTATAATACGGGCGTACTTTTTGAGTATTTGTCTGAAACATTTTTGTATGGAATTCGGATTTGAGGATTACCCTTAATGTAGTCATCTTACTTGTCATAATTCTTATCAGAAAAAGAATGTCTTTGCAAAATTAAAAGTATATAATATAAATGTAAAAGCTTGGAAGTGTATACATGTCTGTGCAGTGTATATCTTTTTCTATATAGTGCAGCTGACTGTTACGAAGGAACTACCTGGGCTCGTAAAAAAATGGAGCATGCTGTACGTGACGTATCCCGCCGGGAAATGAAAACACCGTCTATAATAACAGTGTGCGACTTTCCACAGAGTATCTTTTACTATGTTTTTCATCACGTTTTAACGCAAAAGAATTCACATTGCTATGTTCATTAATAGTTATATCAATATACACCGCACATTTTTAATCACCAGAAAAAAGCACGCATAATCCGTTGCCGTTGCTAAACACAGATATGGCAAAAAAACACTTTAAATTATGTAGATTTTTTTTCAAAATAAATATGATAAAAAAATTATAATAATATGATTTGGGTAATTAAAAATTAGTGGTCTATATAAAATGCTTCGTCCTTACTGATGGACTGACTGAATGACGTACGAATACCTGTGCGTTGTCTACGCACAGGCAAAACCACTGGACGTAGAAACTTAAAATTTCAAGGGTATGTTTGTTGTTGAGTACTAAATTAATTGAATTTAATTAACAAAGAAATTTTATTAAGACGGAATGCAAATGAAGCTGCAGGCATCAGCTAGTAGGTACGTCATAATCGTCATCAACCTAAAGCTGTCCACTGCAGGACTTTGATCTCTCCCAAGGCGCGCCACTGAGCTTGATCGTCGGCTGTTCAGACCCACCTTCTACCAGCTTTATTCTGCCTAGATAGAAAACATACCACTGAAAAAAATACCCTAGCCGAGATTCGATTCCCGACTTGGGTATTTTGTTATTGATTTTAAAATAAAGGTAGGCAGGTATTTAAAATAAAATCTGAGTATGCAGTTATAGTTTTCATCGAAATCGGGTCCGAGGGTCTTTTGAGTGTTTTTCGATATACCCTGGCCATCAAAACCCAGTTTAAAAATTCACCATGTAGGTATCATTGATTGATTCAGGCGTTACTTTCCGGAAATCCATAAATATTAATAAATAGTATAGAGGCGCCTCGTGTAGAGGCGAAACACGTGTCGAGACTTGGGTTTTCTGTTTTCGGCGCTTTGGTTTAGATACTAAAATTCTTAATTAAGACCTTTGTTTAGAAGTTAAGCGAATTTATTACTAAATATATTTATAATATTTATTAATATTCACCATTATATTGTAGGTAAAGGCATCAGCCTGCATTCAATTGAAATATAACTTTTAGCAACAGCACAGCATCTTTCAACCGCATCGAGATAAATCATTTCAACAATGGCGGACCCGATACGGCGAACTTATCGCTATAAATCATCGACCACAGACAACGACTTGATACATTCATTTGTGTTTATGAAATAGTTTATTTTTCTGTGTAGGAAGATCGTTATTCTTGACTTATTCTTGAACTAGACACAGAATGTTGCCAATGCCTTAAATGTTGCCTTGATCACATGAACCGAGTACCGAGACAGTGCTCTCGGCCGAGTACTCGGTACGTATAAACATAGCGCCGAGTGCTCGACTATCTATTATATTTTATCTATTGGTTTAATCAAGCAACATTGTAAGAATTCTTAATTTCATCCGATTTGGATTAAATTAAGTGGACGAGATGACAAACAACTCTGTATTTTATCACGGAATATTTTAATGTAAAATTCATGTCTTGTAGAAAAGAGTTGTAAAAGTAAATAGATTTCTTATCCCCGATAACCCCTGGAATCCTTCAATCTCCTCAAAACACGTACACTTCATCCTGCCCCTGCATGCCCATAACTCCAATCGGCTCTAAAATCGAGAGTCAACCCTATCTGATCAGGCAGCCGAGAAATAGAGGGGTATGTGTCCAAATCCCGGTGTGATGGAAGCCACAGAGTATACAATTATAGGAGTATATAACGTGGCCTCTTCACTAAAGACCTCATTCGAGAAATTCGATAAAAATACGCTTGTCAAAAGGTAGTAGGTATAATGACAGAGCTCAGTTTTGGCGGGAACATGAAAAATGGCACATTGGCGGCATTAAATTAATTGACAAAACTTGTATAACTTAGGGTGTTTAAGTGTAAAAACGGTGGTTCTTTATCCATTAAGTGCTCGTGAACGTGTATGAGTGTTGGTGAATAGTGTAATGCTGTAAAACGTGACTTTTAGTGTTGCCTCCAAAACTCCATAGAAGCCTCTAGTAACGTCGCAACCACCACTACTTTACAGGGGCATGACTTGACTTATCGACTCTGACTTATGACAAAATAATCTCTCCAATTACTTGACACTGGCTGTATACCTTTGATGTGAAGCCAAAACCGAAGAATTTAGGTTCTTCGAAAGAAAAAAAAAAAAAAAATGACAGAGCTGTTTTTTTGGCGGGAACGTGAAAATGTCGCATGAAAAAACACAACTTTTGTAACGAAAGCCTTTCGTCGTCGGGTCGTGGGTCTCAAAGTGGACGAGCGCTAGACGAGCACCAGCATATTATTATGTGCTTCAAAATCCTGTTCAAACGTTCAGATGGACAAGCGTGATCTCTTAACACCAGGAGAGCGCCTAGCTCGTCTCGTCATTTCGATTAAAAAAAAAACAATATTTTGTTCTTATGAAATTTCATTTCAGGTGATAAGCAGAATATGAAAAATAAAGCCATAAAAACACTACCTACTAATAATTTCCACGAATTTGGTCCATTTCAGAAATTTTCATAGAAAAAGGGCTCAAAATTTTGTTTCGGTTTTGCAATCGAACATCCCTTTAAGCCGAATCCCTTGCATTCAGTGATTTATAGGGAAGGGATTTGCATAGAGGGAGAGGCAGATAAATAAATTGACGTCTTATTCCGGATAAATAGAAGATGGACAGCGACAGGTTAAGTAGGCGCTTTTCTATTTAAATAAATGTCTATCAACTCGGGGATCATCAAATAAATACTTCAAAAACACACATTATTAGGTTAGATACTATTATTTGTAGGTACCTAGACAAATAAAACACACAAAACGTTGTAGGTCTTCTATGATGATAATTGATTGATTCAGGCGTTACTTTTAGGAAATCCATAAATATTAATAAATGGTATAAATATATTTAGCAATAAATCCGCTGAACTTCTAAACAAAGGTCTAAATTAACTTTTCGCATTTTAGTACCTAAACCAAAGCGCCAAAAAACGGAAAACCCAAGTCAAAACTCTTTTTTTTTCTGTCTTCTAAGGTCTACACAGAACACACCTACGTAATATAACATAACAAAACATAATTACCTACATACATACCTTTTATTAATAACTAAGTAAATTAATAAATAAATTACCCATAATTTATACCTTGTGTAAATTTTGTAATACCTATTAATTGTAGTATTTAGCTTATGCTGTAATATTTTTTTTCCTAATATTATTTTACTCTACCTATTAATAAACATACTTTTTTTACCTACATATTTCAATTTTCTTCGTTTCGTTTTTTGGCGCGTATTCATTGCACTGGATTCTATAATTTAATACTTCTATGACCTACATAAATAAAGTTTCATACCAGCATTTAGCCATGATGTAGTGGTTGGCTACGCTCACACTGGGTGCGATGGGCCATTAGGGCAGGGCGCCAAGTATCACAACTGTTCGACATGGGTTCGCAATGTCCGACCAAAGCTATTGGCTGTAGAGCAAGCTTGTAGCGTGTTTGTAGCTTACTTTCAGGTTAGCTGCTAACGTTACCGTGTTGCTTTCGGGTCACACGAAGGTCTCCGACATAGTTTTACAACTTAAATATTAAATAAAATGAATCAAGCAAGGCAAAGTTACCATAAAAATATCAACTTAAATCAATCGATGACAGAAAACCCCTTTTATATTAAGATGAAATTTTAACTCATGATATTTATTTTATATACTTTATTGATAAATTAACTATCTAAAAATTTTGGTAGCAGTTCCTGTGTTCAAAGAATAATTCAGGGCATTTCAATTTCGGAAACCATTTCACAACCAAAACCTTTTCTCTTTTATTTGGAAAACTACCCTGGGAAGGCAAAGCTTCTCTTTGACTCAGTTGTTTGCTTCAAGTTTGCTAGTTTAGCGAGTTGATTGCTAACTTTGCCCGGCTGATTGTGTGGTTTTGTTATATTAGATTGATTGTTGAAACCATACCTAAGTACAAAAAAGTCTAATGATTCTCAGTATAGTATGTTATTTTCGTTAAGTTCACTCTCTAAAACTATAGAAGTGCAACCTGCAGTTTCTTGACCTAATTCGATAACATCTTTCATCACAAAAGGTGCGTAAAAAACAGCTGCATCGAATCAACGCTTCGTCTGACCGCGTCCAAATAATTTCATAGCGGATGCTCGGTAGTAGGCATGGAGAGTATACTACCGAGTAACGTGTTATTTATCATGGTATAAAACTGATCTCACAATAACACTTGTTACTTTTTGAGACCAAGTCTTTTATAAAATCCGCGCCCCGGCGGCAGACGATTTTGTGCATAATTTTTTGTATATAAATTACAATAATAGACAGTCAGTTGTGTGCAGACTGTGAGCGGGAGTGATTGCGTGACGTCACGTCATGCGTGAATTATTTTAACAAAATGTGACATTATCACATTAGGCGACTGATGAAAAATCACTGGTGATTTCACTATGACAAAATGAAATCATATCACCGTGTGAAAATGAAATAGAAGTATCAATCATTTCCACGCCTACTCGGTAGAGTCATGGTGGAATGACTGGCCAGTATTAGACCACCCGGCAATTTAAAAACAAAACTGACTAGTTTTTTTTAAAATTAAATGTGACTTCGGCAAGACTTGGTGAGCTGATTGAAACTGGAAAAAACCAACAATAATAGCTGGAATACTTATTTTTTGCTTTATTTTTTCCTGAAGCTCTGGTTAAATTTATTGGTATTAATACTTACCGAGGACGTGGTGGCCGAGTGGATGAGGCCCTTGCCTTGCGATCTGAAAACATCACATCACATACACCGGGCTACTATTCCCATAGGCCGGTGCAACACTGCTAAAGCGCTCGTCCACCTTGAGACATTTTGATGGTCAGTCTCGAAAGCCTAGTAATTTTACTAGCTACAGTGCCCTTCCAACCGGAACACAGTAACTCTTACACATTACTTTGCAAAAGAATATCTGGCACTGTGTTTTCAGAGTGACATTGAAAACGTAGTATACCTAATACGTGCTAATTAGGTACGTTTAGTTTCAATAAGTACTAAAAGTATAGGTAGGTATTAGGTAAAAATCCTGTCTCATATTTTGAGCTCAAGTAAACAAAAAGCAAAGATGTTAACTAAATTGACCAAGTTTTTGGCGTATATTCAATGCACAACCTTATGATTCCATTATTTTATTCTTCTATGCCGGCAAAAAATAACTCTATTAATTCTCTACGGCACGTGCCGCGGCTTTGCGAGTAAATCCAATTTTTAATAAACTCTGCTTTAGTAAATGCGAGGGGTGTGTTATTCGGAAAATATTGACCCTATTTATCGTTCTACGCCTTATATATTTGTCGTAAAGTAAATATATAGGTACGATAGTGCCACGACGTAATGTAATGTGCTACGCAGACTATTATCTACGGGCCGACGTTGAATGTTCTACGCAGACTGATCTACGGGCCGCCGTTGAATGTGCTACGCAGCTGACTGTCTGATGCCTTCGTCAAAACACCTGCCTACCTTTGTCGGTAAAAAGAAAGGGTACCTACCTAATCTACTTACTTAAATAACTACCTAACCTACTTAGGTACAAACTCTTTACAAGTCCTGCTAAAGCTTTGCTTAAACTAAATCCAGTGGAGTAAAATCCAGAATAAATGGTACTTTTGAATTTAGTGTTTCCCGCTTTGGTTGCCAGCGCCGAGATAAAATTATCCTATTACGAGAGTATTTGCATAGATTTATTTAATTTGACCTGCTGCTGTTATCTGCTTCATAACCGAGCCTAACTGAGCAGTGTAATTATAGTCATGGTAGCTTTACTGCCATTTTGAATTGCCCTCATAATAGCAGGTTTGGAACGCGGGAAAACGAATTTTATCGTAAGAACGAACAGAAAACCAAAGTTTAAAGATACGACACGTGTTTCTTTAAACTTTGGTTTTCTGTTCGTTGACTCTTTGGTTTATAATATAGTAATATGTACTAAAGTTCTAAACTAAAGTTAAGTTAATTAAAACCTTTGTTTAGAAATCAAGCGGATTTATTACTAAATATATTTATATAATTTGTTGATATTTATGGATTTCCGCAAAGTAACGCCTGAATCAATCAATTATCAAGGGAAGTTGTAATTTGTCCCACTAAGCACAAAAACAGGCTTACTTGGAAGACTGAGGCTGATTAATGGTTGTCCGATTACACTTTCAGGACTATTTTTTTAATGTTTTGATTTCCCAAATTAAAAAGATTTGCATTGCACATAGGGCGGGCAATTTAGGCATTAATGAAGGTATTTTCTGCCAGCCAATGGAAAAATAATAGCCGTGCTACATAGTTCAATTATTATCTATACTTTGGTGCTACCATAGAACTTAGGAAAGCACAATGAAAAAAGTCTATGGGTGCTACTTAGACAATGCTCTCTAGAGATTTCATTTACATTTATCAGTTTCATTTTGTTTTATATCACAACTTGTTCACTTTACACCTCGTAAAGGATTAGGTAGTAGTAGGTACACTTTGACTTTGTAATCTCATGCACAAGAGCCTGGCAGAGCGCTATCGCAGCACAATTTGGCTCGCCGCGAAATGGGTCACCGTTTCCACTCGTTAGTTATGGAGGCTTGGCTCCGTGCACCGTACAGCCAGAATAGAGCTTGCTGGAGTGTCAGTCTGTAAAGCCTCGATGACACAGGGCTAATTTACAAGCTACAAGCCAGCGAGTTCGCCAGTAGGTACGGTACCTAGCTTGTATACACGCCCCGTGTCATCGGCTTTATTACAATCTGCTAGTTGACTTTCCTTCCGGACCGTTAACTTGCTCACGCGCTAGCTTTTAAACTCGCCGACCAGCAGCTCGTAAACTAGCCTCACGGCTGAAAAGTAGGCACCACTGAAAAGTAAAATTATTCAATTGTAAAGGGTATTTATCGCGCTCACCTTACATGCTTTTGTGTCCCGACGTTTCGACTATATTGCAACAGCCGTGGTCACGGGTTGACTGGCGTATTGGAGCTACCGTCGCGGTGAAATGAGGGAACTACCCTCATTTTGGTCGTTAAAAATGTTCGGTCGGCACACCACACTGACGACATCCGGACACATAAGCGATTTTTTAAAAAAGCGTTCCACGAGCACTTGACAATCACTGGGTTCTATGACGTTGAGTCTGTATCCGTCTTCACGATTGAAATTTGGATTCTTCTTTATTTCAGTCGCTTCCCGGACCATCCTCTTTTGGAAATAACGTTCATGGGCGAGAACTTTCGGATCATGCAGTTCCAAAGAGAATATAACCAATATGCAGTTCGATCCAGTGATTAGGTCCCGAGTCTACCAAATGCTCCGTGATCGCTAATTTATTTATCTGACGATTTTTGACCGTGACTGTGTTCCTTGACCCGATCGGCTATCGTACGTTTAGTTTGACACAAAAACATATGAGGTGAGCGCGATAAATACCCGTTACAATCGAATAACTATCGTATGTGTGATAAGTGCTAGTCTACTAAAAACTACCACTGCAAAGTCACAGGGAAGCAAAATATACGCAACCTTGTTCTCTTAGACATTTTTTTTCAATTTAAAACCTAAACTACAGAACCGATTTTGATAAAGTTTCTATGGGACCAATCTGCAAGTATATCCTCTCAAAACAAATATTCTTCAAATTCGGTAACAAACTTTAAAAAAAATGAAACCGAATTGATAACCTCCTCTTTTTTTGAAGTCTGTTGAAAAACAATCCTTTCTTCGCAGTCGGATATATTTTTTTGATTCGACCTGAACATACGGGTGATCTAAGCCTAAGTTGATAATTGATTAAACAATTCGAGTTTATTAACATTTTATTAAAATTAACATTAATATTACTAATTATTATCAAATTATTCTACACACAGACACATACATCAAATAATAATAAAGTAGGCGCACACTAGGTATAAAAGGTTTCTAAAATACAAGGCACGTTTTTGGTTTAAAATACTTGAACATCATTGAGCGCATTACAATACAAGATACGAATGACTAACATAATTAATAGTACATTATGATATAAGTGCGGTAAGTTGAAAATTACAGCCGAGGCGATATTGCTAGCCCGAGCCGTAGGTGAGGGCTACAAGAAAGCAGAGGCTGTAATTATCAAACCGCACGTATGTCATACGACCTTTTATAACACATTTGAAGGAAATAAATAAGTAAATTCATCATTACTTGACGACATTTTCAAATAAAAACAATATAGCAAAAAAACAGTGCGCGGAATAATTTTTACATGTTCTCAAATTAGCGAAGCCTTTTTTTTAAGGCAAAGCACAGGCAAAGGCTCAAAAACAGCCAGTATTACTAATAAACTAAATTAATATTTTTGTGTTTTGTTACATTTAAATGGTTGTAATTTATGGTCAATATTAATTAAATTAAAGAATTAAATGTTTATTTATTATATTTTATCTCCCAAAGTTAATTTTATTCATAAAATGTTGACCTTTCTGACATAAAAACTCTTTGCTAAGATTTATAAAAAGTATCGTTCGTTTTAAACGGAGAACATTGATAAACCTTCCTTTTTAATAACATTACCGCACTAGTGCGTAATGAGATACAATACGATATTGAAATTGGTGCAATAATAGACCCTTTACGAGCAAATGTGTTATAAAAATATTTATAACTAATTATAAAGCTTTTTCCAGCAAGCGAAGTTTGCCAGTAAATATAAGCTTTGTGCTTAAATTTGTACTAATTTATATTCTAGTATTTTTTTTTTACATGTCCCACTTAAGACAAGATAGTCATATCACTGAAAGGTAAATTACTAACTGATTTAAACAAGTAGAGTTAATTACTGAGATTCTGGTTTTTTTTTTCAAAAATATAATGTAAATGAGCTTTATGAGCCTGAACTATGGTTTTTACAAGGTCTTACATTATAGTATTACATCCCATACCTTATCGGTAATCAACACGCAAACTACACAATACATTTGTAATAACTACTAGCAGACTACAGGATATAATATAAGCCACTTACACCACCAATTTTTAATTACAAAAAAAATAATAATGGGCAATGCAGACCGGGGGGGTACTACTGTGAAGTCAGAATTCTGGATTTCTAAAAAATGGCAGAGTGTCAGCGGCGCGAGTGCGGCGCCCGAGAATTTGCTCGAGCTAGGTACCCGGGTGTGCCAAACGATGAATAATACACTTAAATTATTATCAATAAAGGGTACCGCTTGACCCAAATTCATAGGAAAACGACTAACGGTAACAAATATCCAATTTTAAATTGTTTTTGAAAGAATATTAGACTTAATTTATTCAAGTTTTTTTGCCATGTCTGTGTTCAGTAACGGCAAGTGACTATGCGTATTTTTTTTTCTGGTGATCAAAAATTGACCGTGTATACAACAACCCGGAATCCTGCTCCATTACTGGGATGGCTGGGCAGTGCAGACCGCTGCACCTCCTACATAGAATATAAATAAGAAGTCACTTAGAAAGGGTGTTGTGTACGCGACAGTAAAGTCTTTTTTTCAGTAAAGAACTCATAATTTTCTCATTCTGAACTAACTTAACAGTAATTTTCTTTAAAATGTCATGACAAATAACGATATGTTATTAAAAAGCTTGCTTCCCACGATGCGTGTTGTTGCGTACGGAGGCGGACCGACGCGCCATGTGAAGAGTACCGCACCGCAGCACCCTCAAGCATTCAGTAACTAAAACCATCAGTTAAAAGTTCATCAAAGTAGTACTGTTCTATGAATCTGACACAGATGTTGACTCTACCTTTAGCGAACATCCAATAACTACCGTGCGGGATAGGGAGACACACCCGTCCCGTCGCAACAGTCCTGGAGTGCGGGGCGCAGCTGTCCATTGTCGTCGCTGGTCCGCAGACGTCAACAATATGGATCATCCCCGGGAAGTTGGAATTAGAATCAATTAAGGTGGTTATTAGTCACGTCACCCTGTATTGTAGTATATATTCTTCGCGACACACGTATCGGCGTGCGATGCTCGATCACATTGTCTAATTCTTTCATCCCCCTGGACTTATGAGCTGATCCGCGCCAGGCAGATAATGCCCTATTTAATAAGGGCTTTATTAATAAGGGCGTAAAGATCCCGCACGAAGCACAACAGACCTCGAGCCAGGCAGAAAATGTCCCCAATAAGGGCGTAAAGATCCCGCACGAGGCACATAAGACCCCGCGCCAGGCAGAAAATGCCCTCGAGTGCCGACAAAAAAATCTCCTTCTTATTTATACCCCATTGAAGAGACGCCTGTGTCGTACTTCCTAAACGATGCCTATCGACGGAGTAACTGAAATCGACGATTCCAGTTACTTCTTCAATAGTCATTGGTTGGCCGTTAATGGAGGAGTCAACATCTGTATCAGATAATTGATTGATTCAGGCGTTACTTTGCGGAAATCCATAAATATTAATAAATAGTATAAATATATATAGTAATAAATTCGCTTAACTTCCAGACAAAGGTCCCAATTAAAATCACTCTAGTTTTAGATTATTTATTTTTTTTATTTTTCGGTGCTTTGGTTTACATAAAAAATCTTAAACTAGAGTTAAGTTAATTGGGACCTTTGTCTGGAAACTAAGCGGATTTATTACTTTATATATTTATACTATTTATTAATATCTGTATCAGAATCATGGAAGAGTACAATTTTAGTGGAATTTATAACTGATTAGTGGTTTAGTGTGCCGAGTGCTTGACGAGGCTGCAGCCCGCTGCGGCGACGGCGGATGCACGGGTGGAGGCATTTTCTGTAAACAAACACCTTTTATGAGACACACCATTAATATTATAATCTTTGTAACCATCGCTAGCTAATAGATATTTGTACACAAAGGGCCTGAAGCCATTTTATACGAGACTTATATCAGTTCAAGCCGAAGGCGAGGGCGGGTATACAGGGTCATCCAAAAAGTGACGTCGTAATATGTGTAATGAGGAATGTAGTGTAGTTAATTATAACTTATGAAAGAGGGATTCAAGACAACATGTTTGAGATAAAGAAATAAAAAGGTCTTACTATTAAACAAGTTATTATTTTTTTAAGGTGCTCCGGCAGTGAATTCGCAAATACACATTAATAAAATCATACCTTCTAAACTACTAAAAATCGCGGAACATACATGGTGTATTTTCGGATAAACCCAGGTGTGAGTTTTGGATGTCCCTGTATAATGTCGAGTATAAAATGGGCTTCAGGAATAGGAAGGAAAAGGAAGGAAGAAGGAGAAAAGAAGGAGATATGCACAATATTTTTCGCGCTTTGATCGCTAGGATATTAAACTAATTGAAACTGAAATTAGCGCCCATTTTGTATTTCAAAAACAGAGACAGCCATGTAACAACCATATTCCAAATTCGAAATAAATTATGGTAAGGACCCTCATAATACCCTGATATTCATGGGTATTATGAAGGACGAAAGTTCGAATTTGAAAAAAAGTTCGTATCTTCCGGCATGAAAGCTATATGAATAAGGGATTGTTTATAAATGCTTTTTTATCGTTTTTTTTTTTATAAACAATCACTTTTTTTTCCGAGGGCCTAATGTGCAATTAAAACATGTAGCTTACCGGTGGCAGGGCTAGTCCATCGCACTCCACGTTCGTCCCTCGCGAGGAGGTGCGGCGTCGCCAACGAGAGTGCATTCTGAGAACATAATCAAGGTTTTACATAAACATAGTGCAACCGATTTCAATTGAACTGTTCTAGTGACCGTAAACACCACTGAATAGTCACAGGAAAATAGGTACGCAATTTCGTTTACTTTGATCAAATATTTCTTTCAGTTATGTTGATTAAAAAACTTAACTACTGAACAGATTTTGATGAAATTTCTATTGGGACTTCTTCTTATAGTTTCACTAGTCCCTTCGAACCAGTGTGGTGAAAGGATTTCAAGTGCGCCTCGAAGAGGCTCCTTTCGTGCACTCGACACATGTTTTTCGAACTTCAGGTTCTACGACATGCCAGATTCCTCACGATGTTTTCCTTCACCGTTGCGAGAACGTGGGATGCGTACATAGATTTTTACGACTGAAAAAACCCATTTACGCATGACTGCCACCGGGATTCGAACCCGCGACCATCAGATCGCAAGGTAAGGGCCTCATCCACTCGGCCACCACATCCTCTCTATTGGGACGAATCTGCAAGTATATCATCTCAAACAAAAGACTAATTTTTGAAATAGGTTTATAAACAACAAAGTTGAGGTAACAAATAGGTATTTAAAAATAAAATATAAATTTTAATTTAATTTATTTTTAATAACTTTTATGATTTAAATATCTCTCAACACAAATGGACCAGCACTATAGGAATGCACCGGCCTATGTGAACTAAAGCCCTGTGTGGCACTGTTATGGTTATGGGCAGGCGTGATCTCTTACCATCAGGAGAGCACCTAGCCACTTGTAGAACTTATAGAAAAAACTAAAGTTACAGTTCATTCGTAGTGACTGTACTACGAATGAACTACTTCTTAGTTTTTGATGTAGTATCTATAGATTTACCTTGATCATGGGCGCGGTATACATTTAAAGTATGAATATGGTGATAAAATTTAACACTTGATTTTGCTTCTTCTAAGCTTGTTGCGAACAGGCTCTGGTGTAGTAAACTTGGAAGCGGAGGCTTTCGTGGCCTCGCTGGAGAGCACGGCTTTCAACAGAGAGGGCGTGGTGGGGGGCGTGCGGGGCACGGCGGGGGGCGCGCGCACCGGCGACCGCACGCAGAAGAACCCCGCATCAAACGTCTTCTCGGGAGGCTCGGAGCTCTGCGATTTGGCCGCTTTACGCGCAGCTGGGGACATATTTCATTTATAGTTATTTGATTGTAACGGTTATTTATCGCGCTCACCTTATGTTTACCGTCGCGGTAGCTCCAATACGCCAGTCAACCCGTGACCATGGCTGTTGCAATACAGTCGAAACATCGAGACACAATAACATATAAGGTGAGCGTGATAAATATTTATTTATTTTGATTTATTTATTTATTGGAGAACCAACAGCTTTATACTTCTAAGTAGACAATACTTTGGCTTTAGATAGCCAATTACAGGTTCCCACGGATAGACATAAGAACATTAAGAAAATGATGGTAAACTAAATTAAAGATTACATAAAAATAAAGAAAAGGAGAACAACAATATAAAGAAACTCAATACTTAACTAATAAACAAATGAATGCCACTGCCATGTTACACGTTACGATCAAATAATAACTAGGAGTTTTGGCGGTAACGTGAAAAATGGCACATTGGCGGCATTAAATTAATTGACAAAACTTGTATAACTTTGAGTGTTTAAGTGTAAAAACGGTGGTATTTTATCCATTAAGTGCTCGTGAACGTGTATGAGTGTTGGTGAATAGTGTAATGCTGTAAAACGTGACTTTTCGTGTTGCCTCCAAAACTCCATAGAAGCCTCTAGTAAAGTCGCAACCACCACTACTTTACAGGGACTTGACTTATCGACTCTGACTTAAATGACTAAATAATCTCTCCAATTACTTGACACTGGCTATATACCTTTGATGTGAAGCCAAAACTAAAGAACTTAGGTTCTTTGAAAAAATAAATAAAAAAATAATAATAATATTTACTATGAGTGATTATCGCGAAAGTCTACGAAAAACTATATTTCATTTATTCAAGAGTGTGGTATTATAATGACGACACGGATGGTCGAGTGGCACTTGTGTTAGACTGCCACGGCCGCCGGTGTCGCGGGTTCGATTCCCGCTTAGGACAAATATTAAAAATATATGTAGCAAAAAGTGGATGTAATGAGCTGAAGATCGGGCTTCGCCTCGCGCCTCGCCTGGCTGGTGTCCTACCTGCGAGCATGTCCTTGATGCGACTGTGGGCGGGCGCGGGCGGGGCGGGGCGGGCGCGGCGGGCGGGGGGCGGCTTGCGGCGGGCGGCAGGCAACGCCTCCTCCACCTCCTCCGCCCAGTCACGTGCTCGTAGCTCCTCCAGCTTTTGGAAGCGTATGTTCACGTTCTCCACCTGGAACCGCCACGAAATGCATCTCCGAGTCTTCGTGTACAGTCAGCTGCACAGACATGTATAGACTCCTAAGCTTTCTCAATTTATATTATACTCTTAATTTTGTAAAGACGTTCTTCTTCTGACAAAAAATCTGACTACATTAATTTAAAAATGCTTTCGTCCTTTTTTCTTTGCATAACTAAGAGTAGTACGTTTGATCGCAGATTTGCGCGACCGACGTTCGCGCGAATTTGCGATGGTCGCGTGATCGCGTTCTATTAGGACAATGCCTTACGGCGAGGCCACGCTGGAGCGGCGCGTTTGGAGTCTGCGATGAGCTGATAAAATAATAATGATGTTTTTGGACATTCCATACATCGCCATTTAGCCCCAAACTAAGAAAGGTTGTATTATGGGAACCAGATAACTGATAGAATACTAATAAACAATTTTTTTTTTGTAAATACATAGAATACACCCAGACTTAGAACAAACACTGATGTTCATCACATAAATATTTGTCCTGAGCGGGAATCGAACCCGCGAAACCGGTCGTGGCAGTTTAACACACTTGCCATTCGACCATCCGTGTCGTCTAATACTACGAAAGCGCGTCGGGCGGCTGAGACCAGCGGCTTGTTTATCAAATGTTGGCCCCTGTGGTACCCCGGTGCTACCTGCATGTACACCATGTCCCAGAAGCCAAGGAGGTCCACGGGCGTGACGAGCGAGGTGCCCGGCTCCGGGCGCGCGCACCGCTCCACCAGCGAGGCGAACTGCTGCAGCTTCTGCGACATCAGCAGCCGCGCCTGCCCCACTGCGCTCAGGATGCACTCCTGGAACAAGATAGATAGATATGTAGATAGAAAATACTTTATTGCACTGAATTACATTTATTTAAAAATTGCTTACATAATAGTTTGGTCAAAATAGTATAAATAATCATAGTATATAATAATAATATTATCATTGACATAGCCGTACCCAACACACATAATCTACAAAACACAATTGCAGAAAAAAAATCTAAATACGTTGAACTCAAGGATGAAATTACCCGAATGTGGAGGCTAGAGAAGGTTACCATCATACCAATTGTTCTATCCACAACGGGTGTCATCCCCAAACAACTCCACCAGTCTCTCAAGACCTTAGATTTACCGAAATTTACGTATGTGCAAATGCAAAAGTCTGTAATTTTAAACACCTGTAGAATAGTCAGAAAGTTTTTACAGATCGACTCTACGGGTGACGCCTCGCAGTCAGCTACCACTACCACCACCGCAAGTACCAATTTATCTTCTAATGGTGTGCACTTGGCTTAGGCTCGTGTACTTCAGAATTTACGGCTCTAGAGCTGAGTAGATATAATTAAAGAAATACAAAATATAATAATAATAATATCCCCCGCTATCACGGTGCTACCTACACATTACACAGGCCACACCGCGAGCGAAAGTTTTGCTGAGCCATGCCGAGTGTCGCTTCGCTCGCTCGTGTTACTTACGCAGTCAAAGCTCGATTGTGTATACTGTCAATAACTAACACTAATAACACAGAGGCGAAAATTAGTGAGGATGGATGGATTGATAGACTGATTCAGATAGATTCCTGAGAGGCGGCTCACCTGTATGGAGTCAGGCAGCGCGGTCTGTTCCAGGACCCTGTCCCAGGAGTCGCACATCTCCGTCATGCGCTCGATCTCCGACGCGAGCTGGCGACGGAAGTGATCCACATCCTCCGTGTCGCTACTGTCGTCATCTAGCAATCCTACAGATCATAAAAATGACATTATAAAATTAGCATTATAAGATAAGATAAAATTAAATATTCTTGTCACATAACTTTATTATTATTACAAAATTAAATTTAATTCATACTCAAATACTGACTATTCTTATCGTGTCACTAGTTCCTTCGAACCAGTGTGGGATTTCAAGTGCGCCTGGAAGAGGCTCCTTTCGTGCACTGACTATGAAAAATGAGATAAGATAATGTTTTATTTTCAAAAAAAGGTTTAGAAAGTTAACAAAGTTTTTTTTTTGTTTGGCATATTTTTAGAGTATGTATGTATGTGTTTATAAGTACATAATATACTTTCTTCTAAACCTATGTGAGACAAAGTCTATGTACTTTGCTCTAACTATGTTAAAAGTTTGTATGAAGACATGAGGGAGTCTTACTTTAGCTACTATTTTAGAACTAGAATTTTATACTCTTACCATCAAGATATTTTGACCAAACTTAAAATAAGGCATTGAGAGCTCCATACTGAAGTCAGATATTACATACCTTCCATCAGTTTCTTCTTCATCTCTTTCCGAGCATTCTCTTTCCCTCGGGACATGGTGACACAAGGACTGTTTCTCACCGCCTCCTCTATTATTTGTTCTGGAGTCCGGTGCAAATATGAAGTCTTCGGAGATCGCAAACGTTCCTCTGAGCTAGACTCACTCTTAGGAACCGAGCATCGAGGGGTATGTAAGACAAGCGCAGACTTTCTTGTTTTGATACCAGAAGTATTGGATTTTCGAGTTTGCGGTTTTGAAGTTTTGGGGGAATCTGCTACAGGCATAGATTTTCTTGTGCGTGGCGATTTGGCTGGTAAGGGTTTACTTGAAAAATCTGTGTCGGGGCTGAACTGAATAGACAAATTCAAGGATTTTTTACTCCTGATTGGAGATTTGACAGTTCCGCTGCTAGACGAGCTATCAAATGTTGAAGTTTTCAATGATGGCTTTGTAGGCTTAGCTTTCGGTTTAGGATCCACATTCTCTAAATTGACTTTTGACTTAGCAATGTCCTTATTTTGAGTCCTAGATCTGGTCTGTATGACTTCATTCATCATCTGCGGAAGCTCTTGTACTCTGTTTGGCAAAACAGGCTCAAAAGTAATCACCTTTTTATTTTTATTTGGCTTTAGTGGTACCAGATTGACGTAAGGTATTCTTGTGGTATTTAACCGAGGTTGGAATTGGAATAAGGCATTTTTGGGAGCAAAGGATTGCAGCTGTTTAGCGCTCTGTGTTGACCTGGTTTGTGATCGCGTGACTCGGCCACTAGTGCTGGGTTTGGTTGCGGGAGGTGGCAGCGGTACTCGGGCTACTCCTGCCACTGAAGGCTGTGATCGCGTGACTCTGCCACTGGTGCTGGGTTTCGCCGCGTTCGGCGGTGGTAGCGGCGCGTACTGCATCGGCACTCGGGCCACTCCCGTCACGAAAGGCTTCTTCTTCTGTGCCGCTGCATCTTTCTTCTTTTTTTCTTTCTCTTCCTTCCACTTCTCCAGCCGCTGTTTCCGCTGCTCCAGCTTCAGCTGTGCCTCGCTCAGCGGCGCCGGACTCGCGCATCGTGATAGGTTCCTTATACTATCAAAGATTGTTATCCTACTGCTTCTTCTACGTTTTTGCGTTGCTTCCAATCGCTTTTTCACCTGGAAGAAATTGGACTAAATAATTACTTGTTATTAACATACTCTAGCAGGAATAGAAGCAGGATGAATGCGGCTACAGTGTAACCTGAACGTACATCCATCCGTTACTATCTACTGTTTGAAATGTTTGGATGCAAGCAACGTCTAAACAGACAGTACCCCGCCAGCGACGCTCGAGAAATGAGTAGGCTTGCTTTTGTGATTCTTCGCATGATCCTTCAATACTTTTTCGAAGTCGAATCTCTTCTCTGAAACAATACGAAAAAGAAAGTTAATAAACAAACATGGTAACATATTATGCCTAAAATTCACAGCGTATTTTAGTACCATCATCAGTTCCCGGCCATTATCCAACTGAATTGGGATGGGCACAGCATGTCTTCTTCCATTCGCCTTTATCAACCACCATCTTTGTACTCGAACCAGTTTTATTCATATCAGTTATAGTACATCAGTCTTTTCTCAGGTTTCGTAGGAGTGTCGCAAGCAAAATATGGTTCAGTGTTTTATATCTATGGTTGTGCACACTCCCTTCGCTCTTACTAGATTTATAGATTTCTAGACAGTAACATCACCAACGCTAAACGCTACCCCTTTGCCAGCGCAATTAGTAAAAAAACACGGCTTACCTTGGCTGCCATTTTAGATCACCATATAGTTGTTTCGTTGGCGATCCTAGGTAGAACAAATGCTCGAATAGTATACTTATTAGGTACTGCGCGCGAGGAAAACATCGCCTCGTTTTGCATACCCATCGTGGAGCGTTAAAAGGTGTCGAAAACGGTACTTAATTAAAAAAACTTGCTTGGTATGTTCCCCCTTTGCAAAGCTAGATCTGCCCTTGGTAATGGTCATAGGGGCCAGCTCAGGACCACCAATCGGATAAAGAAGAGCCAGATTAATCTTGTACTTCTTCATTACACCACCATGTATCCTATTTTCCCATAACATCTCCAAAAACATCATTTGGTGCACTTCTACAGGTTGCCATTTCATTACAACACTCATTTACGCTCATGATGTATATGATAATGAATGATTAATTAAGAACAGGGAGCAATAATCGCATATTTTTATAACTTACCCATGGGTAGACCTGAAAAACTAAAAGCAAAAATTTCAAAAACTCAAGTTCACACACAACGAACACCAGCTTTTGAATATTTTTCAACAGTCACATTTAGTGATGTCCATATAAGAACAGAAAGACCGACTACGCCAAACTACAAATAGTACGTACGCTGACTAATCTGTGAATGGTACGCTACATACACTATTCGTCATCCATCACCCACGACCGACACAACATCAGGTAAGCATTATGCTGAAATCAGTCGAAATATTTAACTATCCTAGCAGTGTCATTAGACTGTGTGTCAACGACATTGAGCGATGATTTAATGTAGTAATAATGCGTCCAAATAAGACAAAACAAGAAAAAATTATAGTCGGTACATTGAAAAATTATTGCTGGCAGTATACAGATCCATGCGGATGACCCCCCCTATCCCCATGGATCCGCACTCCAAGAGGTACCTACTCAAGTTGCTGTTATGTATGACCTTTCGTTTGCGTTGGAGTTGAGCGGTGAGATAGGGAGATAGGGGTGGAGCACCGCACAGTATCACTGAAACTAGTGCTTACACTCCCAGGCTTATATGAACGAACGTGAAAATGACGTCAGTCCTTCTATGACTAGTCGTAGCCAACGCTCCAACGCTCTTGTGTAGCCCTTTTCTCAATAGTAGGTATTGAATTAAAATATCAATAGTGATTTGCTGACATACTCGTTTCATGTTAAAACCAACGGCCGTTTGCCCCAACATGGCTCTAACTGATATTCTTGCCCCCCAAATTAATTATCATTCATGTGCTGATGCTCAGTTTCACTAATCTGTACATAACTGTACGTACGTAGACTACGTTCTCTAAGAGAACTGCAACCACATCACTACTCATTGTCACTATACCACAATAAGGACAATAGATATGAAGACCATAGACAAAATTACTACCAAATGCTACCAAAACCACCAAAACAAATTAATTCATTATAATATTCAAAATACTAAAATAAGAAAAAGTTGTAAATTGATTTTTCTGCATTTCACAAAAATATTTTTTGTTAATTTAAGGGAACATTCAAAAATATATCTCAAACTCTTCACACGTTTAGGTTTTAATATTGCAACCCTGAGAAATGACAACCACAATATTTTTACTTCCGGCTGTCAGCTGATGAATTCTCTCGCTTTCCAACCAAAACCTATTTCGATTTTCTCAAAGAAAGAAAACGTCAGGCACCATTCAACATGGGCTTGAAATACGCGATCAAGAGCTAGTTGTAGCTGAAATACTGCTCTAATTGTAGTGTTATTGTTATTATAGTTTCCCATACATGTACGTTGTGTAACATTATTAGTCGAAAATGGATACGTTTATCAAAGGATCCCTCGGTTATGGCGTTTGTTGATCATTAAAAAAATTCGTTCGGTTATTAGTTATATTCTTTGTATTTGATGTCCGCGTTTAGTTTGTGATCGTTCGTTTCGTTCGTGTTCATTAAAATGGTGAAGGAGAAGCCTAATTCGATTCGGATCTACGACGAGGAAGGCTTCAGACGCCGTGCGGCATGTATCTGCGTCCGGTCGGATGCCGAAACGGAGGTTAGTGAAGAGGATGGCTGTTGGTGAGGAGCTGAGTTGCGCGGAGAAGTGATGCGGAGGTAACGTGGTGTTTCGTGGGCAGGTGCTGCTGGTGAGCTCGTCGCGGCGGCCTGACAACTGGATCGTGCCGGGTGGCGGCGTGGAGCCCGAGGAGGAGCCCTCGGTCACAGCTATGCGCGAGGTGCTAGAGGAGGCCGGCGTCATCGGCAAGCTGGGCCGCTGTCTCGGCGTCTTTGAGGTAATCTTTTAGCTGATAGCACATCAACAGCTGGAGACACCCTTTATGACTCCAAGCGATACAGTTCAAGCGTAAAGCCTTTACAAATCTGCTATGGTTAGCGAAATAGAGCTATGATTTGTGTTTGTTTACCTTCACCTTGCTGAGGTCATTGCTCTACTTACATGACAGCTCTGTAGTTGCACAATTTTGGAAAATCTGATGATATCTTTCAAAATAATGAGGTAAAAAGAGTCAAATAGTTAGGAATAGACTGAATATATAATAGAAATTAGAAAAAATCACATTAGTCAAAAACATTTTTTGTTACCATGATAACATGAAACATTTTTGGCATTCAGAGAAGGGAAACAAAAGATGCCATGTGCTTTCTATAATAAACTTGTTCACGGTAGCTACAACCATTACACACATGCTAATTAGGACTTTTGCCAACACAGAACTAGAAATTACATGCATTACTTTGAAAATATGCTTCTTTAGTGAATAGGTATGTTGCAAAAGCAGATGTTGAGAGTTATTGGCAGTTAGGAAGATTATTAGCTTGTGCTCATAGGACCTATGAGCCTGTATTACTCGGTAACAAGTATCAGGAAACCAAATCACATCACCAATGTTGAACTAAAAAGTGGCTAAAATTGCTGAATCTTAGGTTAGAAATTGGAATTGTCATCAGAAACCATTTCTATTAAATAATGATATATTTGTATTAATGTGCAGAAAAGTCGAGCAGTAAACAGAGGAAAAGTTTTTTAATATTAACACATAGTTTAATCAATGAGTTTTCAATAAACTTGTTATTTAAGTAGCTAAGACCAAACCACACCTGTATTATGCAATTTAATCACTGATGGCATGGCAGTATTATAAATATATATTTTAAACTCTACATTTACTATTTTTTATAAACAATTCTCCTGTAAGCGTGGGTTGCAGTTTATAAATACAAATTTCCTGTAATTTATATTCACAACCATTTTCCTTCATTTCATTTAAAAAAAATAACATTCATTGATTGTCCTCAATAAACAAATCAACTCAAAACAGCAGAATCAGTACATAATCATGAGATAAACCTAAGTCATCATTCTACAAGCCTATGTGTGAACTTTGTAACTTGTATCACATTCATATTCATAGGGCTGACTCATTGTTCAATAAATTGTAAGATTAAGTGAGCGTTTAACTCTGCTCGGTCTATTTGCACAGATTTACGGTCTTTTCGTGTATCAAATGATTATTTCAATCCTATACACATATTTTTTGCCACTGATACTGTTGATACTAAGGTGTTTGGTCAAAGCAAATGTTTGCAAAGAATTAGCTCTAAACTTATCTAAAGATTTTATTAATTAGCTAAAAAGTTTTACTTGTTAATTCGGAATTATCAATCTAGTTCAAATCTCTTTTCCAGCTGAGGGGTATGGAATGATATCCAGCTAAAAACTATTATAATACACTTCCTTTCTTTATAACTAATATGAAAAAATAAGTTCTTTCTGTATAATTCCTGGACTGATTCCTAGTAATATTATAAATGCCAAGTTTGTTAAATGTTTGTTCCTAAATCACGTCAAAACTACTCAACCGAGTTGGCTTGAATTCGGTATTAGTATATTTTATAAGCGGGAAAATAATACAGACTATTTTTATCTCGATACAGCAGCTAGTAGTAAAAGGAAACAGCATACATCGGCTCTAATAATAGAACTACATAATAACTAGTTTAATGGAATAACTAATCAACTCTCTAGATATTGCATCACACGCAATACTTTGTAGGTACCGACACATCGACATGAACTTCGTAACATGTTGGTCATGGAATAAACAACATTACATAAATTGCTCGAGCTAGGTTACCGCAACCGCAAACGCGTCGCCAACTACGGCTACCGGTGGCGGGCGTCCGTCAATTTTATACATTTTGTAGCTGTTGCGCGCGGCCGCCACGCGTGTTGCCGGTGGCGGCTACGCGCACCAACTACAAAATGTATAATAACCAAATTTTTACTGAAACATACAACCGACCCACTCAATAGTAAACAGTCACAGGGAACCAAAATGCGCAATTTCGTTTACTTCAAAGACATAAGTTTTCAGTTATATTGATTTAAACACTAAACTACTGCACCGAATTTAATGAAATTTGTATCGGACCAATCTTTATGCACATCCTCTCAAACTAAAATGAATTTTTCAAATCAGTTCAAAAACAACAAAGTTTTGAGGTAAAAAACATAAACGTAATTAATTATTATTTTATTAAATTAAAACGGTTAAACCAATTACATTAATTTAAAATTAGAATTAGATTAGAATAAAATTTGCATTAGATTAGAATATAAGTAATAAATTATTAACAGAACTATTAAACAAATTAAATGAAAGAGAAATAATAATGAGAATTACATAATTTTAAATAACTAAATCATAAGTCACACAAAAATTAATTTAATTCTACACTTTCACAGAACCTGAGGCACTCTGACATAATATACTTCCATTCATCTGCAAATATATCACAGTCAGGATTATTGCGCAATAGTTGGTTGAGCGCTGAGAGGGTTCGAGGGAGGAGATTTAGCACGAGCGGTGCGACCCCGGGGTACCGAGAAAAGTTCGTGTCTTCTAGCGCGAAGATAGTTGTTAGGAACGAACAAACAAAGAGTCATTGTGTAGATAAACATTCACACACTCACACCCCTGCACTAGGATTCCCTGTGTCGCAGGTGGCATGGACACATACAACACATCACAACATCCAAGACCCGTGAACAAACATTTGTGTTCGTCAAACAAATATTTGCCCCGGCCGGGGCTCGAACCCGGAACACCAAGCTTAGTAGGCAGGGTCACTACCAACTTAGCCACGGTGTCGTCGTTAACAACCTTTTTGAAGTCTGTTGAAAACTAACGAACCGGCCACCGGTAGTTGTAGTCGGCGACGAGTATGGGGTGTACGTTAAATGAAACCATAGTAATTCTGTACCTAATCTAGGTTGCGTACCTAGTCGCACTTGGCTGGCATCAGAACACATAGACTGTGTTCTGGTTTTAAGGGCACTGTAGCTAGTGAAATTACTGGACTTTCGAGACGGACCATCAAAATGGCTCAAGTGGACCAGTGCTATAGCAGGGTTGCACGGAACCATGTAAAGCATGACTTCTTATAATCAGGAGTGTCTAGACTCTAGACTCTAGCGCGTCTCGTCACTTATTTGCATAAAAAAAATTGGTGCAGTGACCAGATTTGAATTTTTGTCCCACAAGCCATTGAAGATTACTTCTTTTTACTAGTCTCTTCTTCTTATCGTGTCACTAGTTTTTTCAAACCATATTGTGGTAAAAGGATTTCAAGTGCGCCTCGAAGAGGCTCCTTTCATGCACTTGACACATGTTTTCGAACTTTTTAGGTTT
The DNA here is from genome assembly GCA_932526365.1 of Lobophora halterata. Taxonomy (NCBI): domain Eukaryota; kingdom Metazoa; phylum Arthropoda; class Insecta; order Lepidoptera; family Geometridae; genus Lobophora; species Lobophora halterata. Next base: position 10,466,377 of record OW052013.1, read on the forward strand.
TATGACATGCCAGTTTCCTCACGATGTTTTCCTTCACCGTTAGTATGGTGTTTTACTAATCATGCTGATTATCTTGATACACATTGGTGACTCATAGCCAAGTCGATGTATTATGTCGACTTGGTTGACCTACCTACACTTAGATGACGCCTGTAACTCTAAGAACACTCGGGTGATTGACACGAATCTAACGATACCTTAAATTTCAAAATCCATCCAGACCTTATTTTTGCCTTAACGAAGTAGGAAAGTGTATTTAATATTTAAATCGTATAGCAAATCAAGGGCCCCTCGATTAAATTTGCAACGAGCCCCGCGCTTTGTCTTTTTTTTTAATACAAATAATCAAGCGTTTGACCACCACATCACTTGACGGAAAGTGACGGTGTGGTCGAGGATGGAGCATGCTTGGCTAAAAAAAAATTCACTCTGGACTTGAAGACACCAAGATTGTAGCAGTTTGGATTGTGTTGTGTTTGTTTGGATTAATCCGGCACTGCCGGTGCCGTTATGTGATGAATTTCCCAGCATATAACCATCCATCGTTCCCACTTGCAGAACCGCGAGCACAAGCACCGGACGGAGGTGTACGTCATGACGGTGACGCAGGAGCTTGCAGAGTGGGAGGACTCTCGCCTCATGGGCCGCAAGCGCCAGTGGTTCTCCATCGAGGACGCGCTGGCACAGCTCGCCCTGCACAAGCCCATACAACGCCACTACTTGCAACAACTGCGCCGCTCCAAGAAGGACGACAGCTAGGCGTGACGGGTGCCGCATCGCAATCGCTACCTTGTGATAGCTATCGTACAAATACTCGTGGTATGCTGTCAAGCATAGCCTAAAATAAACAGCCTATTGAGTGTCGTTCATAGACACCGTACGTTCGTGGTATGCTGTCAAGCATAGTCTAACATAAGCAGCCTATTAAGTGTCGTTCATATCTAGGCAGCGCACGTTCGATGTATGCTATCAAGCATAGCCAAAAATAATCAGACTATTGAGCGTCGTTCATATCTAGACAGCGTACGTTCGTGGTATGCCATAAGCATAGCCTAACATAATCAGTCTATTGAGCGTCGTTCATAGACACCGTACGTTCGTGATATGCTACCAAGCATAGCCTGACATAATCAGTCTATCGAGCGTCGTCCATATCTAAACACCGTACGTTCGTGGTATGCTATCAAGAATAGTTTAACACCATCAGTCTATTGAGCGACGTTCATATCTAGACACAGTACGTGGTAGACTAGTAACTAACATATAACTCGTAAATAAAATAACTAACATACACTGCACAGACAGACATCAAAATACTATTACATACATTTACTATGTATGTGTTTGTGCCTACACGATCCACACACGCGAGGCTTATTTAACCCTTATATACATCTAGTTCAGGTTGTGGACAATAGATTGCATTGGTTGTTTGAAAATGTGTTATAAGCCTACTTAATCTGTGATGAACGACAGGACACAGACTAGCGTCACCTATTCGCATTGCACAAGTTTATTGCAAATGCTACCAAAATAAGGCTTCTTGATACCATTATCTGTCGTAAAATAATACTAGATATACATATTTATTACAACATTAACTTAAATAATAAAAAATCGTTTGACCATTGATAGCAATATGGCGGCGGCGGCGATGACGCAAGCCTGTGTCCACACGCAACATCCGCTTTTCCAGAATAGCATACCTCCTGTATTTGTACGATGGTTAGATCGACATTCGTCGGTTATGTTAGCCCATTTTTAATTTGTGGGTTTTTAGCCTTTTATTTATATCCGGGTTCTAAGCAACCTAGAACTAAGGTTGAAAATTCTGAGAGCTTTAAGAACCAACGGCTTTCGCGACAATTAAGTGGCACCCTGTTGCTGAAAGGGGGACAGATAGAACTTTTTGGCCCATCTGTCACCCTAGGCGGACAGAGTCTGGTCTGGTCTGTTTTAAAGAGCATGGTACTTGCGTTTATCGGTTTTCAAACCGTTAAATGCTAAATTATCGATAAATTACCAACTCGTTCAAATTGTCATTAGTTGAATGAAATAGTAGGGTTACATGACCATCAAACAAAACGTAGTAAGTAACTACGTTTGCCTTCGGCATATTACAATACAGAGCGCTTGTAAACAGACGATGCCGTTTGTAAAATGCTGAGTTATATACAATATGCCTGCGACATATCCATTAAAAACCCAGTTCATATTCCCTTTCTTGTCGTGACGAAAGCCATTGATCGGCTCTAGTGGTTTTTTTAAGCTGTTAAAAATAGGTACCGAGATCAGCCTAGGATCCCAGGTATTAAGAATGATCTAGGATTAAGATAAAGCCCGGATTTTCTTGAGTTTATCTGGCATTTAGATGATGACCTACGATAGGCTTAGTTGAATTGTAACACGCAATAATTAGCTGGCTACAGTAATTTGTATCTAAATACTTAATTTGTATTAGCTTACATTGACTCTTTAACCGCGGTCCATTCGTGCATCATGACGTCATCGACATCATTATTTAGCTATTCAAGATATTTTTAATTATTTATTGATTGCAGCTCAATAATATTTCACGTACATACCATGATATAGCTTATTTATTGTTTGAATAAATAATTACTCACATCAATATTTGGCTGATGTGAATCTTACGGAAAATTCAGATACCATTGAATAAAAGGTTTGACATTATTTTGAATATGAAAAGACATTCTTCATCAAGAAACAACTTTTGGAAGATTCCTCAAAAGATCAATGTCATGTCATTATTGAACTGCAATCAACAATCACGATGACGTCAATGATTACTAACGTTATTATTTCAGAGCACTAAGCTCAATGGGCGACGCATGATGACTGTTTGAATATTTATGAATTGTTATCAGGTTTGACAGTAAGTCTGTGGCATGAATCGTGAACCATCGAGAGAAGCAGAGGCAAATAAATATATGCAATGTTAATCAAGATTTAAGCAGGCTCACCTTTCGTGTCACGAACTGTAATCGAAGTGTAGCGATTGCGATGATTGTCTGAAAGCCGGTTATGTATAGGTCCTGCTAGAATAAGGAAAGGCGCTTTTGTTAGTTAACATACGAGGCAGACGCGCAACTTAAAGTCTATACAAAACTGTTGTATAACTTTGCACTTTGGACCGATTTTAATCGAATGTGAAGCAATAAAGGAACCCTAATTAAGGTTCTAGTAATTTAGTGTGTGCAAAGTAATGATTGCGACTTCGGCTCTTACACTAACAATGACCCTTCGTTTAAGAAAGGGTAATTGTGAATGTCTAAAGCAATAAACAGTTACATACTGCAGACTGCAGTACGAGCCAAGAAAGGGATTTTGCATGTCAATTGCATCTAAAATAGTCATTTTTAAAACAATTAGATTTAGAAGCAACATTGGCTGGCATGTTCACTTCTTGTTACGAGAGATGTGTCTAAAACTGGTGATTTAAATTATTTTTAAAAAGAAAAATCCTAATCAATTGCCATAGATGTTATAACACTAGTAACATAAGTCTCGATAAAGTGTGTTGTGTTGGCATTGGCAAAGTTGCGTTACTGCCTGTGTATGTAGGTACTGTGGCTTCACTGAACCGGCCACGCTTCGCCGTAACAGTCGTAACACCATAACTTAACTTCTTTTCTATTTTTACGTATATTTTTATACTACGATGAAATAAATGTTAATTTTATTTTGTTAGCATTAAAACGAAAAGACATACACGCTCTATTTTATTTAAATTGAAATTATTTGAAACTTTTTTTTAATATTCCTAATGGGTTTTTAAGTAATAAATTTTATATCGCTCTTCTGCAACGTTTTTGTTTGATCGATAGTGGATTGGAGAGTTCCTATTCGAATAAACGAAATCACGAACTTACAGCAATAATAAGATGATAAGCTCATCATAATTTATATTCTGCTTCCTTCACCTAAAATAATAGTCTGTGTCAAAAAACACACTGATGAATGCAAAGTCTCCTTACTACAGATACCTAATTATTATTAACATTGTGCGAAGATAATGAATCCGGCTCGAAGGACCAGTAACATATTGTGTGAGCAATGACACTCAAAATGATAGAAATATTATGTTTTAATGTCTGTAAAATCCATGTTTATTCTTAAATTCTACTTATTGAAGCCAGAAACACCCACACACTGAGCACATTATTAGGGTAAGCGTGCACTTCGACGGCCAGTCCGAATTCCACATTCGGGTCGTCGCTCATATGTAGCGCGGTTGACTTGACGGCGCTTACCACAGCTTTCGTGCTGGTAAATGGTAGGTTGAGTGGGAAACCGGACATCTGGAATACCAAATCTTTATTTTTATGTGTAGGTAGGTAGTAGGTACCTAATGTAGGTGCAGTTGCTATGTAGCGAGCGACTGTCCAAACATACTAATGAACGGAATAGAATGTTGACCTTGTATGTCACCATTAGTTGTTTGAACTTCTGGCTGAATGCAGGCTTGTTCTCATTCTGATTGAAGGACCAATATTCCCAGTAGAGCAACGCGTCGCGAAGTAAACCGCTGCAATATCTACAAAAATATTAGTTTTTAGTTAAATATTTTTAGGGCGTGCATTGCAAAAATATATTTCCCAGTTTAGTCGACTGAAATCGTGGCTCCATCTAGCGAAGATTAAATCAAATCATCGAACTATATATTTTTGGTCCTTCAAAAAAGATGCTTAGGTACACTTTTCACTTGTTTGTGATTGATTGCGTTAGTCTTATCTTATGAAACTCACCTGTTCCAAATAGTCTTGGCATGAGGCCTCCATTTCTGCACTTTACCCCTGATCTTCGCCTCTAAACCCTGTCTTAGGGATTCCACATCGTTTGGTGCAGAGTATAAACTCGACTCGCTTGCTATCGGGTGTTTCATTACGAATATTGAGTTGTCGAACACCTAAAAACATCATCATCATCATCACTATATGGCACTCCACTGCTGTAACGCCTTGTCCTTTCAAAAGCGTAGATCTTCGCTCCACTTCCACCTAGTCTAACCGATTTATTGAAAAACTTACAGGTTGCCAATCGGAAGACTTTGTGAAATCAAACACGACGCTTTCGCAGTCTTGCGATGATTGCACGTTCACCCAGATCTGAAAACAGTTTAATGGAAGTTCAGTCCTATCGAAATCGCCTCATGCTAGATTGATTTTGGGAATGTACTCACATTGTCACTATCAAACACAAAATCCACAGTCTTCATTGGACAGCCTACATCTCTTAACTCGAACCGCTCTCCACTGACGGCGTCACACACAAACCATAGATACCCATCATTCCTCAGGAAGCCCTTACTTCTGATGACATCACTGGTTAGCACGTATCTTCTGGCAGCCAGGTCATATTGGAGAATGACGTAGCTGCTTCTTCCTCGAGGCAAGCCTAGACCAATCGCTATCCAGTTCTTTATGCCAATGAACAGGAAGTAGCTCGATAGTAAGATAGTGTGGTCGAGAGGTGTTCCATGGAGGACTTTAAGCAGTTCCTGAAAAAGTGAATTGCGGTGGTCCAGGAAAAATGCAATAACTAACTAGGAGTGAGCAAGTATGTAAACTACACGGCAATAATGAAGAAAACCAGAAAACATGGTCATGGTCAAAGTCAAAACTTACCAGTCCCATCAAAGTAACAGCGTGAGTTTCAGTGACGTCATAGCATGGTATCAGCGCCACATACCTTAAGCAGGTATTTATCGTCTTCCCCAAATTGTCTCCTCCTTTCCAACTGCCCTGACTATACTCGGACTCTTTCTCTCCACTAGCTTCTATATCCAGGTCTCTTTTTCTCCCGCTACTTTTTGAGGAAGAACTTCGGGAAAATCCGGAAGATTTCGACATGGCCGATCCACAACTTTTCGGATTTTTTGGAAAATATTCCCGACTCGGTATTGGGATTGGTTGCAGAAACTGCGTGATGCATTTGTTCCTACCCGCACTGTCTATAAACGTAAGCGAAATGTTTCTGTTTGGAAAATCATTAATGTAATCGGTCACGAAAGTGTTTAACTGCTTGATTATGTAGTCATCTTCTATGTTACTGGGTATAGGTTGATTGTACGCCTGAAACCCACCCAAATGTGAGAGACTGGTGGCGATATGAAGTGTTAAAAATGAAGTGTCCTTTCTCATTAGTTGAGTTACTTCGGGAATGAGAGAAGACGATTTCTTATTTTGTACAATTTCGTAACCAAATAAGAGCGGTGGTGTTGTGATCTTGAAGGTGCCGCGAAGCTGAAAGGACATAACTAGGTAGTCATTATAATAAAGTAGGGTAAAGTTTTAACAATAACGGTTAGAAAGCAGTTCTCTGTGCTGCACTAAAAGAAAAATCATCTCTTATTATGCTAATAGGTAATTTTGGATCCAGGTGTGCTCTTTCACAATAAAATTATGAGGTGCCTTTATCGCACAGATAGCAGAAATATTTAGATACCTAGTTTAGTTGGTAACTCGTTCAAACGCATTTGTAAGAAACTTACAGTTCCCGAACTGAGTACCGTAAAAAGTGGAATTTGTACCATTCCCAGCCATTTGTTGCAATATCTATAATGCACTGTCCTGGGCTGATCTTCCGTGTCCTCTGCTAAGTTCTCTTTGCACTCGTCATAAATGTTGATGTGAAGGTTTGAAAGGGGGTTGAGTCTGCAAGAAACAAGGACAGGTCTAGCTAAAGAAAACTAGTGACGTTTCAATAATAATTAGTCGCCAACGTGGCTGAAATTTAATCCAGAAACTGGTGGATGAATAATAATTTTCATCAACCACACGCACATCCAGGTCATCGATGCCACAGGTACCTAGTCTTTTTTCCTCTGTGCCACAGGTGAAACAAATTCAGTAATTACTTACTTTGTACAAATCTTCAGCGTATGATTCCAGGTGGGATGGCAGCCCATAGCAGTTACTGTCTGAGCACTGGCGCTGTGATAGCTGATCCTCACAAATGGACGCAGCGGACGCACTTTGAACCCTGAAATCGGCTCTGTAGATCCTGTTATTGCTTATATTCTACTACTGACATTCGACATCTCTTCAAAATCTTACTAATGAAAACGGTTTTCTGTATTCTTACCTGCAATTGTGTCGATTTCATTTTCACTATCTTCAATGATGGCAGCACTTCTATCCAATAGATTGAATGCTCTGAGAACTGTAATTTGGATCTCCTGTTCTTGGTTCAAAGAATCAGTTAGCAATTGCTGTTTGGTGTTGTTTGAAATCGGAGCTAAAGTAGCAGTATTGCCTTGCCTTGAAAAAAGAGACCTGGAAGCAGTTAGCGTATTTATTATTTTATCGAGGTTTTGTTTCTTTGATCGAAACATAGACGATTCAAATACAAACCTCAAGGTAAAATTCTGGTACTCCCTCACCACGTCTCTTTGAGTTTTTACCATCAAATGCTCGTTTAATCTTTTCATCACATTCTTATTTAATTTCTGCATGTACTTAGCTGCTATAAACCTTTGCAATTCAATACGGTCCATGTCAACTTCCTTATTCTTTAAATAATCAATATCAATATCTTTTTCTTTGGTATGTTGCAGAGAATTCAACTGCTCCGTTGAAATCTGACTTCCATTAATAGGAACCATTTTATTTCCAACATGCGTAAAACCTCCACTGTTTCTCAAATGTAGTAGTTTTAATCGAATGTGTTCTGGGCCATTTTTGTCTACAGAGAGTTCGTCTGTTTTTACAGTAAATTTACACATTTTGCTGATTGTATTAATCATGTCTTGGTTTTTTTTAAGATCTTTACCGTATATCTTTTCGATAACATCTGTAAACACATTAAGGCTAGGCTTATCGACTCCGTGCATTAATCGTTTAAGCTTACTGCCAACGTCCATTGATGATTTTATGGCCTCCATTTGATTTATGTTTTCTCGCCATCCAATTTTAATGAGCACTTTACATTTTGTTTCAAAATTTCCTTTGAATAAATTTGTACTTTTGAGTCTCACTTTATTAGCTGCAACTATTTCTTTCATGGTCAAACCACTTCCAATATTCATTGTATTGCAATCTCGTCGCACACCGTTGTATCGGAATTCTACTGCAGTAAAATGCTCGTTTGTATTTTTATTATCGACTTTCGATAAATCGACTTTAATTTCCGCTTCTTCTTCATTGTTCTCAAACAACAATAAAGATAATGTTTGATTCTTGGGCAGGATTTCTATTGAAAAACTTTCCACGAATATAGCGCTAAATGTTTGGTTATCACTTTTGAACGCATCTGATTCACAAACGAAGGTATTGTCGACGTATACTTCGAAGTGGTAATCATTCCTGGATTCATTCAATTCTGATACATTTTTATCAACCTTTACCAAGTTTAAATCTGTTCTCTCTCTGAGTATGATAGTGTTCACCAATAGTTCTACATCAGCTTTTAATGTATCTTCATCAATATTCATTCTTGGTTTGTTTATTTTTTTCTTTGCCTTGTGATCCAGATCATTACCGTTTTTAGCTTCCTTGTATTCAATGTATCTACTGACATATTCGTATTCTAGTTTATCAAGCATGTCCGTGAATTCTACCTCGTACAAATTATTCCATTCCTTTTCCAGTTCGTCTTCGGTCAAATTGTATTTCTTTACGTATAAGTCGTAAGGAGTATCTCTACGAAGAAACCTCTCGCGTACCATTTCTATATCAGACCACAATGATAGTACTCTGTGGATAACAGCCTTATGTTCTTTTAATATTTCTCTGTGCTTCTCTTTTAAATCCAGTAATTGTCCTGTATACTTTCTTACCGTAGCATCAAATCTTAATTCCTCTTTTTTGCTTGGACTAGCTTTGGTAAGGTCTCGCTTCAAATTGTTTTTAGTTTCTCTAGTAACTTTTATACCTCTTTCCAGTTCTTTCAATGTTTGGTGTAGGTTTTCATATTCCTCGTATTGCTCAATAAGTTTAACACACAACACATTTTCTAGAGAGAATTTATGATGATGTATGAAATTGATATTTTTCAAAACAACATCTAAAAACTTTGTGGAACATACTTCATCAGAGTTTCCGAAATCAGTAACCAAATCATCGAACAATGCTGGTTTAACATATTCAACGGGATCTGCGTATTGAGATTCCATTGAAGTCAGTTCCAGGATATCTGGGAAGACTGGGGTCAGATGTATAATTTGAGAATATTGGCACCTAGAGAAAATGAATTATTATTAAATTAGGTAAGTATCAGCATGGTGCCTACCTATTGAAATAAAATGTAGCAAATTGTCTGTTTGCAGCTAATAAAATATTAACCACAGATGAAATGCAAAAAGTCTATGATATTAACTTTAACTTATCGATTCAGTAGTAGTTTCGGCGTGGACGGCGGCGTGGTTGAGAAAGATATATCCATTAACCCACACAATTTTTTGTATTTTTTATTATTACCTACCTAGTGTTAGGTACTTATCTACATTAGTTGGAAATGTTGGAATAAGGTAGTAGATACCTAGCTAAGTGTAGTTAAGATGAGTAGGTACCTACCCAGTGGCGGATCCATAAACACGCAATATAAGAAATGTGGCCGCGACGAGCGCAGCGCGCCGCAAATTTATAGGGATTTAATTTACTAGAGAAAATCGCTTTATCTTCAGGACCCAAAACACTTAACTTATTGTGAAAAATCGCTGTTTTAAATTACCCATTAGGAGAAACCTGATCGCGGCGAGCGAAGCGAGCCGCAAATTTTTACGCTTATACGCAATAGCTTAGTCCTTAAAATTACTGTATAAGGTTATTTTAGTCCTAAAACAGCGATTTTTCACAATAAGTTAAGTGTTTTGGGTCCTGAAGATAAAGCGATTTTCTCTAGTAAATTAAATCCCTATAAATTTGCGGCGCGCTGCGCTCGTCGCGGCCACATTTCTTATATTGCGTGTTTATGGATCCTGATAGAGTTATATTCAGGACTAAACTATTGGCGTGAAAATTTGCGGCTCGCTTCGCTCGCCGCTATCAGGTTTCCTCTAGTGGATGATTTTCTGACCTAATACAGCGATTTCCCTAATAAGTTATTTGGGTCCTGATAACAACGCGATTTTCTCTAGTAAATTAAAACCCAAAAAATTTGCGGCTCGCTGCGCTTGCTGCGTTCACATTTATTCTGTGTCAAGTTTAAGGGTCCTGAGAAAGTAATTTTCAGGAGTAAATTATTGGCGAAAAAATTTGCGGCTCGCTTCGCTCGCCGCGATCAGCTTTCTTATAGTAGGTTATTTTCGGTCGGTACTAACACAGCGAATTTTACTAATAACTTAAGTTTTTTGGGCCCTGATAAAGCGATTTTCCCTAGTCAACTAAAACCCTAAAAAAAATTGCCCTTCGCTGCGCTCGCCGCGTTCACATTTTTTCTGTTGCGTTTTTAAAAGTCCTGCCTGACAGAGTAATTTCAGGGCTTAACTATTGCCGAAAAAGAATTTGTGTGTAATTTTAGGTCCTATTACAGCGATTTTCCTCAATTAACCAAAACCCTAATTTATTTTCGGCTCGATGCGCTCGCCGCTATCACGTTTGTTCTGTTGCATGCTTAAGGTACTGAATTAGCCATTTTCAGGACTAAACAAATGGCGTAAAAATTTTCGGCTCGCTTCCCTCGCCACGATCAGGTTTATTCTATTGAGTGATTTTGGCTCGAAAGAGTGGTTTTTCTTACACAACCAAGACCCTGAAAAATTATATTATAGTGATTTTTCGAACTAAACTAAGGATAAAAAATACGGATCAGCCTTGCTTGGTTTTAGAGAAGATATAGGTATTTGCAAAGAAGACCCTCCCCCCCCCCTCACCCCGTGGAAGAAAGCTGGATCCGCCACTGTACCTACCTACCTTCCTACTTACCTGCTTGCATTATTGAAAAAAAAACATAGATAGGTACGCACCTATGTTTCAAATCATAGTAAGATCGGCTCCGTTGAATGACTCTAAAATCTTTAGAAAAGCAGTCAATGCAGTCTCTGAAACTAATGCCTTCCTCAATAATTTCTATAACATTTTCCGAAATTGGCACGTTCATTGATGCGAGCTCTGAGTTCACGATGTCCATCAGGTTCGGAGATATCTCTTTCCTTTTGCCTTTTTTTTTCTTATCACCTCTTTTGAGCGTGGATTTCGCCTCTTGTTTAGTAAAGAAATCATAGCAATCTACAGGTTCAGTTACAGGTTTGGAAGAGAACGAAGTTTCTGCATTCTCAGGGATAATGTCTTGCTTTATTTCGTAATGCACTTCTACACTAACTTCTTCAAGCTGCTTACGAGTTGGATATGAGTATAGCTCTACTTTTTCAGTCATGATTTTTCAGATTTTTTTTTGGTCGCAGCACAATATTTTTATTGTTGCCGCCAAAAGTTGTCATGGCAATAAAGCTGCGTTCACACTATTCAATAAGTACAGTCGTCGATATGCTAGTGTTCAATTATTGTATTCTATTGCGTTAGATTTTTGACATTGACAGACCAAACAAATTCGCAGTTGTTGTCTGTCAGTCAGTCATTCTGTTGTGAAATTGAAAATCACAAATTCTACTAGGATTTAGCGAATACCAGCCTAAAACAATGGTTATTTTCAACTTAAAAGATAGCGATAAGTACTACCTGTGTCTGTCAGACCAGCCCAAACGCTTCGACGCCGACCGACCCGCTACAAGCGTGTTCTTCGACGACACCAATGGCCAGGTAACTAACACCCACTTTTTCAACAATTTCTATGGTTTTACATGCGAATACTACCAAGTTCGTTACTCTCAAGCATTCTTATAACTTCTCTGAAAGTATCTTTCGTCAATAATCTCGGAAAAATCAAGAATAAAATAGTTTTTTTGATACTTAATTTGAACTCAACTTTGTATGATCAGGTGTTCACAGTCAGGTCGGGAGGCGTCGCAGGAGTCACAGTCAGTGGCATGGACGAATCCAAGTCTACATCCTTCAGAATGGAAGACCGAGGACCGATAATATTTATAAAATTTTCTCCCGATCAAAACATACTTGCCATCCAACGAAACCAAGACACTCAGAATGCTACAGTGGAGTTTGTAAACTTCAAAGACCTGGCTCCTACAAATGTTGAGTATTCTCATACTTGTAAATGGAAGAACGCCAAGTTACTCGGGTTTGTGTGGTCAAAAATTAATGAGATCGCATTTATAACGGATCATGGAATTGAGCTATTGCAAGTTTTGCCTGAGAAGAAACAGTTAAAAAGCTTGAAAAATACTACTTTCAGGTATGTTGATACAATCATTGCAATCACACACCAAAATGAGGTACATAATTTTAAATAGTTCTAGAAACGCTCATTTGTTGTGTGTATACTATATTGTAAGTTCATTGATTATATTCTATTATATTATTATATTTCCAATCATTTTTATCTACTACCCCATCTCTATTCATTACTGTCCATGAAATGGTTGTCTGGAAGAGATCACTTGTAAAAATAAAGCCACCTTTGCATTGCCTTTAATTAGATTAAGTATATCTCAATGTTATTTCCTAGTGGTAAACAATAAAGTTGTTATCTATCTATCTAAGTTTATTTGGATTGCAGTGGAGCTTGGTTTCAATGGTGTGCCGCCAGCAACATGATTCTGTTAGCCGGTAACAACGGACTCCTTCTGCAGCCATTCTCACTGAACAATTCTTCAATAACCAAGCTGCAGAAACTGGAAAGTAAGTATTATTTATTCAAAATAATCTACCAGCTGGAAGAGGTCTTCCAAAATAAACCTTCACCTGGCAGAGATCAACTTAACAAATCTATACCTTTGACAGAGGTCAACCTGTATAATACCTACAGTCCTAAACCTACAGAGGTCAACCTTTTTTTTTTTTCTTCAGAGGGGAAATTCTGAGTTATGTGGGACTCGCCGCCCTTATGGGAGGACGGAATACCCACTAAAACACCTCCGGTGTTCCTCTCTTGTCATTCTTGCTGGGCCACGGGAGCAAAAGCCTTCCGCGACCCAACTGACGATACAATTCCTCAAATATTGGACGGCGCTTCTCCTTCCACATCTCGTATGCACCGCCCCTCATTCACTCTACAGAGGTCAACCTAACTTAACCTACAGTTCCCATGGTTAACTTAAGTAAGCCTCAAAGTTCAATGTCCAGCAGGAAACTGCTATAAGTTGATTAAATGGGAAACATAAAGCCGCGTTGCCACTAGACTTCAATTGACGCGCAACATGTTGCGCGTTGTTGTGCAGCGTTGCCGTACATGTTGAGCGTCACGTGTCGCGCGCCAAATGTTGCCTAGTGGAAACGCGGCTTAAGAATTCCAATTATAATTTCATATTCCCCACAAACATTTTCAAACTCTCATTGATAGGGATTTCGGAACACTGTTTATCAAGAGTTGATTGTTGAATATGGATGTTTGTGCAGTGGATGCAGCGAATCCGGTCGTGAAGCGCGACGTGTCGGTCCTGCGAGTGTACGATGCCACCTGGTGCGCCGTGATCCGCCACGGGAGCCCTGCAGCATCCTGCTCTACTGAGGTCAGAACTGCTTCTTATAGGCAAGGCTTATTAGGGGGAGTCCTTTGCGGGTCCCATCAGTTTTGTTAACTATTTTCAACCGTAGTTATTTGATTGTAACGGGTATTTATCGCGCTCACCTCGTTTTTGTGTCCCGACGTTTCGACTGTATTGCAACAGCCGTGGTCACGCACAGGTTGAAACGTCGGGACACAAAAACGAGGTGAGCACGATAAATACCCGTTACAATCAAATAACTATGTGCGATAATCGCGAAAGTCTACGAAAAACTATTTTCAACCGACTTCAAAAAATGAGGAGGTTATAATTTTTTTTATTTTTTTGTTATTTCTGAATGTTTGTCGAAGTAAACGAAATTGCGTATTTTGCTCCCCTGTGACTTCTCAGTGGTGTTAACAGTCACTTAGACAGTCCAATTAAAGTTAGTAGTAGTTTTTATAAAACCAACAACATTATCAACAAATAAATAAATAAAATTAAATTAAAAATACAAATTTTATTTTATTTATTTATATGTTGATAGACAAGCAGCTTTTGCTGATGTGTCTATGTCACACAGGGAATTAATGAATGAATGAATGAATGAAAATGCTTTATTGTACACCAAACAAAAAACAATAACATAAAGAAGGAAACATTAAAAAAAAAATTAGTATAATGGGCGGTCTTATCGCTATTAAGCGATCTCTTCCAGACAATTAGTATGGATTTTTTTTTTCATAATTTTGTGTCACTTTTTCATAGTCTTGTTGGTTCGTAACCAAGTGTCGAGTTTGTTTTTGAACAAGTTCATGGATGCTGCAGTAACAACATCCTCTGGCAGTATATTCCAGTTTTGCACCACTCTGGGTTTGAACACGACTTAATTTGAATGAACTACGCGCTAGCCGATTTGAATCTCATGGGATATTTAATTTATTTAATTTTTTCTCGCTTCAAGTCGCAGGAATTTCTAAAAGAGATGAAAGAAATAAAGAAAAATAATTTATTCCAATACACACGGCAACACACATTTAGAAAGTACTAATTATTAAAAAAACAGAAAACTTAAAATAAAATAAAAATTAACTATAACATGTACAATCTATCAATCTACCTACCTACAAACACAACAAATTATTATTTAAATATTTGCAGCAATAAGGTTGGTAGAAGGTAGGTACACACAGCTGCCGGGTTTACGGCGTTGTCGGAAACGGTCTATGCTCAGCATAATGTTGGGGATTCGCATCCACAACGCTGATTTTCAGCACAAACCGATGATGTGACTCACGAACAATATACCAGTTGCATAAAGGAATAATAGGAAACTAGTGTAGTACTTATGATAATTATTAATAAGAATATATTAATAAGAACATATAAATACAATAAAAATAAATAAAATACTTGATGTTTAGCAGAGGCAAAATAAATATTGTGAGATATGATAGTTTAAAAAGATAATATAATATGCAATGTATGACCATATTTTAATTAAGTATATTATATAAGTAGATAGCTCCACCCCTGCCACCCCCGCCACCCCGCTCGACTCAGACGCAAACTAAGCTGACTAATAGATAGGGATATATATACATATATAAAAAAAATGATACTAGAATTGTTGCAACGACGAGGGTTTTTTTTTGATGATGATTCGATTCCAGGTGTGGTTAATACCAATATCTGGGACCAATCTTCAACACACGCACATCCTGAAGACGGGCTTGTCGGGCAGGTTTGCTGTCTCCATCGTGGACAACCTGCTCGTGGTGCATCATCAGGTAACTCTTCACCAGGTAACTCATCATCAGGTAACTCACCATCAAGTAGCTCTTCATCCGGTAACTCATCATCAGGTAACTCTTCATCTGGTAACTCATCATCAAGTGACTCTTTATCAAGTATGTCATTAGGTAACTCTGCAACTCATCTATCTGGTGTGGTTATACCGATATAGCCGCCAGACGGTGGATTATAAGAACTGGAGATTGGGCTTAGTAGTGCGCCTCTGGAGAGACCTATGACCAGTTACAGGTATCCTCACGGTTTAATAGCGCTGACCTTGAATGTGCTGAAGTAGATTTTTAGATGTATTTGGCGGGAGGGGTGCGACGCGACGGGGAAGGCGCCCGGTGCCGGCGTCTATTGGTCGCTTAGCCACCGTCCCGGCGCGGCAGGCGCCATGTCGCCTCACCTCACTTGTGCAGAGCTAGCTCCCTTCCACTTTACCGAGCGCTATTAAACCGTGAAGACACCTATACGATTACTATCGAGAGTCCGGTGACGCAGTAACAACCATCTGCGGCTAACTGCATTAGGGTTGGTACACATCTGACGGAAAATGCGTTGAGTGTATCATAGTTGTATGCTCGACGCACTATCGCATCATCGGTTAGGTGTGAAAGGTTGAATGTTTTATTATATATTTGTCTGTTTTGGCGTTACGCGACCGATAATACGCGACGCATTTTCCGTCAGATGTGTACCGACCATTAAAAGTCCATCCAAAAAAACGACTGCTATTAGGTTGATAATAATGATTCTGTTTCCAGTCGAGCCAGTCATCGCAGCTGTTTGACATAATGGAGGACAGCAAGCTGGAGGGCAGCACCATCGCTCACCTGCCTGTGCTGGGCGGGGACTCCATCCGGCCGGCGGTCGTGGACGGCGCGCCCTGCCCTATGTGTATCCTTTCACAACATCCCACTATACACCACCAATTTTTAATTACCAAAAAAAATAAAATGGACAATGCAGACGGGGTACTACGTTGCATCTTTGCAGTCAGAAATTTGGATTTCTACAAAATGGCGGAGTAACAGCGGAGCGAGTGCGGCGCCCGAGCCGAGGTTTTGCGAGCTGGCTCGAGCTAGGTACCCGGGTTTGCCAAAAGATGAATAAAACTTAAATTATTATCAATTAAGGTTACCGCCTGACGCAAATCCATAGGAAAACGATCCATAGAATAACGGCTACAGTTATCCAATTTTAATAAAATTTATTTTGATAAAAATTTGACTTAATTTTTTCAAGTTTTTTTGCCGTATATGTGTTCAGTAACGGCAACTGACTATGCGTATTTTTTATTTACAAAGATTAAGAATTTACCGTGTATACATTATGATTCTTTGGAGTTTATTCCTTAAGTGCACCCGCAAACGCGTTGCTTACTACGTGGTCGCCAACATTAGAACGCCACCTTTAGCCAAAAAAGTGTTATTGTCACAAAAAACACGTCTGGTAAATACTAACTAACACTGCTATAGCGCTCGCCTTTTATTTTACTTTATTTAATTCAATGACAGACAAAAAACCACGAAAGATTCATTACATTCTTAGTTTCTACAGTATATGTTTAAATTTGCTTCTTATTATTTATTTAAATCTTTAAAAGCACAAAACACATCACAAAAACAAATAAAAATAAATTGGTTAACAAAGACTGTACAATTCTGAACTTGATTGCGACATAATCATATTATGTATGTACAGACAACGTCAGAGATAAGTATCCCCCTTGAACAAGACACCCAGCTATAAATCCTTTCATAAATTGACATACTTGAAATTATTTTTAGGTTTACATACGGTTTTACAAATATAATCTATATTGTAAAGACAAAACTTCTCCATACGCCGCGGGGGGGTGATTTGATGCTGGGTATTATAATGCAAGGGGGATACTTAACTATGATGCTGTCTGTACGCACAACTAAACAACACATAAAATATCAATATACGCTCAAAATGTTCCTTAGCACACGTTGTCAGACTCGGACACGTGGATGATGTTCCAGCCGGAGTACATCCTGGACGCGCGGCTGGGCTGCCTGTGGCGCTTACAGCTGTCGCCGCCCGGGCTGGCGCACGCGGTACGCGATAGTCCACACCATTGCATCGTGGGCAGCCAAGGGCCAAAGACGCAAAGAAATGGGGGGACATTCCGCCACAACGTTTATTGTGGATTGTCTCTCACTCACTACCACAACTGATTGTTGCCGGGAGTGTCGCCCAATAACAACAACAACTTGTGGTTGCAGAGCAGATTGCTCCCCACAATAAAAACTTGTTACGGTTTGTCCCCCCACAACAACAACTTAAGTTCAAGTTTTTTATTGGTTACAATATTGTTAGTAACAAGTCATATAACAAAACACACTCTCATTTATGTACTAATCAAATAGGAAGGTGGTTGGTTATTTACAATTTTAACAATATAAATAATTATTATCAAATTCAAATTAAATAATATTAAATATCTTAATGATAAATAGTAATAATATAATAACTCAAATTGATTACTGATCTAAGTGATCAATTATTTAAAAATTCGTCAACCCTATATTAAGACCGCATTGATTCATATCAGTATTGCATTGATTGAGCCACCGTGACTGTGTCAGGAAGACAGTTTTAAACCGCTGGCCCCATCACATGTATCAGCTTCGACGATTTAAAGAGGCGCCGCGGTACATCCCTCAGCTTGTGTGTATTGTATTGTATTGTATTTATTTATTTACTTTAATAAAGACGGCAGCAGCCAATTATATTAATTAAAGAGTGATTTACATTAGGTATTAAATAACATTTGATTTAAAAATATATCTTCATCCAAGTATCCGCAAAGAGGTTATCGTTGAGAGCGGTGAGAGCGCGCGGCAGTGGTGGTGTATGACGCGTCGTGTACCTGTTTCCAACACCGAACCTCGTATATTCAAGATAATTGATTGATTCAGGCGTTACTTTGCGGAAATCCATAAATATACTCTCGTTTCAAACTTCGGCGAGTCCACACCTCCTGATGATGCCTCGTGTAGAGGCGAAACACGTGTCGTATCTTTAAACTTTGGTTTTCTGTTCTTTGACTCTTTGGTTTAGTTGAACTAAAGTTAAGTTAATTAAAACCTTTGTTTAGAAATTAAGCGGATTTATTACTAAATATATTTATATAATTTATTGACTCGTTTAATCATCTTATTGTTGCTAGTGGACAACGCGCTTGTTTCATTGAATTACTCCACTGTTTCCAGATACCCTCTGACGAGTTAGACAGAACGCTGGCCGTGCTGCTCCGGCGCAGCGGCTGCCGCGCGCTGGTGTACCGGCTGCTGGCGCAGCTGGTGGCGCAGGCCGGCGTGTACCTGGCGCAGCTGGGCGGCGCGTTTGACGAGATCAACGCGGTCTACAGGTGCTTACTGAACAATGTCAAAATAATCATAAGGTTTTACCAAAAACATACATCAACCGACTTCAATGGGATTGTTCTAGTGACCGTAGGCACCACTTCTTCTTCTTCTTATCGTGTCACTAGTTCTTTCAAACCAGTGTGGTGAAAGTATTTCGAATGCGCCTCGAAGAGGCTTCTTTCGTGCACTGAAAAGTCACAGGGAAGCAAAATACACAGTTTTTTTAACTTCAACAACTTTTTTTTAAGTTTTTTTAATTTAAAAACTAAATTGTTGAACCGATTTTGATAAAATTACTAAGGAGCTAATCTGAAAGCATAACCGAAGTGAGAACTCCTTTATTGAAGTCAGTTGATAACAAATTAATGAATCCCACTATATCCTGTGCGTTGTTCTAGAAAGTGGGCAGACGCAGAGATGGCGCGCAACACGGCCGGCAACCTCGCTACAACGGGCAGTGTCGCGCGACACGCCACCGTCGTGTCGCAAGCCGACATGTGCACGCACGTGCTGCAGCAGCGGGAGGACGCGCCGTGCATCGTACAGGTATCTACAGCACCAGCCCGCGACATCGGCAGTGTCGCGCAACACGCCACTGTCGTGTCGCGGGACATTTTTTGGCTGAGTTGATTCCATTTAAAAACTTTAACGTATAAAAAAGCCGTGTTGGCCGTGTGGGAGGTACCTCGACTTTCCATCCGAAGGTCGTGGGTTTGAACCTGGTCGCCAATGCATTTTTCTGTTCGAAAAATTTATGTATGCATTTAAACACGTACTGTTAAGTAAGTGAAGGAAAACATCGTGAGGAAACCGGCATGTCATAGAACCTAAAAAGTTCAAAAACATGTGTCAGGTGCACGAAAGGAGCCTCTTCGAGGCGCACTTGAAATCTTTTCACAACACTGGTTCGAAAGAACTAACGAAAAATCTTTAAATTCTTTAAAATAATCTCATCCCAAGGTTGCCTAGAAGAGATCGCTGCTTAGCGATTAGGCCGCCCATTGTACATGCTCATTAATTATCTTGTATTTATCTTTAAGTTTCCTGGTACAATAAAGAGTTTTCATTCATTCTTAATTTTAATCGCGATTTAAGGGTAATCCTCAAATCCGAATTCCGTACATTCCGTACAAAATGTTTCGGACAAATACTCAAAAAGTACGCCGTATTATAGTAATTTCTTCACACTATTCATTTCATCCATGTTTTTACATTTTGTCAAAAAAAAAAATGAAGGGTTTCATACTTTAATTTAGATTTTATACGTGTTTTTAAGTTAGTAGGGTTAATTTTAAAACACGTATAAAATCTAAATTAAAGTATGAAACCTTACTATATTTTATTAGGAAAACACAACTAATTTTTATTGACACAATCGGAAAACATAGACGAAACGAATAGTGTGAAACATTTTGTATGGAAATTTGCCTTGAGGATTAGCCTTAAATCCAGTGATTTAAATGATCACATCCCTGGTGGTAGTGGTGGTAACGCGTGGCGTGTGGCGTGTGGCGTGTGGCAGGTGGTGACGGCGTACATGGCGTCGCTGTGCCGCCACGACATGGTGATCCAGCAGTGCGTGTCCGAGCTGTGCGTGCGCACGCTCGTCACCCGTGGCGCCGGCTCCAGGTCAGTGCCTCGTCAGTGCCTCGTCAGTGTCGCTAACGGGGGAAGGAAATTATGATTTACGTTATTTTACTGTCATAATGGGCCTACTAGCACGCGCACAAGCTTCACCACAGTCTTGCCTGCGCAGGCTGGCTTGTACAGTAAGCGTCAAACAAGTTGCCCTCTGGCGAACCATGTGACAAAGATGCGCAGAACGCAATTGATAGGTCAAATTAACGCTTTGTATACACGGAAAACCACGGTAAAATTACCAACCACACACAGCCGATAAGGCTGCCTGTGCACGCTCGCTTCGCTCACTCGTGACCCAGTTTTTATCTTATATTTTGACCTCAGAGGTCAATGGCTTGTACTTAACTCACGCCACTCCCTGTCTAATGATACCATGAAAAGTAGGTGTTAAAAAGAAAGCATTTTTTTAAAGTCTTTTAGTCTCCCCTAGATACCACTAGGAGTCATGAAATAACGACGTTACCCTCTAGAAACTTGAGTAGTAGGTATGACTGTGTATGTGCACTGTGCAGGCTGCGCGCGCTGGCGCGGCGCGGCGGGCTGGGGGAGTCCAAGCCGCTGGCGTGCGCGCTGCTGTCGCTGGGCCACTCGCACGCCGCGCACCACCAGCTGGCGCTCGACATGATGACGCGGCTCGGCGCGCACCAGGTACGCACGCACGTGCTGTGCTCGCAGCCGCCACGACAGATTATCAAATCAAATCAAAATATTTATTTCGGACAACTTTAAATGTAAAATATAAAAACATTAATTAATTAATTAAAATCATTAATAAAACATTACAAAAAATAATTTTAAACCTATCATCATGAGCACCTCCAATCGAGCTTTAATCCAATAGTGGAGGTGCCTATTGGATCAAAACTCGATTGAAAGTCTGCATGATGGGCGAGTCGTGTCTGCGCCCAATGACTTGTAGGATGCTGTTGGTACTGTTCTACGTTCTGCAGAGCAGTGAGGCGGTTTTTTTGCGTATGATGGCATGAAAGCCGTCGACCCGATTAGCAGTAATCTGTCTACTTGCACCAAACTGTCGTGAGGACGTAATGGCCGAGTGGATGAGGCCCTTGTTTGTTTGTTTGTTTTAATTCTTTATTGCACAACTTATACATCTAATTGTACAAAAGGTGGGCTTAATGCTAAAGCATTCTCTACCGGCCAACCTTACCGGTAGTGAAAAGTATTTGCGTGCTAAACAAAAACAAAGGAATAAAGTACATACTTACAATTCTAATAACACTGAAAATTTAAACAAAATGTGGATGACAAAAAAAAAAGTGAGAGCAAGTTATACATAACATTGACAGCTGATATTTAACCTTTCTTTTTAATTTAACCTGTAAATAGGTAACTAAAAATAAATTTGGAATATATATGGTTAATATAAGTCATATTAAAGTTTGTAAATATACATAAAGTGCTTTGGAGAAAAATAAAATATATATAAAAACAATTCTGATAAATCTAAAATAACTATCTATAACTACTTGTGTCAGTAGGATAAACTTTGTAAGGCCCTTGCCTTGCGATCTGATGGTCGCGGGTTCGAATCCTGGTGGCAGTCATGCGTAAATGGTATTTTTCGGTCGAAAAAATCTATGTATGCATCCCACGTTCTCGCAACGGTGAAGGAAAACATCGTGAGGAAACCGGCATGTCAAAGGACAGAAAAAAATGTTGTATGGCATGTGACATCCACCAATCCGCATTGGGTCCGCGCGGTGGATTAAGACCCATTCGCTCTCCTGCCGGGAGTAGGCCTGAGTCCCAGCAGTGGGATTATTATAGGCTGATTATGCTATATGCTTGTGCACCAAACTGTCAAAGTCTCTAAGCAATTACTTTACTCGCTTAATAGTTCTTAACAGTCCAGATTCTGACCGTTAAGAACTGCCAAGAGACTAAAGTAATTGCTTAGGAACTTTGAAAGTTTGGTGCGGGAGTCTCGGTCTCGAAAATTTCGAGAGTCTCGACGATTTTTTATTATTATCGAGACTCGAGACTGATGGTTTCGATACCGGGAATAACGAGACTTGTTACTTAGAAAAATATTACCAATATTCAGAGTATAGTAGCCCTTAGTATCATCTAAAACAGGGATAAGACAACGGTATAGTCTTATCATTTTAGCCTACCAAAAAAGGACAAATTAAATAAAAAAGTATTACTGCTGTGAAATTTGGAACCATTACGATGAAAAACGCGGATTTTGATAAATAATCTGGAACATTGAACATCACCGAACATCATCAAATACTGGATTGTAAAGTTAAACTGTGATGTGTTCGCTAATAGGCCATAAAATGCCTAAATGCCAATCCTATGAGTGTGACTATAAGTACTATTGGAAAAGTCTCCCAAAGTCTCGTTTCCGACCGCATCGAGTCTCGATTTATCTTTCCCGAGACTCGACTGAAAGCCCTAAGCCAGATGCAGTGCTCGGTGTGTCGCAGGAGATCATCGAGGTGCTGCTGAGCTGGAACGCCCCCATCACGGCCATCGGCGTGGCGAAGCAGGCGGGCGCGGGCACGTGGGGCTCGCTGCCGGCGCGCAAGCTGCTGGGCGCGGCGCGGCGGGCCGGCGCGCCCGCCGCCGTGGCCGCCGTGCACGCGCTGCGGGAGCGCAACGAGCGCACGCGCGCCGACCCGCACTTCCAAAGAGGTGCATCGGCTGAACAAACATGTCCTACGATCCTACGCCTTAAATTTTTCAAAATTATGTCTCAGCGCTTATTAAGGGTAATCCTCAAGGCAAATTTCCATACAAAATTCATTTAGATTTTATACGTGTTTTAAAATTAACACTACTTATTTAAAAACACGTATAAAATCTAAATTAAAGTACGAAACCTTACTATTTTTTCTTGACACAATCGGAAAACATAGACGAAACGAATAGTGTGAAGAAATTACTATAATACGGCGTACTTTTTGAGTATTTGTCCGAAACATTTTGTATGGAAATTTGCCTTGAGGATTACCCCTGAAACTGCCTTAAGCGGGCGCTCGCGCGGTTTCATACTAAAGTGCCCCCGCGACGGAGCACTTTTGTATGAAACCGCGCGGGCGCCCGTTCAACGCAGTTTCAGGCCTAAAGACTGTGGCATCATTTTGAAAGCACTGCTTAATCTCATAAATGGAGGATTTACACGGGTGACAAAAGCCACACGATTTTATCCGCACGGCGAAAAACGACGGTTTAATCTAAGGCTGTACCTAGCCGAATTGCCATTTAGATGGTCATTTTA
Source organism: Lobophora halterata (assembly GCA_932526365.1). Classification (NCBI taxonomy): domain Eukaryota; kingdom Metazoa; phylum Arthropoda; class Insecta; order Lepidoptera; family Geometridae; genus Lobophora; species Lobophora halterata. Next base: position 10,489,982 of record OW052013.1, read on the forward strand.
CGCCGCGCGGCAATAATCGTGCGACTTTAGTCACCCGTGTAAGCCCCACATAAGATGTAGGTATTAGGGCCTCCAGTACCGGTTCCTTTTTCCAGTACCGGGATTTCGGTACCGGCACACGGCCGGAACCGGGAGTACCGGGATTTTCGGTATTCCCGAAAATATTTAGTAGCTTATTATTAAGTCAAACAGAAAACTCGTCAAAAAACTATAAAATAAAGAAAAATCGAGCGAAAAATAACGAAAAGTTATGTTATATTTTTATATTTATATAATTTACTGCAAGCATGATTTGTAAGAAAGAAAATTCGCGTAACTAATTTAATATTGCATTATCAATACAGTCCCAATTTTTAAGTTATATATCAAGTATAAATGGCTTATAATGAAAGCTTTGAAGTGGATATTTCTTTGTTTGCAGGATTGTATAGGATTACAGTTCAAAAGTTAGTACGTCACATGCGTAACAACACTTCTAAACGAAGGTTGATTTGATTTCTGATAAAATAATAGTTTTTAATCGTACTTTATTTGTTATTTGTTATTAATCTTCACAAGTCAATGCTCAATGATCATGTCATTGTCAATGATCGGCCTCATAAGTATGTTAAAATGAGAAAATGCCAATTTTATTAATTTCCTCTGTGATAAACTATCGATAAGTATATGTGTCAGTTTCAATTTTTTGTCAAAGACGTAACATAAAGAAGTATCCACTTATAATTTACGGTCGTATCTTTGACACAACCCATTGTTTTTTAACCAGTGCGTCCTACCCATAATGAAATACTCAACCAAGGCGTGAACACTCACTGTTCTGCTAGATATCTAGATAAAAGACGCAATAATACACTATGAACCGAGCTACGCTTGGAGTTTGAGATACTTGAAGGGAACTAATGTCATTAACAAAGCTTATAAACCCGTATATCCATAGTTAGCTGGTTTTAATAAACATAAATCACAGTCGCATTGCAGAAAACGGAATCATTATTCATTATTTCTTATTAATAGTAGGCTAATAAACTGTTGATGACAACATCGGAAAAGATGGAGAGACGAGCTAGACTCCTACTTGGAAGACTGGAAGACAGTTGCCCTTGACAGAAAAGAGTGGAAAGAAGGAAGGGAGGCCTTTGCCCTGCAGTGAGACGATTCAGGTTCATAATAAAATAATAATAAGAAATAAAAATAATATGTTCAGTGGCTTAGGTTGTGGAAAGACCGTCACGTCAGTACAAACAACCCCAAAGCCCATGTCATTCTTTAAATAAATGCATTGAGACGACGATACCAACAATAAGCTGATATTGCAACATTTACTAAGTTCTGAACATCAACACTACCTTCGAAAGTTAGTAGGCGGGTAGGATCTAGTGGGTAGAAGAGTTACTGTCTTTCCTTCTTTGTACTAACAGAATGCACTATTTAGCTATGGTTTTAAAGATTAAAACTCTAAAAAAGCTCTTATACACTAAATTTTAAGTAATCCCGAAAGTACCGAAAATCCCGGTTCTGGATTTTTCTAGTACCGGTGCTGGAGACAGCCGAGAATCCCGGGATTTCCCGGGATTTTCGGTTCCGGGATTTCCCGGTACTATGCCCTAGTAGGTATACAGCGAAAACTCAAAAATTACGGCACCATCAGCTTATGCCATAGCATTTACAGTCAGATAATTTGATTTCAGGGTAGCGTACAACTCCATGACATAAATGACATGATAAAAACTGATATATTTCGTTAAGAAACGTGGTTTTTAAATTTTTCTCTTAATATTTAAGTATTGTTACAAAATCATTTTAAAAATACAATGTAGGTAAGCAAAAGCAGGCCTATATTGGCCAAATCGAGATAAACCAATTAACGTTTGTTATCACTATCATTCTAGAATTAACGAGTCTGATATCAGTAGGTTAGGTACACGTGATCACGCTTAGATTCATTCTGACTCCATTCGTTCTTATACCAGTCAAATTTCAACCTTATCGATTCTATAGTTTCGGCCCGATTTCATAAAACACAAACACGCACAAACTTTCGAATTTTATTTATCTGTGTTATGTATGTTATGAACCTACAGCTACGAACCATATTTTTACAAACAGACAAGAACACTAGTTTTGTATGAAGTAGTATGAACATTCCTTGTCATCACGTGTTTATCATGAGAGCTATTTGTGTAATCTTATCCACAATGGCCTGTATCACGTAACAAGCCATGGTGTTATTGAAAACATCGTATTGAGCATAAACTGAACGACTGATCGATTACTACTCAGGCGAATGAACATGACACCTGGCTCGAATGACGTTTGTGCAAAGTACAGCGTGGATTTGGATAATCTTGATAGAGAAGAGGTCCTGTAATACTTGGTAATGATAAGGATTCGCAATTAGAGGAAGAAGAATCACGGAGGGCGCCGCGCGGGGCCGTGGGGGACGCGTCAAGTTCCGAGCCACGTGTCAGCCAGGTGGCATGTTCATTCGCCCGAGTAGTACAAAAAATCATGCTCATTCATAGGTGGTTCAAAAAATGGATGTGAGAGAAGGGTTTTGATTTTACAGAGAATGCATAGGCAGTGCCAGACTTTTTCGAAGGCCTGTTATATGTCAAGAAAGGCTGTCAAACAGTATTCATTGTGCTCAAGACTTTCTTATTTGTTCAACTACTCGGTGCACCTCAGTGCTGCCATGCTCTTGTCAGATCCCAATTTGATGATCTGCTATTATGGCTCTTTCATGGAGGGTTTTAGAAGAATTTCGAAGAATTTGGCGTCATGCACCGCCCACTATATACTACGTAGGTACTTAGCTGAATTTCATGATGAGGCCTGTTAGATTGTTAATATTTTGTTTATTTTTTCAGGTGAGCAATGTGACAGCTACCTTGAATATTACAAGCAAGTAACAGGGTGATACAAATAGTTTAGAAACTTGTGTAAAATGACTTTAAATTGAGTAAGTACCTACCTAATTTTCGTGATATGACTTTGATGTAAGTAATGTAAGTGCTTATCTATTATGTATAGCAATAGGAAATACTAACACCAAATTCACAATGAATTGTATATTTTGTTAAATTAAAAAATATATTCATATTGTAATACCTGTGTTGTCTTTCAGACTTTATACCACAGATATGTCTGTGCTTACCATGAGATATTTTTTCTTGAAACAGGTTTCATATAATGTAGATTTACAAAACATAAGAAAACATAATATATTTTTCACTATACATGTAATATTGAAACAATATTTTATTCATTATTTTCAATATTGTAATCTTGTTATACTATATAACCATTATGAACTATTGACTTTTTTAAATTATATCAATGTAATTATTGTTGATAATTTGAATAACTACATTATGAGACACCTACTAACTGAAGAAATGATTTTTACAAAAAACCAAAATTGTATAGTTACCCAAAAATATAATTTACTTAGACCAATCAACATTTTGCAGATATAACCCATTAATACTTAATATTACACTATGTTTTAAACACTTGTATAAATATAAATGCTTCAAAAATCTACAAGTTAGATCGAAGATGTACAACAGCTCGGATAGACTTGCCGGCGTGCATGAGATGGAAAGCCTCGTTGATCTCCATGAGTGAAACATTATGGGTCACGAATGCATCCAAAGGCAGCTTGTTAGACATGTATTCATCGACCAGCTTGGGCACACTGTCTCTGCTCTTGTAGCCTCCAAAAGCTGTTCCCTTCCACGTACGACCAGTGACCAGCTGGAATGGACGAGTGCTGATCTCCTGTCCTGACGCCGCCACTCCAATAATGACAGACACTCCCCAGCCTTTATGACAGGCCTCCAACGCTGCTCGCATTGTATTCACATTACCGATGCACTCAAAAGTGTAGTCCAAGCCTCCATCTGTCAAATCAGCCAGTACTTGCTGAATGGGTTTTTCATAATCCTTAGGGTTAACAAATTCATTAACTCCAAACTTCTTAGCAACCTCAAATTTGTCTGGGTTGATATCCACTCCGATGATGCGTTTAGCTCCCGCCGCTTTGCAGCCAAGTGCAACAGCTAGGCCTACAGCTCCGAGACCGAAGATGGCACAATTGGAGCCAGGCTCCACCTTAGCTGTGTTCAAAGCAGCTCCATATCCGGTGGGCACTCCACAGCCAAGTAGACAGACTTTATCTAATGGAGCCGCATCGGCGACTTTGCATAGAGATATTTCTAGAACAACAGTGTACTCACTGAAGGTCGAGCATCCCATGAAATGGTAGAGCTCTTTCCCCTTGCAGCGGAAGCGGCGCGTGCCGTCAGGCATCACGCCCTGGCCTTGCGTGACGCGTACTTTCTGACAGAGGTTAGTTTTGGGGTTGAGGCAGAACTTACAGGTGTTGCACTGCGGCACGTATAGCGGCACGACATGGTCGCCGGGCTTCACGCTGGTGACCCCCTCGCCTACGCTCTCGACGATGCCGCCGCCCTCATGACCCAGCACCACCGGGAACACGCCCTCCGGATCCGCTCCTGAGAGCGTATAAGCGTCGGTGTGGCACACGCCGGTCGCGGTGATCTTCACGCGGACTTCACCCGCTTTCGGAGGATCCACTTCGATCTCCTCGATGGACAGCTCCTTGCCGGCCTCCCAGGCCACGGCCGCGGTGCATTTGATCACTTTTCCGACGGTAGACATGCTCACTCGATCGCTGCCGATTTATCAATGGAAGTGGAAGGATTCGCAAATTCGGAGCAACAAACGATGGGTTATCGTATCGATGATGTAATATGGTTTTGGAATTGATACGAGGGGTAACCTTGAACTTCGCCTCGAAAATTAAACAGTATGATCAAGGATCCATATGTTTGTCCGGTTGTGATCATATAAAGAGTACTCTGTGGTTGTGATCAACTAAATTAATGTTTACCACATACTGGCGACAATTAGAACTATTATTTTACTTATAATGACTTATTTATAATGCAGTTGGCCACAGCAGGGGAGGGCGGGGCGACGTAAAAATAATAGTAATGTAAGTGCTCATAAAAACCGTAAAATAAACAAAGCTTTGGTTTTTTTTATTCCATTTTAAAGTGTCCGTTATTTAGATATTATGTTTGTGATGTCATGAAGGTAACGTTTATTTCTGGGAAAACTATAGGAATAATTCAGCAGTTTTAATTAGTTTCTTACGTAGCAACATCTTCAAACATATGCCAACACATTCAAAATAAAAACCGCCATATTTATTTTAAGAAAAATAAATAGTATTTTATGTGGATGATACATTTGTCACAAGAAAAAAGTGTTTATTGTTTCTTCGATTTCAGGGAAAGTTTTGTTAATATGTCTTACTATTTTACGTGTTTATGAAGGCTTACTATCACACAAAAGAATAAAACCACTCCGTAGACTATGGCTATCCGCAATAAAGTGATATTTGAATTTGAGGGTATGTCGCACGCATTTTTTTGTCATGAATGAGACAATATGTAACAAAAGTGTTACGTTACAGTCATGACCGATAGTTAAGCTGAGAATACAATAGTGTGCTAAAGTTCCATGACCATACTAAAAAAACCTACCTAACCAGGAACATAAGACCATAAGACAGATGGACTAAGATAAAAACCAGTGTAATAAGAAATTAATGAATGAAAAATGGATGACTTAATAATATTGTGCTGTAATTTAAATTAATCACATACACCATCCGCTAATTACTGCCTCATGTGAAAAAAAAAATTACTTACTGCTTTTACTTGAAAAAATACTAGTTAATATTCAATAAAATGTTTATTCATATAGACATTATGTTTCACTTCCATACTTATGAACTAAGCTTTATAATCGTCATGAACGTAACGTCATGAATGTTAATTTACAATTTTTCGCGGTTTGACCCTTTCTTATAGTAATATAAAACTTATTCTATCAATAATTTTTTAACAACTTATAATTTGAGATCTTTTTCGGCGGCCGATTTAAAATCGTTTATATGCGCATCGCCTTCAAATAAATAACCTATTGTAAATACCATAATGTCATTATACTACAAATGTCGTTATCAAAAGTCATGATCAGTTTTGTTACATATTTATGATTTATTTTAAGCATAAGAAGAACAGATTAGACGATTAAAATGCACTTGTTTGAAAAGGATAGTATTAATAAAATTTTCTGCTAAATCTATTTTTTTGATTTGAAACAAAACTGAAGGAAGGTTGATTTTCAGTTCAGTTTTGTGCAACTAACGAGGCCAAAGAGAATATAACCACTACGTTGAAGAGACGGGACTTCAAACAAAAAAACAACAAAAAAAAACATTGATCATTTTACGTCAAAACGAGGAAAAATCGCCATTACCAACATTCTAACAAAATAATCGTTAGGAGCCTTACCAACATGAAGAAAAAACTAGTGACGTCCTGGCAAAATTATCGATAGCTTACATATCGATGCTTGTCTAATTTAATTGAATCAGGAGAGATTTAAAGTCACACATGTTTATTTGAATATAAAATACCATGTTCATTAAAATGCGAGGTTTCTAACATTTTATTGAACATAATATTTTTTGTTCAAATAATCATTGTGTGGCTTTAAATGAAAATAAAAATATATATATATTTGTAATTTACAGTTTATATATATAATATATATATATATATACATTACATCTCAAATGAACGCATTATTATTATAAGGTCTCCTGCTGCTTCCACAGCCAGTCTAGAGCAACGTCCAAACGTCCCTTTGCATATTTCAACGCGCGCGGTGCTGTATCCTGCAATATACAATATATCAATTGGACTGTTAGCCTCAAAATTCTAGTAATAATTAAATCAAATTGTGTTAACTACAAGTTTCTTGTCAGACTTAGACTATTACTATTACTGTTATTATTATTATTACTATTACTATTACTGCAACAAAAGTAATATTAAATTAAAATTTCTCGCATATCGATAAAGTACTTTATGAAGTTACAAGATATATCACCGTATAAAAAAGTATATAACTTACTAGGATCACATGTTGTGATTTCGACAGTATTCTCTATCGGAATTTCATACTCATGGTATATAATTAGCTCCTCGTGAAACATATCTGTAGCATGGGCTAATGAATGTTCTGTAATGTTGTTTAAAAAACAAAATAGCAATATAATTTGATAGCAAGTGTGATAGTAGTCCAATGCAAAACAAATACAAATAAAGAAATCTGACACTTAACAATAAATAGGTACTATTATTTGTCGTAAAGTGGTGGTTTGCAAGGCCTCTTATTTGCAAATCACCCATACAACGAGCCTGGTTCACGTCTAGTTAACACATACCTTCATTTGTTGTACAACTTTTATTTAGGCTCAAACAATCAGAGAAAACATGATATGAGAACTCTGATAGAATCTTGTCTGATAGAGGTTGAGCTGTTAGTCGTAATGAAGGTACAGCAGTATTTTTCAATAGGGTTTTTTTCTTTTTGAAATCCTTGTCGTGGAAATGTTTGCCACATATAAATTTATTTGCGTATAACTTTTCAATGGGTATATACGCCAAATCTTCTTTCCCTGTCATCTTAACCCACAGCTTGCACCTGTACACATTAGAACAAATATAATTTTATCGATATCGATATTTTAATTTGACGCACTATTTTCCAAATCCACTATTTTACATATAAAATGTAAATAATATGATGTGGTTTAAACACTGTTTACCATTGTATCATTTTACTTGTGTTGTACTTACCGAGATTCATCATTTCGAGGGAATCTTGCCATGAAATACCTTCTTTTACCATCTTTTCTTTTCGATATCAAACCACAAATTTCACACTTTCGGTACGTCATAGTAACATTCTACAGTCATAAAACTGAAAGTATTTTGTAACAAAACCACTAATATATGATATAAATCACATAAGAAAATTTAGAAATAAATAAAGCAATGATCTGAATGACGCGAATGAATGACGTGAGACAGAAGAGCGAGAGGTTGGAGACGTGAGTGAAACGTATATATAGCCACCATTAAAATTTTGCCTCCGTCCATACAAAGTTTTTTTAGCCCGTAGTTTCGACAGCCTGAACGAGGCGAGGAGTGAATCAGAGTGAATATTATAATTTACTCGTCGTATTTGTATGATTATTATATGAAAATCTTTACAAGTCATGGCAAAATTACACAATTACCATGTACTCTGTCCTCTCATTGATCAAAAAAGTTTCCTGGGCATTTCTGTCGACAAAGAAGCTGAAGACAATGTGATCGTCACTCTTGGTCGAAATGTTGTCAACAAATACCGAGTAAGTCTAATAATTCTCGTAAATTTGTGTCACGAAACGACGCTAATATCACTTTTATACTTGTAGAATGTTAAGATACATTTTACAGAATAATACGAAAATGTAAACACAGGTAACCTATAAAATACATTGTTTATTTTCACAGCTTTCTGATCAAAAGCAAGTCAGTGGCTGGACTTCTAGAGACCACATAACAGCCCCCGTTGTATATGACCAGACTCAGGACAACTATGTCGGCGTTTTTAATAACAACACCATCAAAATATGGGAAGAAAACTCCACTAATTTGGAGAAACTTAAAAAATACAAGGTAATTTTTATTAACCTATTATTGTGTCCCACTTTTGAGTAAAGGTCTCCCCCATGTCCTATCACTTTTTTGGGTCACTCGGTCGCTAGTAGGCATCAATATAGTCACACCAGCTGCATCTCTTAGGCCTGCCTCAGCGTCATCATCAATGTTAAGTGAACTTATTTTATAAAATAGACTTGACTCTGCATGGTCTAGCTAATTTATGATTGTTTAATTTTCAGTTCCCAATAAATATTCTGAAATTAATACCGAGAAAGTCGAAGCCACCGCTCATAGTGTTCACAAATGGCAACACTGCCAGTCTCCATTATGCAATTGACAACAGGAAGACTTATGAAAGCAAATCTCTGCTCAAAGACACCGATGAGATTGTGGAAATATCTTCCTGCACATTCAACGGTGCAGATCACATCACATACATTGTGCAACATGAAGCCAATCTTGAAATAATCAGTTGTATGCTTCGAGAAGAATTGGGTGATCTAGACAAATCTAATATCAATAGAGAAAAAATTATTAGAAGTGATGATTCCCAAGTGGTTGGGAAGCTACTCTATAAACAAAATGTCTATGTTTTATGTAAGTATTTTTTATTGTTTTTGGTTGAATGCTCTTTGTATGTTATTGTTTATTCTCTACTCAACTAAATGTTGTATTTTTACAGGGAGTGATGCAAAAATAATGATGTACAATATTTCAACCAAAGGATGGCAAGCTGTTGGCACCGTACCGTGGATATCAACACAAACTGCTGTATCCATTGCTAAAATGGGAAAAAACCATCTCATCCTATTTGGAAGCAATAAAAACCAAGAGGGTGCCATTATTGTAGCTTACAACTACAGTCTTTGTCTCGGATCATGCAGATACCCCATGAAAATGTACAGAGAGAATGCTCAACTGTACTGCTTCAACACTAGAATAGTACTGGAGTCATCGAACCACATTGGTATCCTACCTTTTACAATAGAGACCAAACGTAACTTGTCCAGCTTGTTAGGTTCCCATGAAATCTTGGAAGACGAAAGCCCTGAAGTGGTAGACTGGAATATGAAAGCTAACTGTTACCCTGAATTCTCCACTTTACAACAACACGCTATGAAACTTGGTATCACTGAAAGGAAAGCATGTGCTCAGATTATACCCAAATTAATGGAACAGGGCAAATTCTCCAAATTGGTGATGCTTATTCAAGAGTTCAAAGACATTCCAGAGTCTGCAATTGGTGCATTATTAAAATACACCATAAAACAACTAAGTCTTGATAGTTTGGATATTACACAACCTGGGTTTGCAGAAACAAAAGCAAATATGAATGAGAAAAAGTTAATTTTGCTGGATTCAATTTTAAATGTGACATTTTGTGATGCCCTTGTGATACCATATGTCAGAGAAGCTTTAACAATTGATGAATCGGTATTCCTACTGTGGTATGTCAGTAACAAACTATTCTGTTCGTTTGAGGAACTTGATAATGACTACGAGACTAAGCTTTGTGATTGGTGCGTGCTATTGATGGATGCATTTTACCAACAATACTTGATGTCAAAAGATGATAAAGTATCAACGGTCTTAAATGATTTGATGCAACATGTTGAGAGGCAAATCAACTGTCTGTACAAGGTTGACAACATTATGGCAACATTACACAATTTGAAGACTTCACTGAGTAAAAAGGGGAACGATGAGTACTTGCCTTATACAATTGAAGTTATGAAAATTTAATAAAAGTTTCTTTCTAATCCTACATTCACTTCATTCCTAAGAGTTATAAAAAAATATTTAAAGACAAGTTTATTCAACAGTTTTTTTATTAGCAGCTCTAGCAAACTGTACAACCATCGGTTTATCTTTTAACAAGTATCCATTACTTTCATTCAATGCCGTCTCTGCTATTTCTGCATTTGGGAATGTCACAAATGCTTGTCCCTTCATCCTGCCTTCTTGCATTACTCTCACATCAAAACAAGTCAGGTCTTCCTCATTCATCCCTTCAACATAACGCTTATAAATTCTTTTTATATCCTGCTCTGTGACAGTTTTAGCCAGATTTTTAACATACAATCTCATTGATGGCTCTCCAGGATGGTAGTTTTTAAACACTGGAAGTATTTTCATGTCACGGTATGATAATCTGTTGGTAACCAGCTCCATTTTAGAGAGGACTGGTGCTTCCTCCTCGGCAGGCTGTTCCTCAATGTCCATTGGCTGAGGAGGTTTGTGAAACTTCCCCAGCTCTCCAATGAGGTCCGGCTCTTCAGAAAGTTTCATCTGAGGATTGACAACAACAGAAATTTTCTTTTGCTCTAAAACAGACACTGTTTCAAAGACCTCTTCTTGGGTCATCTTTTTGGGCTTAAGGGCTGAAGGGGTCACTGGTACTGGTAGAATTTTCCTTGATGGTACAGGTAGTTTTCGTTTCCTCTTTGCAAAATTGGGCACTGGCTTCTTTTTGTCAACTGTTTGATCATCACTTGACATTTCTGACTCTGATGCACTCACTGGTAATGGTGGTGGAGCTACAAAGAATCTAGTAAATGTTTCTTTGAAGAATGTATAAGCGGTGGGGTTTTCTTTGAATGGGCTACTGAGACACATTTTGTTCATGAGATGTAAGGTTTGAGTGTACAATGGTTTGTAGGTAAACAGGCAGTATATGATATTAATAGCTGTTTCAGGGGCTATATTGGGGTATTTATAGTTTAGATGTGGTGGTGGAGGCTGATAAAAGTCTATAGAAGGGTTCCAGGCATTCAAAACTCGCAAGAATTCCTTTACCAACTTTGTCGTGTTAGAACTCTGTTCAGTCTCAGTTTTGTCGTTTGTAACTAGCTCTTTCTCAAAGGAATACTCAACAACCAACCTCCTGTGCGCTATTTCAAGCTGGTGAAGCCTCCCAAGAGATTCTTTAGCCCTTTCTACGCTGCTGAATGACGCGAAAACGTAGTTTCGTTTTTGCGAAGTTTCCCATACTTTTTCTGCACCAAAATGCTTCAGAAGTTTCTCCTTATCTTCCAATGAAAGTGAAGAAGGTAAATGTCTGATTATTAGTATTTTAGACATTGGGAAATACCTTTTTTCCCTAGGAGAGCTGTAAGTGTAAGTATGTATGTAGTAAGTATGGCTGATTGCAATTGTGATTGGTCGTCACGCAGAGTGTTTTTAGAGTTCCGAGTCGAAATGAGTCAGAACTTTTATTTTTCATCCACCGATCCTTGCTGCCTGTTCGTCCCTCCCGCAGTCAGAATGACACGATCACACGAATCAGAATATTTTATTGTTTCAAACAAACTGTGTACTGATCAGGAACGGAGGTTTCAAATATTTACAGATTATTCGATTTAGAACAGTGCAATTCGAAACTACGAAAAATAATACTAATTTACTGAAAAACAATCTAAAAGTCAATAATCTATTTGACGAAATACGTTCGTACGAACAGTATTGTATGAGCTTCCCAATTTTTATCTCTTAAGTCAACTTTTTTACTATGTCCATTGACCGATTTCAGCCACGGCAACTGTATATTCTGGACAGGCATATTTAACTCAGATATATAGTTGTCAACACTGTATCTTGCTCGCAACGCAACTGACTTCGGCGTTGTCCTAATAAAACGCGATCACGCGACCATTGCAAGTTCACGCGAACGTTCGGTCGTGCAAATCCTATCGGCCAATCTATAGGCCAACAACTGATCGCCATCCACCGCGGACGCGAGCTGAAAACTAGGTATTATTAAAAATTTATTTAGTTATAGAACCCTATTACAATGCGTGATCTAACACGTACTTAGCCATTTTATTATACGTCTTTTGCATGGTCTTGTGTTTTGGTTGACTGACATTTGTTTTGTTTGTTGTTTTTGTATTTTTCACCGGAGGAAAAGTAATAAAAAGTGCATTTTATATGAGATTTACGGTATTTATCTTAGTCTTATACAAAAGCAATGGCAGATGAGCCAGAAAGAAAGACAGCTAAAGTGGTAGTATTGGGAGATATCGGCCGAAGTCCTCGCATGCAGTATCACGCTTTATCTCTTGCAAACAATGGTCTCAGAGTCAACATCATCTCCTACGTGGAGACTACGCCACTGGCAGAGATATTAGAAAACCCCAACATCACTATTTCCAAACTAAATCCTTTAGTTTTTGATAAGGGGCCAAAGTTGATCCGGTACGCGGCAAAGGCGCTATGGCAGACGATAAGCCTTGTGTTGACCCTGTTCGTGACTGGAAAATGTGATTACGTGCTATGCCAGAATCCGCCAGCAATCCCAACGCTGCCAGTTTGCCGATTTTACTGCCTGGTGACCAAAACAAAGTTCATAATAGACTGGCATAACTATGCGTTTTCCATTATGGCTCTAAAGTTACCAGCAGACCATTACCTGCTGAAGCTTTCGAGGAGTATAGAGAGATATTTTGGGCAGTCGTCTCAGCATAACTTCTGTGTCACTTATGCTATGAAGGTGGACTTGCTGGAGAATTGGAACATTGGGTATGAAAGATATTAAGTTTACTTAGTCCAAATCGTAGTACTCTGACTAATCTGTGGTCCAAATAGGTCCCTATAGGCTCAACTTGAAGTGCTGTCCATTTTACAGCAATCTGGCTCTACAACTACTCTATCAAATCACATTATATCAGTAGCTCATTTATTAATGCAAATGTTTGTGAGGATACATTAAAAAAAAGACAACAAAAACAAACATTCACACACTCACACCCCTGCACTAGGATTCCCTGTGTCGCAGGTGGCATGGACACATACAACACATCACAACATCCAAGACCCGAGAACAAACATTCGTGTTCGTCACAAATATTTGCCCCGGCCGGGGATCGAACCCGGAACACCAAGCTTCGTAGGCAGGGTCACTACCAACTAAGCCACGGTGTCGTCATTCACGTCACATAGAGAATACAAAAAAATCTTGTGCAATTATTAATAAATAGTTAGACTGTTAAGAGTATAAATAGGTAGGTAAAAATAAAAAAGCCACTTAGATTAAGTACTTTTTGTAAGTCCTATTTTGTTGTGCCCTTACAGGGTGTATGTTTGATACTCATTTCAATTTAAGACCATTATGTACAATGTATAATGCAAATAAACATTTGAATTTGAGATGCAAGGTCATAACTACAGGACTGATTTGAAACCAATTTTTGGATGTAGGTTAAAGCTCGAATACTTTGCACAAAGTCACAGACCAGTGATTATTATTATTTATATTCTTCTTCTTATCGTGTCACTAGTTCTTTCGAACCAGAGTGGTGAAAGGGTTTCAAATGCGCCTCGAATAGGCTTCTTTAGTGCACTTTATTTATAATTTATATTACACAGCAGCTTAAAGTTAAATTACTTCAACATACAGACAAATCCGAAGGTTACAAATACTTGCTCAATTTTTCAGAGCCACAGTCCTGTATGACAGGCCACCGAAAATATTCCATCCAATCTCCATCCATGAGAAACACAGCTGGTTCTTGAAGATTAGTGAGCAGTATCCAGAGTTCAAATGCTCGGGTCGGGAAATGCTAAACCAGCCAGTGGGGGAAAGAACTGCTTTTACAGAGGTAAAAACTAGCTTCTTCTTCTTCTTATCGTGTCACTAGTTCCTTCGAACCAGCGTGGTGAAAGGATTTCAAGTGCGACTTGAAGAGGCTCCTTTGCTGCACTCGACACATGTTTTCGAAATTTTGGTTCTATGACATGCTGGTTTCAACCTCTGGTTGTTATAAAGATCTGGTAGCCACTGGTTTATACAACAAGGAAGAAATAATAGTCTTCAGCAATCAATGCCTGTGCTATAGCAGTATGCAAGTTAAAAGGAGATTTTAAAAAAGTAGCATAAATATTTTGGTAGGTGGTTAATGGCGTAGTGGAAAGCAGACAAGATAGACCCGGGATTCTATTCAGCAGCACCAGTTGGACTGAGGATGAAGACTTTGGCATACTCATGGAGGCATTGCAAGGTACTGTACTGTTAGTAGGTATTTTACTTACTACTCGAAAGTAAACATGACGCCTGGCTGCCACGTGGCTCGGAACTTGATGCTTTCCCCGCTGCCCCGCGCGGTGCCCTTCGTGTTTCATCTTCCTCTAATTGCGAAGCCTTATCATTACCAAGTATTACAGGGCGCGGTACCCTTCGTGTGTCTTCTTCCTCTAATTCCGAAACCTTATCATTACCAAGTATTACAGGGCGCGGTACCCTTCGTGTGTCTTCTTCCTCTAATTGCGAAGCCTTATCATTACTTATCATTACCAAGTATTTTGGGGCGCGGTGCCCTTTGTGTGTCTTCTTTCTCTAATTGCGAAGCCTTATCATTACCAAGTATTATGGGGCGCGGTGCCCTTCGTGTGTCTTCTTCCTCTAATTGCGAAGCCTTATCATTACTATCATTACCAAGTATTACAGGACCTCTTCTCTATCAACATTATCCAATTCCACGTTGTTTTTTGCACAAACGTCATTCGAGCCAGGTGTCATGTTGATTCGCCCGAATTGTAACAACTTTTGGCATCTTCAAAAAGTTAGATAAAAGTTACAAATAAAGTTAATTACAAATCTTATGGATAATTATTATATCTTCTAATAAAATCTTGATAGTGTATTTTATTGACCTAATTCTGCATTTTTTTTTTTTTTTATTTAACCTATCTCGTCCCACTGCTGGGCAAAGGTCTCGACCCCGACGTCGCTTTCCGTCCTGAGGCACCCATGGCGTAGTGATGTTGGCCCACTTCTCGGGGTGCATACGGCTGACGTGGCCGGCCCAGTTCCACTTGAGCCTGGCCGTCTTGTTGCCCACGTCCGCTATACCTGTCATGGAACGCAACATGGTGTTTCAAACTCGGTCTATACGGTTGAAGCCGAGAATACTGCGTTCCATTGCCCTCTGACAAATCTTGATCTTGGATTTCTGTGCCTCAGTCAACGACCAGGTCTGAGCACCATAGGTTAAGACGGGCAGGATGCACATATCGACAAGTTGGCGCTTAAGTGTCAATGGAAGGTCGCCTTTCATGTGCTCCTTCATGGACCAGTAGCTCTTCCAGGCGTGATCGACCCTCCGGTCGACCTCTTTGTCCTGCCTGTTTTCGAAGGATGCTAACTGGCCCAAGTAGAGATACTCGTCGACATAATGTATTTCCTGCCCATCTACCAAGATTTTACGTTTGGTGCTATTGGTCATGATTTTGGTCTTTGTCTGGTTATATATAATATAAGTTTTTTCAATTTCTTCCTGCATTAATAAAATTTAATTCACATTTTTTCTAGTGTATGAAACAACCTACAGCCTCACAAGCAGATTGCCTAAACTAATCTGTGTCATAACTGGCAAGGGCCCTATGAAGGATCATTACATACAACAGATATATTCCAAGGTAAAATAAACCACCAAAAGTTCTTCTTCTTATCGTGTCACTATTTCCTTCGAACCAGTGTGGTGAAAGGATTTCAAGTACGCCTCGAAGAGGGTCCTTTCGTGCACTCGACACATGTTTTCGGTTCTACGTCATGCCGGTTTCCTCACGATGTTTTCCGTTGCGAGAACGTGGGATGCAAACATAGATTTTTTCGACCGTTAAACCCATTTACGCATGACTGCCACCGGGATTCGAACCCGCGACAGTCATATCGCAAGGGAAGGGCCTCATCCACTCGGCCACCACGGCCCCCAAAAGTTCTGACAATCATATTTGTATCATAATCTGTCACCGAGGAGTAAACAACTTGTATAGGTTAAGAAAAAAAAATAACAACTGAAAATAAAATTATTCTGTAACAGAGTAGGTACTCGGCTGGGACAGTAAAATGTTACTCGGCCGAGACAGTAAATGTTACTCGGCCGAGACAGTACAATGTTACTCGGCCGAGACAGTCAAATGTTACTCGGCCGAGACAGTGAAAGCTTACTCATCACTCGCTCAGCTGAGCACTCGGCGCTATGTTTATTTATACGTACCGAGTACTCGGCCGAGACACTAGTATGATAATATGAAAAATAAAATAATAACAGGCCATTGTTTTCAGAGCTGGCAGCACGTAAGCGTGGTGACGCCGTGGCTGGCAGCGGGCGACTACCCAACCATGGTGGGCAGCGCCGACCTCGGCGTGTGTCTCCACACCAGCTCGTCTGGCCTCGACCTGCCTATGAAGGTGGTGGATATGTTCGGAGCGGGCTTACCTGTATGTGCCGTTGACTTCCTGTGGTAAGTTCTCACTGATCTAAATATAACTTTTCTGTTTTTTACGTTCATGCTTTGTCCATGTGTCAACCAAAGATCCATGCTGAAAATTAGCATTGCAGTCTACTGCAACACATAGCATGAACCTTTTATGACTGCACTGTACATGCACATACTATTAATCTGAGTACCTACTTACCTATTGTTTTGTCATTGTGTGCTTGTAGTTCACTAAAAAAAAAACTGACTACTGTTGTAGCTGATGTGATCAAATGAAGTTATAATCACACATGCAAATGTTAGTTACTTATTCATGAAAAAAATTGTCAGATTGAAGAGCCTATAATAAGAAATACACAAAATATTCCAGTTTTTAGATATATACGCCATAATGTTATGTTGATGTTAAATCTAGAACTTCCATGCCCATCTATTTATAGTCCACTGGCTACCCATTAGGGGCTAATATGGAAAAACTTTTAGAAATGGTGGACTGGACACCCCATCTTTACTTGAAAACAGGTAATTATATTTTTGAAAGTTTGGTATTATCACAGGTATTATGAAATTGATCTCTTGTCTGTTTTACTTTCCAGCTTGGATGAGCTAGTTCAAAATGGTAAAAATGGTTATATATTCAAAAACAGTGCAGAACTATCAAAGCAGATAGTCACATGGTTTGAAGATTTCCCTCATAATGAGAGCCAGAACAGGACGGCAGAGAAGATGCGCCGAGAACTGACTAAGTTTCAAGAATCACGATGGGAGGAGAACTGGAATCTGAGAGTCAGAAAGTACTTTGAAAGTTGATTATGAATTTGTTAAGTTGATTGTTGTGTAGTCTGTAAGTGTATTTTTGTAAGAAATTTAATTTTTTTTTATAACTGAATCACATTACATTATTATGAATACAAATTGTATTTTGATTGTTCCGAGATAGTGTGTTTTGAGTGTACTGTACACTAGCTAGAAATGGCATACACAGAAGTAAAGCTTTAGAATTATATTGACAAAAATATATTTAATATCACCACACTGTCACTTACACTAATAGTCTTTCAATTTCTTGCTGAATGCCTTGTATCTGAGGCTTGAGTTGCGAGCCCTCGTTGATGGTGATGGAACAGGCGATGATGGGGCGCGAGACGCCGCACGCGCGCCCGAGGGCCTGCTTCGAGCGCACAAACACGTACGGCACGTTCTTGTCCTCGCACAAGATGGGGATGTGTAGTACGATCTCCAGCGGCTCCGCGTCGGCCGCCATGATGATGAACTCTGACAGACCACGATTAAGCGTCTTGGTCGCCTCGTTAGCTCCTTTACGCAGCTGCTTGTAGTTGGAAGCCTGCTGTACCAAGTTGAGGATCTTGGCGGTGAGAGGAGCGTCCGCCAGCGGGTACGCTTTGGGATTCACGGCGGCTTCGGTTTCGGCCTGAAAATGACATAGTTGTTGAAACGTGATATAACCTCAAAATATTAGTTTGGAATACCGTGAACATTGACTAAAACTATTACTGCTGACACGGGCACTGTAAGCATTGGTTTCTCAATAAACTGGAAATGCTAGTAATGTATTGTAATAATAGAAACACGTGCAACTTACCATGCTTTACGGTTACCGGAGTGTTGGTCTAAAACTCAACCTCTCGGCGATTTCTCGCTTCACTGAGGAACTTGGATGAGTGGAAAAATAAATTCGGCGTAGTTCTATGCTTTTGCAACAGAACTCGTACTACACAATTATGTACCACAAGAGACACAAATATTCACGCGTGTCTGCGAAACGACAACAACAAATTCCGAGGCGGGGGGGCGGCGGGAAGAGCGTTCGACTTCGACGCAAATGAACGAAGCAAGCAAGCAAAATAAAGGAGTGTTTAAACAGAAAAACGACCGCACATACGGTCGGAAAGTTGACTCCCTTTTTCCGATCAGTCAGTCGGAGAATAGAGGTCAGTGGTCGGAGATCAATATTCCATCCGACTGCACTACGTTGCCAGCTGCATTTAATTACTTTTTCGTCTGTGGGTCGATTTATACATTTGCGTTCAAAATAGCCTCGTTGTTTTTTATTTTTTGTAATATCGTGATTTTCGACATTTTTGTGTACAAACTTAATTTTATTGATAGTTATTGTTTTACACGGCCACCACTTGAAGATGAAACAAACGGACTATTATAGAAGTTAGGGTTTTCGCTTTCTAAATATATCTGAAAGAGTAACCATCTTACTAACTCGCAAGTAAGTGCCAGCAAGACTAGGCTGCCAATCAAAACTTTACAAGAAATCGCTGTCTCATACGCGTAACTGCAAATTTACTTACTATTATAATAGAGGTAAATTGGAACCTCAACTCCTCAAACCTCGATGGAACTCACTAAACATTCAAGGTCTATGAGCTGCCAATTCTTGAATCAGTGGAGTAACTTCAAGGAGCTGCATTATTTTCTATTGTCAAATCAACAGCCTGTGGGCGATTTGCATGACAATGGAGCATTAACAATTTCATGTTTATTTGTTACAGCTATTTTCTTAATAGTAGTCCTCCATTATTGCCATATATTATTTTTATAGGGACCAGGCCGCAAGGAAGGTCACCCATGCGATGGATCAAGCAAATTAACTCTGCCGTGAACCTTGCATGAGTGTACCAGAACAGACGTTCAAGAAGACCATAACTACTCTGTCAAGTCGCAAAGAAGAAGAAGTCCTCCATTAACCTCTAGAAAATAATAAATAGCCATGAAGGAAGAAACTGCTGGAGAAAATGAGGCTTCATTTGAAAGAAACTCTTCAATAACTGTAAAAAATGAACCAGTAGCAGTGAAGGAGGAGATTACTAGTCAAGATGGTTCTTCAGACAGCATTCCTTCAATTATCATAAAACAAGAACCAGTGCCAATTAAGGAAGAAGTTACTAGTGAAGATGAACATTCTTTCAATGGAAGCACTTCAACAATTTATGACCAAGTGGAGGTAGAGGTTATTATTGAAAAGATTAAAAGCGAAGATGATGGTAGTTTTAGTGGAAGCCACTCAAAAACTACCAATCAAGACCGAGAAGCAATGGTGGAAGAGGGTACTAGTGAAGAGGAAGAGGTTGATAAAACAACAGCAGACAATGACCCCAACAGTACTCCTGAAAGAAACTCTTACCCTTGTCACTTGTGTGATAAAACATATCTCTCAAAATATTATTTAAATATGCATTTAAGAGTTCATTCTGTGGGAACATCAGTAACTTGCAGCATATGTCAAGAGGCTGTTGATATGAGTCATCTGACGAAGCACATGAGAGAACACAGAGAGAAGACCTATGCCTGTGAGAACTGTGATAAAACATTCAAAAGACAAGATCATTTAAAAGGGCATATGAGATTACATACTGGTGAAAAGCCATATACCTGTCACTTATGTGACAAAGTATTTACTCAACAGAGTTATTTAAAAAAACACTTGATTGTACACACAGGAGACAAGCCTTACATCTGCAACATCTGTCAGAAAACATTCCACACACCTCACAATTTGAAATCGCACATAATGACTCACACCGGGGAAAAGCCTTATGCCTGTAACTCATGCGAAATGACATTTACCCAAAAAAGTAATTTGAAAAGACACATAGTTATACAACACACTGGTGACAAGCCAAATGCCTGCAAGGTATGTGAGAAGTCATTTCCAAGAGCCAGTCAATTAAAAACGCATATGAGATTACACACTGGTGAAATGTTATATGCCTGTAGTGTATGTCAGATATCTTATACTAGAGCTGACCATTTAAGAGAACACATGAGGTTACACACTGGGGAAAAACCATATGCCTGTAAAATATGTGAGAAGACATTTCATAGAGCTGATAGTTTAAACACACACTCAAAGGTACATGGTGAAAAGAAATATGCCTGCACATTATGCCACAGGACATTTTATAGATCTGGCCATTTGAAAAGTCATATGAAGGTACATTCTGAAGTAAAACCTACTACTTAACTATTGTCCTAATTAAATTTTGACCTTAATTATTAAATCATTTTTTAGTAATCTCCATCAATAAAGTTTGATATACATTATACATAGAATTTATAAATCGCAAGAAGATATTCTACATTCAGAATTGAGATATTAAACATCACACAAGGCAATCTTGCCCCAAAATAAGTAGTTTATAATGTAAGGGGTTATGGGAACTAGAAAAACACGATAGAATACTTATTTGTACTTTTTTGTAAATAATATCAGGAGTAGTATACACACATCGGTAGTGTAACTTAGTTTACAAGATGTAGCGTTGTGATATTTTGATGTTTGTGAAACATGCATAAATAAATTTATTCTAAATGCCTACATACTGTTCCTGTTTTTTCTTGCTATTGTGCTACTATACTATTCGTGAAAACGTATAATTGGTTTTCTTGGAGCAAACAACTCATAAACTCACCTAGCTTAAAGTTATTTGAAAATGGAAGAATAAAATGAAACTACATATTGGGAATAATCTTAGGGGTTTATAAAACTAAAATAATCAACTGTTTAGGAATATAATAATTATTTACACTTAAAAAATAATCATAATACTAGACAGGTTTTTTGAACTGGTTGTTCTGTTGATTATTTTGTTGTTGATTCTGATTATTGAATTGTTGGTTTTGTTGATTCTTATTGAATTGTTGATTCTGGTTATTGAATGGTGGATTTTGATTCTGGTTGTCAAATCTGTCAGGTTGGTTCTGATGGTTCTGAGCCTGGCTGGAGAGAAAGGCGAGGTGGCCCTTGGGGCATTTGTTGGCGTAGTGGCCTTTGTTGCCGCACTTGAAGCAAGTCACCTGGAACAAGATGATTTCATAAGAGCCTGAACATTTAGCTCAGTGATGCGTTGCAGAAGATCTAGCAGCACTGGATTATTCAATTATAAAATATATCTACAGTAACCACACTGAACGAATAAGTTTCAAAAGCTGTGAGCTGCAGGCTACTGAGGAACTTCAGTTAACTTTGGAGACTCATCATCGGTGACCATACTGCAAATTTTAATTTATTTGTTGATAGACAAGCAGCTTTCGCTGATGTGTCTATGTCAAACAGCTAATATATATTTGGATAAAATAAAACAGAAAAGTATAACCCACTCAATTCCACTGTTAAAAATATGAAGTACCTCGTCCAATGGTTTGTGCATAAGCCGCTGCATGCGGAAGTGGTGGGGTTGAGGCCCCTGGCCGGGTGCTCCGGGTCCTCCGGGCGCAGCCGCGGGCGCTTCGCCCTCGGCCGCGGTTAGCTGCCGCATCATGCCGATGTTTCGGAGGCGGTTATCCTCCTGATGCTGCGCTGCTTCCCTTTGCTAGAGTGATAAGCAATAAAACCAGAATTAGGTACTCTGCAGGATGATTTTAGACTTTACAAAGTTGTGGTCTGCTGCAACTGGGGAATAGGCAGAAAGTGGTATAGGATATCTTACTGATGACACATTTATGCCAACAACTTGTCGAAGCAATCTTCTTACTCTGATCCCACTTAAGTATGGTTGGCACAACATTCTTACTCCATTTGTCTCTCAGCCAACATTATTATTATTATTTGTTGATAGACGAGCAGCTTCCGCTGATGTGTCTATTACACTGTGTTGGATTTTTTATTAGTATTGTGTCACTTTTTTTAACATAGTCTTGTTGGTTTGTAACCAAGTGTCGAGTTTGTTCTTGAATGAGTTTATGGATGCTGCAGAAACATCATCTTCTGGCAATATCTCAGTACCAATACCTGTTTTACTCATATAATTTTTTAACGTTGCAAAGACCATCCATCATTTATTGGCCTCTCTATATCTACTTGTATGACTGTCCACAATCATCTTCAGCAGCATACATCCAAGCAATAGTTGCTAAATAAGTAATGGTTGACTTACATCTGGCGGCATCTTGTGGCAGGAGTTGGCTTTGTGTCCCACACAGGAGCAGAAGTGGCATACAGGCAGCGAGCGCTTTGCGTCTGCCTTCTGGTCCGGAGGTGCGGGCAGCTCGAAGCGAGGATGCATGTACTTGCAGGCGGCCCCCTGCGGGCACAGCCCCGCTAGGTAGTTGCAGCACAGCACGCGGCGCACATGACGGTGCCGGCATTGTGGGCCGTGCCGGCAGAACCCGCGGTCATACCTGAACAGGGGGAGCTCAAGAGAGGGGGCGAAGCTCATGTGGCGTAAGGAAGATATTCATGTGGGGTGGGGCAGAGATTTATGAGAA
The DNA here is from genome assembly GCA_932526365.1 of Lobophora halterata. Classification (NCBI taxonomy): domain Eukaryota; kingdom Metazoa; phylum Arthropoda; class Insecta; order Lepidoptera; family Geometridae; genus Lobophora; species Lobophora halterata. Next base: position 10,513,033 of record OW052013.1, read on the forward strand.
AACTACATAAATCTTATGTAAAAACTACTTGACGACCAAGTGTTCATAAAAGTGACACAAAACTATTAAAAAATGCAACACTAAGTGTCATAGGCACATCGGCGAGAGCTGCTTGTCTATCAACAAATAAATTTTCTATTAGTAGGGTTTTAAGATACTCATATATTATGCCTATATTATTTCTGTTACTTCATCATGATAATTACAGTATATTATACTTCTCGTATGTAAAAATATAAACATACCATGGACAGTCTTTGATCTTGCTCTCGGGATCAATGTGCAGAAACGGGCACTCCTTATTATGACATGCGTTGAACCGTGCATAGAAGTAGCACTCCGGCATCTTGGACATGTCATACTCGTGGAGGAACTCGCATTGATCGCCTTTCTTGCACAGCCCGCGCAGCCAATGCTTGCACACCACTGTGCGGTCGCCACGGACGTGACGGTACGGACATTGCGGACCGTTGTTGCATTCTCCCAACTGTGTGTAGAACTCACACACTGCCGCGGTGGATTCTGGAATAAGTTTCACTCATAAACATTAAATATTCAAACCTCATGAACTACTGTTGTAATGTAGAAAATATCGTTTTGTACCTACTTTTGTTTAGGTTATGATCAGCTAAACTGAAGAAAGGTTATTTATTTTTTGTGTTGTGTAGAAAGCAATAGTTAATTATAGAAAGTAAAGAAGCCTTCAAAGGTGTACTCATGAGAGATGCGGCACTTACTGTCCATTCCTGGGAACGGTAAAGGTAGAGCTCCAAACTGTTCCTCCAATGCATAATCGATGTCGAATTTGATATGGTCCACGTTAGCTACGATAACTTCCATTTTGACGATAAATATCAACAAATACTTTAGAAATTAATCCATATAATAATCAGATAAACTCATTCAGGGCACGCACGCAAATGACGCAAATATTTTTTTTAGGGTTCAGTTCAGTCAGAACTCAGAATAAAGTTGGCAATAATAAAACGAATGAATGAGTCTGTTTAGTGAGCATTTGAGTTAAAAATAAATTAATTTTATTAAAGGGGCTTACGAATGGGATATTTTAAGGATTTCTTTCAGCACCAATTTAGTGCGGCACGGAAGGTGCCAGCTAGATTAAGCCCTCCTCGACACCATTGCGTGCGGTGGAGTGCGTACGTTCAGTGTTGCTTTGCTGTCACACTACATCACACTGCCTACATAACTACATTACAAACATAGACTCGAGCTTTACCCGAACTAGTTTTTTTCCTCCGTTCCCGAACCATACCCGAATGAGCGTGAGCGCACGGCTGTCTTACTCAATACCCATAAAATAAAGTGCTCAGTGCGCCTAAAGAAGTTTTTAATATGCACAATCATATTATTGTTGATATGTTAGCCTGTGTAAAGAAGGATTAAGATACTATTTTGTTATGTGTTTTGATAAATTTTCATTTCGTCGTTATGTCTGGGAACCCTACCATAATGTTTGGTGCTTCGTACTTAGCAGTTTTTAAAATAACTAGATATAACTGATATTTGACATTGACTTTTTTGATATTTTGCGTTTGGTTTAAAGTTGCCTTCTAATCGAAAAAAGAAAAAACTTAATGAAACTACTTAAAACGGAACATTAAAATTCAAAAACAAACCAATCCACCTCTCGCAAATAAAGCATGATTTAGCTCGTTGTTTCGTTGAAAGAAAGCAGAGGATAGAAATGAAGGATAAAATCCATCTCCAAAGACTGGAACAAACTACATTAGTACTCTGATTAATCTATGTGTGGAACAAACTTTGACAGCTGATAAAATTAATGTTGTTGTGTTTGTTGCTTCTTTGTTTTTTGTGGTTTTTCTAGTGATCTTTGTACTGATGAACGCTGAAATTTGAGTATAAATACAACAAAATGTCTATATCCGACCTAAAACACACATTACGCAAGTATGAGTTCCCTACCTGCGCCAAGGAAGCTCTCATTAGGATAGGTAAGTTATGACTCCGAGCTCCGACCACAAAAAGACAATTTAAAGATTTACCCAGTGTTTAAGTTAGTCTCTGTTACTTGCAGAGCAACTATTAGTTGGGCGTGGAGCCCCTTCGAGCAAGCAGTTGGATGTGGCTATGGATATAATCGCGGAATTCGTGTTTTGCGAGACCGACCGCCGCGGCACACGCCGGGTCGCGGCGCTCAGTCCCCTGCAAGAGTTGCAGCTGATTGACGTGATCTGCGACTACCTGAGCTCGTGCGCGAACGAGATCACGAAGAATACCGTGTTCCTGTCTCTGTTCGGCAGCATGGAGGGGCTGCGGAGGCTGAAGATCTTGAGCATCCTCGCCAGCATGGGAGTATCGGCTTCTAGCACTCCTGTAAGTGGAACCTACCTGTGGTTTTCTACTAATTACCATCCTCATTCAATAAATTATAGTGTTTTATGAAAAGCTCCCGAGTTCTAACCAAAGATATATTTAGAGAATTGGGAGGAAGGAACTCCACTGGAAGTAAACCATAATAAGTATACACCGTATGCCTGAAACTGAAATGCAGTGCCATCACTGCTCTTTCTCAATGCCCATAGAGGCAGGTATCAAGAAAAGATAAGATATAAGATAAGAAAAATAATGCTCTTGCAGGGAAGTACCTAACTTAACATGTTTTTTTTTCATATTTATGGATTTAGCATTAAAGAGAAGTTAGTACATACAGGCCTAAGACTACCCTTCATCATCAGGAACCATATAAGACTAATGATCAATGTGAATTCCCAGCTTAAAAATACTCTTTCATCTGCTTCTGTATTAAAATGCATGCAAATTGCAGGTGCTTTTAGCAGTGGGCGTGTGGCTCCAGCAGATGGGGTGCTCATCTTCCCAGTCCTTGCAGCTGGTGGAGAGTGTGACCCGGGACCACTTTTTCCTGAACACTTCCAACCAGGCTGCGCTGCGCTTGCTGGCCACCGCAGCACCACAGTTTGTGGCCAACTTCATCACAGCACTTACTGAGCTATACATGCAGGATAGCCAGGGGGTGAGGAAGATGCCGCCTCAGAACCTGTTGGAGGTGGTCACTTCCTGGGTAAGGTCATCTCCTACTGATATACTAGACATACTTGATAAACTTGAGCATATTTTGCGGTTTATACATTCATCATCATCTTGGTAGATACATCCATCTGGTTCTTAGTTTACACAGCAATTTTCATTTAATGTTATTTTAATACAAACCTTAACTGGCTCTAACCAAGCTTTGTGCTTGTAGAAAGCTTGTAGAAAGTGAAAACTGATAAGTTAGTTACCATTTGCTTTGTTGATCAAGGTTTATTAACTACATAAGAAGTTACCAGTGTAGTAAGTCTTTATCTACATATCACATACTAGTATGTGATACATAAGTAAATTGTAGATAACATTAACTCAACATGTAGGTAGGTAGGTAGGCTAACCATAAACTGCAGGTTTTCAAGGATACACGTAGGTATGGTCACTTCCAGGTCTGCACCAACCCAGGGTTGTGCATGAGCGCACAGCTGAACCCGGCTGCGCTGCCGAGCGGCGCCATTCCAATGGCGGCCGTCACACCGCTCGCCGGCCTCGTGCAGTGGTGCGCGCTGGCTCCGCTCTACGTCGAAGAAGGTATATCCTCCTGCTCCGGTTTATGATTTTTGACGCCTGCAACTTCGTTTGCGTTGCTAATTAACAAAATTCCTTTCTTTGTCTGCAATTTTTCCTCATGACCTTTTAGACAGTAAGTATCAAGCCAACTAATCAAGTCACTTAATTAGGGTTGACATTATCACCGCCATTGCTTTCCCACCATCCAACAGATTTTATCACTTCACAGATGCGGAAATGGTAGAAGTAACTACCCCTTTCAAAAGAATAAAGCTTGAAGCCGACCTCCAGAGCTCCACTATCAAGCAAGTGACTCACAAGCGTCTGACGGAGGCTGAACTGTACACTAAGTTGCATCTGGGGGTGCTGAACAGCCTGCGCGCGGGGCGGAGACCCATGGGTCCTCCGACGGCGATCAGCGCGCACCTGATATCGGCTCTCACGGGGAGAGTGCAGGCCTACGGGCATCAAATCGTCAAGAGAGGAGGCAAGCTGCAGACTGATGAGAAACTGCAGGTGAGCTTTTAACACAAGACTAAAGCAGCAACCTAGCATGCGTTATTTTTTAAATGTTTTTAAAATACTAAATTTCCCTTATTAATACAGTTATAAAACCATTTGCATCTCAGATGCTGTTAATTTTTTCTGTAAGATAAACCCTAATCTGTCTCATCACTAACATTAATCAGGTCATTTGGAATGGTCAGCAGAACAACTCCCTTTCGGCATTGTAGGGATATTAACAAATAAATGTTGTATGTATAACTATCATATAGGTACTCTTATAGTTGGGTTTTTTGGGAACAACCTACATCCAGCAATGGATGGAAATGATGATGATGATGAAGTACTCACATTCACCATTTAATGGGAAAATACTTCCTCTTGTATGATCCTTTATAAACACTGCATGACATAGACTTATCAGCGAAAGCTGCTCATCTAGCCTCAACAGGATTCAGTCTGTTTTGTCCCACTGTAGGTGCACTATGGGAAAAGTATAAAATATTTTGTTTTTTCCAGAACTGCCTAGACCGAATAGGGCAATCTGTCCAGGTGGCCTTAGCTAATGGCTGTATTTATGGCAATATCAACAGCCTCCTGGCTTCTCTGGACACCCTCCCCGAGAATCGGCTGCTCCGGATTGTCATTAATACCCACCAGCCAGCTATGTGACACCAACACAGCATCTGGTCTCGGACTAACAGTGTCATCAAGACTTGAGTGACGTGGCCATATGTAACACTAAAAAATGTTACATACTCTGTGGAACTGTGGGAATAATACTATTAGGTAGGTACTAGGTAAATACTAAAATTATTAAAAAATATTCATTCTAATTATCTAGAGGTTCTTCTCTACATTCTATGAAGGGAAATGTAACTGAATAATAAGTAAGTTATACAGATTTAATAGTTTAAGGTAAGAAATAAACACTGTGATACTGTACTTATCTATTTTATTTTAAATTTAAAATGGCTTAAACCTACGGTTCTGTTTGATCTGAGCAATCTTCCTCTTATCCTCTTCAAACTTTTGCCTCAAAGTGACAATGTGCTTCATTTTGGACTCTCTTATTTGGAAGGTGTAGAAGTTTTTGAGTTCTTTCCGTTTCTTATTCTTCTCTTCCTTTTGCATTATTTTGTTTTCCACCTTTTCTGAGCGTGCAAAGCTTTGTACTTTGCCTCGTTTGGTGACAGTCACCCATCCTTCATCATCAGCTTGCTCTAATTCCTTCTCTTTATTTTCAACTTTTTTAATGGCCTCATCATGCTTTTTCATGAAGGATTCTACTTTTTCTTTTAAACTTGTCTGTGTCAGTATTGAGCTGTTGTACTGCTCTATCCATTTGTTCATGCCTGTCAGTATTTTGTGGGTGTCTGAGTTCATTGGTTCTAATTCAGATAGTTTCAATGCGTTATCCAGTTCTGCTACTTTACTGAAGACAACATAACCTATTTTAAATGTTGGTTTCTGCATTATTGGCATGAATTTATCTGTTGAAGACTCTGTACTGTTGGGCTTGAGGCATAGCTGAACTGACTCGACTTTACCTGCCTCTTTGAAAGCATTGGCGATCCCTTTCTCGTCGGCGTAAGGAGGAATATTGACCACAAACAAAGTCCGTCCAGAAGGTTTGGGTTTCGTGTGTTCTCGCACGGAATGTTCCTTAAGATATATCGTGTGCGGGGATACAGAGTCTCCGTTTAATCGTAACTCTAAAGCTGAAAATAAGAAAAGTTATATATAACAGTTTTTGAACGGTTGGCGGACTAGGCTTCTAATTTGTAATTCACAACATGTACCTCTGAAGTCATTTGCTCGTTTCGTTGATTTCATCTTTTATGTAAATAATCAAATTACTGAAACGTAGATTTTACGAGTTATAGTCGTGTCGTGTTCCTGTTCTACATAATCATCTAAATCTAAAGCTCGAAGACAACGTAAGATTTTTCTCTAAACTAAACCACAGATTTGTCAGAGTACTAACAAATAACTAAACCAAAGAGAATATAACCACTTAAACTAAACTAAAACTGGAACATGATAAAGTTCTAGGACGGTTTTTCTTTGTTAAAAAAAGTGAGGTTATTTTCTTTTTTTTTAAATTTCCTATTACGCATGGTAAGGCTAAAGTTATACTACCATACCGCCTTGTCCGTCAGTTTTCATTTATCGTTAAATACATATACAAAATTTTGTCGAGGATTCTCGAAGATGTCAGTGGTTGACCATCGAGAAATGGAATCTCGAAGTTTTTGACCAACACGAGGTCGAAGCGGCGATGATGATGATGACCACTGGACACATCATCGATCGCTTTGACCTTGTGGGAAGCGTGATAATAAGGGTCGAGTTACCTCTTCGCCCTAGCTTTTACTTCGATTCATTCGATTCATCGTCGTCGTTTTTACATCAATCATGATTGTCAAATGTCAAACATTCCCTTTTTGTGACTGTCAAAATTTACCAGCATTGCCAGCGTGTACTTTACGTACTTTTTATCACCTTTTCCGCAACCATAGGTATAAGAAATAATCAATTCTTATACCTATGGTTGCGTAACTTGTCTTTTAAACAAGTTGTTGTGTCTATTTAGTGATACGTAGACAATATTATGGATATTGAGTTATTAAATAATTTCATAGAAACTATACTGTTATAATCAAGGTTTTACAAAAACAAACATACAACAACCAACTACAATCGGACGGTTCAAGTGACCGTAGGCTAGGCACCACAGGCAATTCACAGTGAAGCAAAATACGCATTATTGTTTACTTCGACGCCATATATTTTTCAGATAATTTGATTTAGAAACTAAACTACTGAACAGATTTTGATGATGGGACCAATCTGAATGTATATTCTCTTAAACAATTTTTTTTTTCAAATCTGTTTATTAAACAATAAAATTCTGATGTAAACAACAAAAATAATAGATCCATATCGTATGAAACTTAACTTACGTATTTTTTTGGAAATTGACGATGGCAGCTCTAAGTTTTACGTAGTGGCTATTGAAGTGTGTTGGCGGATTTTATCTGTTTTGGTTCTTAATTTGTCGTAATTTACGGCCATGTACGGTTATAATCTCGTTATTGACGAAATATTTTGTGATGCTATCCACCACTGTAAATAGTAAAGTGAAAAACACCAGGGGCCCGGAGAACTCCGACGCTCTAGATCGGGATGACAACAGCCAGGAAAACAGTACGAACCACAGGGTCAGAGGTTATGTCGGCTCGTACGATGCATCCTCTTCGTTCGGGGGACCCACCAGGGACGGGCATTTCCGGTCGCGCGGGCGCGGTTCCGAATTCCGAGCGTCGCGCGGCGGCAGGGGCCGCGGCGGTTTCCCGCCCCGCGGCGACCGCGACCATCTCGACAATCCCTACAAGTACAAGGAATCGCTAGCGCACAGCGTCACCGAGTCATGGTCGCAAGGGGCCGCCGGCAACAAGTGTTACGAGCGCGGGGAGCTGGCCGTGAGCCTGCCGGAGGACCCGCGAATCTCGAAGCTGCTGCGGCGGTTGTGCGCCGAGCAGGACGTGGACAAGTCACTAGTGATCTGCGCCAAGCTACAGGCTGCCGTCATGCTGCCGGACAACGCGCACTACATCCGGCGCGCCTACGAGATACTGGTGGACTCGCTGCTGGACGTGCTGTACGACGGGCCGGGGCCCGAGACGAAAGAGGGCGCCGCCGCAGTGTTGGGCCGCATCGGCTACGTGATGGGCCCGGATTTCAGGAAACACATGGACTGGATCTCTTCCATATATGCAGTGCACAACACCTCTATAAAGCACTTGCTGATACTCTCATTCACTGAAACTTTCCAACTTGACTTTCAGACACCGCATCTGGCAGAGTTTGCGGAGATGACTTTGGACAAATTGCAGACCATCATTGAGAGCACTGACTCGGCGGATGTGTTTATGGCTGCTATAAATGCAGTGATAGTTATATCAAATTCGTATCCTGAGCATTTCGCAAACCATTTTGTGGACACTGTCGACATTCTGGTCGGATGGCATGTTGACAGTGCACAGCCTAAGAAGACTAAGAATTTTGCACTTGAGTCAATGTTGAAATTGAGCCGGCATTGGCAAGCCGATGTTGGATTTTCTGTGAATTTACTCAATCAATTTGTGGAAGACATGGTGACTTATTCCAATGATTTGGATTCAGACAACAGTGATAAGGATGACCCTACGTCATATGAAGATTGTCTCCAAAAGATAACTGCATTTTTGAATGTATTCAATGCAGTGGTGAAGAGCTTAGGAACACTGTTGAGTCCCACAGTATCGCACAGCATATCCTGGTCATTTTTGACCGAAGTGCTGACAAAGATCCTGCAAGTATTGACCAATGCTTTGAATGATGAAGTGGACACTGACTTGATAATGGTAGGTAATGAATGCATCTGCCTATTATTAAAACATCTACAATCTAAGGCCACAGCTTGCATGCCAACATTGTTTTCCATTATAACTGTTGAATTGACAAGCTACTTAGATATTGACTCTATCGTCTGTCTCAGCGTGATCAACTTAATTTCTGTGACAATAAAAGAAATAGCTTCGAACCTGCCCATTGAGTTCATAACTCAGATTTTGGGACCTGAATCGTTGTTGCGCCCTCTCCGATTCTCTGAAAGCTCTGAGATACAAAGAGCCGTGATGGCGGTATACAGTAATCTGCTGAATTTGAAGAATATCCCGCTACTGCAGGAAGCCTACAGGTATGTGCTAATGGACATTCAAAATGCGTATTCGATTATAATACCTGATGTGAATATTATAAATGCAGACTATACAGAACTTTATAGGAAGGATGATGCTGAGAAGAACGTAATATTTTATCTGCAATGTCTTTCGGAGCTTGCCAATGCTAGCAACTCCATCATTGGAATGTGGGCCTTAAAACCAAGCATCTTAGAACTGCTTGCTATCAAAATGTGCCCAAACAATGAAAACCTGATCAAGTTGGCACCAGCATTGCAGTTTTCCGTTCTCTACTTGTTGTACTCTCACTGCAAAAAGAACAATCACTTTGTGGCATCAAGTGAACTGGTGACTAACAACCAGGCAAGAGCCAGTGACATTTTCGGTTTGTCGAAACTCAGCATCGGCGAGGTGACGGGAACCAGCCCCACTTCTGGCCACCTCACGGTGATATTGAACACTCTGAGTATGATATTCCATGACGAAATGCCAAAAGAAACATTGCTGCTAGCATTACACTGGACCTCAGAAATTTTCAATCATTTGGAAAAGTTTCTGCACATAGTGAGCCGATCCAAAGGATTTCTAGTTTTGCTCACAAACATGCTAACACTGGGATATAGCTTTGAACAAAGAATTGTCCTGCTTGTGCTTTCAAACTGCCAACTTTTGTTGAAGAATAATTTGGCGTGGAATATGATGGTTTTGAAAACAATAGCGGTACTTTGCATATTGCATATTGATAGTCAGGATAAACAGGTGTCTAAATTATGCAAAGAAGTTTTATTTGACTTGCCGTGGGACATTGTGCAACTGGAATTGGATAATCAATTGGTAAAAATATTCACAAGCCGAAAAACCAGTCTACGAATTCTAAACAGTGATACAAAATCGAATTCATTTAAAGAATATCTGATGAAGGGAACATTTTCAAATATGTCGCAACAGCACTTCAAGGTCGTCATCAACTATCTCCACCAGTTGGTATTCGATGACAAGAAAAGCATCATAGATATATTTCTGAACTCTTGGCCGATACAATCTGAAGAAGAAAACAATTTATTATTCTTCCGACAATGTGCATCGAAATTTTCTTCGATCGTTATGGGATGGAGTCTCTCAGAATTGGCCCATGCATGTATCGTTTCAAAGCTCAGAACTCCGTTAGGAAAACCTCAAGAGACTTTTACAAAAATAGAGTCAATCGTTAAATGCATCGCCAGAGACACTTCATCAACAGAATCCAAGTATGAGGGCTCCGAAAAACGCAAACTTGTTGATGTCATCGCCGCAGAACAAGCAAGAGCCCGCTGGGTCACGGAGTTCATGATATTCTTGGAGAAATATATTTACAACGCAGAAGAAGGCACGGCTACTGTGCTGCCCGCCGTTGCTAAGCCAGTCAAAACATTCTTCCACACAAACAGATCTACTTGTCGTGAATGGTTTAATAGGGTCCGGCCAGCGGCGTTGGCAGTGAGCTATTATTCTGGACATTACGGTGCCGCCGTGTATCATGCCTCATTGATCCTGCAAACAGCCGCTAACTCGACTACTAACATCGACATTGAGGCGATAACAATGAGTGTTAGTCGCGCTCTTATAAAGCTTAAAGAGCCTGAAGTCCTGCACGGTCTATACATTTGGATCAGACAAACCTTTGACAAGAAGTTCGTATGGTTGAAAGGGGCTGCTGAGCAAGCTAACTCAAGGCATGAGTTGGCAATCGACTTTTATAAAAAAATCATGAACTTGAAATCAGTCCACGACGAGAAACAAGATGATACCGCCAGTCCCTATCAGTTGGACACGAGAAGCAGTAGATTTATTGACGAACAAATAATGGAAAGCTACAAATATATTCAAAACTGGGGTGACATGCAGAATTGGAAGGAGAGTGTCGAACAAAGCATGCACAACTCTCAATGGGACTCATTCACGGATCTCAAAATGTTCGAAGATAACGCAGAAATTCCGCTTGAACTGAGCAACTGGGATATTTTGGAGAAAGATAGCAACGGAATACATAAAAATGCTTGTTCCTATCAAGGCTTGTTAAACAAAGTGGAATCTACTCTAGTTTACACAGCTGTGAATGTTTACTACAACCATTATGCGGGACAGTACGATGATATCTTGAAATACTGCGAAACGTTGCTCAACTCTGCTGCTGAAGAATTTTGCGGAAGTAATTCTGTGCACTTCCTCAAAGAGGTTGCAGTATTACAATTGGCTAATCATGGATTAACTCAAATAACAAAAGCCGGCAAAGCTATAAACAATCCTTTCAAGCCATCGACTATAAAAGAATATAAATATTGTACAGAGTTGAAAAATCTCAGTAGAATATCGTGGTGGAACCAATACTTCACTAAACTGCACCCTACCGAAGAGAACATTTACTATGCGGAGTGTCTTCGTCTAGATGTCGTGAAATCTGCTCGAAAAAATGCAAACTTAGCAATGTCTAGGAGGGAACTCTTGAAACATTTCAAACATAATTCGGCGTTTCAAATGTATTTAGGTCATGTTGATAATTTGGACGATTTGAGCGATCTACTTCTCGTATCAGCGAATACATACGATTTGGATATTTGGACTCTTAACAATGCGACAGCGCTGGGTGAACTCTGCAAGCTGGCCTACAATACGGATGAAACGAAAATGAGGGCTATTAATCTGTGCGCAAGCGTTTCACTGGGATTTTCTCAAAGATTGGCGATGGGGGAGCAGAGTTATGAATTGCGAGAAAAGGGCACGAGAATGCTGTTAACACTCTCCAAATGGGTTCAGAATGAGAATGAAAACGTGTTAGAAAGTGAATCACCGCTTAGAAAGTTCGTATCCGCGTTGCCTGAAATCGGACTTGTAGACAACAATGTGTCTGATAATGTGATTCCGCTGTCCGACTCTGCGGTAGGAAAATTGTTGCAGTTTGGAGTAAATCAATGCCCAGGACTAGCAAAAGCTTGGGCCAGCTTTGCAGGGTGGTGCTTCCGATGGGGAAGGAAGATGGTGGAATACAGTTCAAAAACAAGAGAGCAATTAACTGAAAACGACAAATTGCAAATCGAAAGCGTCATGATCGGATGTTCGCCTCAAGACTTCGAAGCCGTGTGTGAAATACTATCGAAAAATAAAGCTACTTGTGACGACGAAGACATAGATTGGAACGAGATCAACACATCGGAAATGATAGAGAGTCAGCTCCGTACTGTGCCATGTCTGAGCAATGCATATCCTGAACATCTCGCTTTGCTAGTAGATATCTGGCGCCAAGCTCAAAAAAGAGTTTTCTCCTATTTTGAACTTTCAGCTGACGCTTATTTCAAGTTTCTACAGCTTATTTGCGCTGCGGACTATATCAATCACAGTGGAGAAAATGCTGTAGTTAATGCGACGTTGAGGCTGCTTCGTCTGATTGTGAAGCATGCTATGGAGTTGCAGACGGTGCTCGAGTCCGGCTTAGCGAACACACCTACTCAACCTTGGAAAGTCATCATTCCGCAGCTCTTCTCGAGACTTAACCACCCTGAGACATACGTACGGAAATGTGTGTCAGACTTGCTCTGCAGATTAGCTGAGGACACGCCTCATCTGATCACATTCCCAGCTGTAGTAGGCGCCGTAGAACACGAGCAAAATGAAATTCAGTCTGAGCTAAACGTAGTCAGATCGTTTCTGTCACACGATACTGAAAGCCTGGAAGAAAATGAAGAGTTGGATGATTCGGCGAGTGATAATGTCGTAAACGATGATCTAAATTCCTGTTTTCTGGATATGGTGGAAACATTGTCCAAGCAAGCACCAAAAACTATTCTTCAAGTAAAATTGTTAGTGAAAGAGTTACAGAGAATCACTTTGCTTTGGGATGAACTATGCCTCGGGACACTAGCACAACATCACTCGGACTTTGCGAAACGGCTCTCTCAGATGGAGGCTGAAATCGTCAAGGTGAAAGACAACGCTAACTTGTCAGCCGAAGAGAAGGAATATCTGATAAAGGAAAAGCATAGAATTATCTTTGAGCCGATTGTTTACGTTCTAGAGCAGCTCAGCCGCGTCACGTCAGCCAAGCCCGAGACTCCACATGAAGTCGCGTTCCAGACTAAATTCCAGACTCTAATAACAGATGTCATTGATAAATTGAAAAACCCGACAAATCCGGAAAAGCCTCAAGAATCTTGGGCTCCGTTGAAACAATTACAAATCAAGCTCCAACAAAAGGTAAATAAGAGAACCGCATATATTTTGCGGATGTCTGATATCAGTCCCGTGTTATCTGAGCTAAAGGATACTGTGATAACCATGCCTGGATTGCACACCAACCAGCGAACTGTCAGAGTAACAATCAGATCGATAGAAAACAACGTAGCTATTTTGCCTACTAAAACTCGTCCGAAGAAGTTGGTATTTTATGGATCCGATGGCAAAGCATACACATACTTGTTCAAAGGCTTGGAAGATTTGCATCTCGACGAGAGAATAATGCAGCTGCTATCCATCACAAACACGATGATGGCACGCGATTCTGAAAACAACGACAATCAAACTTATAGAGCGCGACATTACTCTGTCATTCCATTGGGGCCCAGATCGGGGCTGATCAGCTGGGTGGAGAACGTGACTCCGCTGTTCGCCCTGTACAAGCGTTGGCAGAACAGAGAGGCCGCGATGGTATCCGCTAAGACGGGCAAAACCGGCAACGTCCCGCGACCTTCGGACCTGTTCTACAACAAACTGAATCCATTGCTGAAGGAAGCTGGAGTGTCGACGGAGAACCGAAAGGAATGGCCCGTGTCTATTTTGAAACAAGTTCTACAAGAGCTATCGACGGAGACTCCGAAGGACTTGCTCTGGCGAGAGCTGTGGTGCGGGAGTGTGTCTCCGGAACAGTGGTGGCAGATGGTGCGTCGGTACAGCTACTCGGTGGCCGTGATGAGTACCATCGGGTACATCATAGGGTTAGGCGATAGACATTTGGACAATGTGCTCGTGGACTTGACTTCGGGTGAAGTGGTGCATATTGACTATAACGTGTGCTTCGAGAAAGGCAAGACCCTGCGTGTGCCGGAGAAGGTGCCGTTCAGGATGACCCCCAACCTGGTGACGGCGCTCGGCGTCAGCGGCGTGGAGGTGAGTCACCTTGTTATACGATCATTCAATTCTCGTTTTATTAATCAGACACATTTACACATACCATTGGTTATCGATTACCATGTCTCGTGATTGTGGAATTTTCATTGTCACCATAAGCAACTGATAAAAATGAACTTACTAGCATGCTACGCAGGCCAGTTACTTTGAAATTGATTTGGATCATCAATCGGAGAGTTTAAGCGAGATTTATTACTGCACTTATGTTATTTTATCAGCCATAACCATAAGCCATAACTATCTTGTGCTAATATAGTTTTTATTTTATGTAATTTTTCATAGCATTATTACGTCTTCAGCTTTCATTTTCAGGGGTAAATAAAATAGCCACATAACTATGATATTACATATAATATTTTAATTTTACATAGAACATCTTTTATTACGTAATTTAAATAGTTATTTTCATCTCTTATTTGTTAGAGGATCTCTTGATAAAACTCTTATGGCAGGGAACTCATCATAATCTCTCGTTACAAATCAACAATAAAGCTTTTAAAAACTTGAGCGTAGATTTAAAACAGGTACCGAGATTCTAAGTGGTACCTACAGTCACTAACAACTTAAAACTAGAAGCGTTTCACGTTTCCCATAAACGTCTATCGTTCGTAACACTACACTACGTCAGGTGCGGGGGGGCGCACGGGGGCCCTGTGCACGGGCGTGGGGCCGTCCGGCGCGTATGAGGGGTTCGTGTCGCCCCTCTCCGCCTCCATGTAGCCAGCGTTCTCTATTATCCGGCACCTGGAAGTGTCCGTTTCACGTTCTACGTACAGCAACCTAGCGGGCCTGCCTCCGAAACCGGCGAGGCCGCTGGGTGTATTCGAATGGGTCAGGGAACCTTCTCTCAGCGCCACTGATCCCTTCCTCCGCTCCGGGGCGGGCGATCCTCTGAACTCGGACGTGTCTGGTCGCTGGCATCGGAGCAGCCTGGCGAAGGCCGCGCGGAATCCTGCGTTCTTCCACGCGTAGATGAGAGGGTTGATCCCAGAGTTGGACATTGCCAGCGAGGACGTGAGCCGGTACGCTATGTGGTTGTCGAGCGGCATTACGGGCAGCGTCTGCGCGCACGCCACCACCACGAAAGGCATCCAACATATCGAAAATGACCCCAGAACTAGGAGTACCACCTGAAGCGGGAGAAAAAAAATATGTGAAATATTAAATAAGTAATAACTTTCTTGTTCTTCGAATTAATACACTCCCAATAATACATTATTCGTCTCAAGTAATTGGTGCAGTTATAAAAATGCCTTATCATCTCAGAGTCAGAGGCAACAAAATTAATACGATACGATACTATTGGTTTCCGCAATTATTAATTCTTAATTATTGAAAATTGATTGAAATCGTTGTTTACCTGTATGCTCTTCCAATCATTGGCGCCGGTAGGACAGCAGGTGTTTGCGCGCATCCGCCGCGCGTGGCACGCCGCTTCCCGCCATATCCGCCAGTACAGAATGAACATCACCATCCAGATCAGCGAGAACATAGGCGCTAGGATGCTCGTCGTGTACGATTTCGGGATTACCTGAAATTGGTACAATAGAACGGTCATAACATTGTCTTTAACTTCATAACTGTAATCATTTATGCAGAGACACAGAGCCACCAAAAGAATCTGCTTTCATTATCATCATTATCAGTTTCTTATTATACCACCAAAATATACACCACCAATTTTAATAACCATGCATTGCCCATTTTAAAATTAAATGGACAATGCAGACGGGTATTACGTTGTATCTGTGCAGTTTAAATTTAGAATTTCTACATAATGACAGAGTGACAGCTGCGCGAGTGCGGCGCCCGAGCCGAGCTATTGCGAGCTGACTCGAGCTAGGTACCCGGGTTTCCACGGAGTGCCCCTGTATCTGCGACGCATCGTCGGCGCATATTTGCGAGACAGATGCGTGCAGTACATGGGCCGGGACGGGTCGTTGCACCGGAGGGAGGTTTGTTGCGGGGTTCCGCAAGGGTCCGTGTTGGGGCCGCTACTGTGGAACCTCGCATACGATGCGGTCCTGCGCGTCGATCTCCCCGTCGGCGTCAGCGTAGTGTGTTACGCGGACGACACTTTGGTGTTGGCTGACGGGGGGCTCTTCGAGGAGACCAACCGGCTCGCCGAGCTTGGGGTGGCACGCGTGGTGGATGAGATCCACGAGCTGGGTCTGCAGATAGCGCCTGCCAAGACGGAGGCGCTATGGTTCCACAAGGTTCCACGAACCAGGAACCTACCCAGCTCGTCGGTTCGAGTAGGTGACGTAGACATCCAGGTGGGGCAGTACCTTAAGTACTTGGGCCTCACTCTGGATGGTCGTTGGGGGTTTGAGGAGCACTTCAGCCGCCTGGTTCCCCGAGTCCAGAGGGTAGTGGGTGCGTTGCACCGGATCCTACCGAATCTCGGGGGACCACAGGAGGGTGTTCGCCGCCTTTATGCGGGGGTAGTGCGGTCCATGGCACTCTACGGAGCGCCCGTCTGGTCCTCTAGACTGACGGGTGTTAGACGCTGTAGGACGCTCTTTGAGCGACTGCAGCGTACTATGGCCTTACGGATCGCACGAGGATATAGGACAATATCCTTTGAGGCGGCGACCATCCTGGCGCGCTTTCCTCCTCTGGACATCCTAGCGGAGATGGACTGTCGTGTTTACGACCGTCTCCGCAGCGCAGAGGAAGAATGCGCGCCCGCTGAAGTGAGGGTGCAGGAACACCGGCGCGCGTTTGACAAGTGGCGCGAACGGCTCTTGGAGCCGCATCGTTTGCGCCAACGCGTTGTCGGTGCGATTGTGCCGCTCTTCAAGGAGTGGATGGAGAGGAAGGAATACGTCACCTACAGACTGACTCAGGTGCTCACCGGACATGGGTGCTTCGGTGCGTACCTGAATCGGATCGGCCGCGAACCGACCGCGGAGTGCCACCACTGTGGGAGGGACCAGGACTCTGCCCAGCACACGCTCGAGGAGTGCTCGGCGTGGAGCTCTGAACGGCGGGTCCTGATGGACCAAATCGGGCAAGACCTCACCCTGCCTAGCGTTGTTGCGGCAATGCTGGCAGAGGCGACAGCGTGGAGGGCAGTAGCCTCTTTCTGTGAGACCGTCATGGTTCAGAAAGAGGCTGCTGAGCGGGATCGCGAGAGATCCGATCCCGCTCGGAGACGGCGGGGCCGGGGTGTCCAGGTGATACATCCCGGGCCGTCCGCCCCATGAGGGGCGGCGGTGTCTCCTGCCAATGAGGGAGATCTTGCTGGGTTCGAGAGCGGTCGGAGTGGGGGCTCTGGCTGCATCATACTCGAACCCGGGACGGCTGCAGTGCACGGGTAGGCATGCACTGCAAGCGGAGCTCGGGGTCGGCGCAAGCCTTCCCTGGAATGGGCCTCACAGCAACGTGCGTGAGGGACACCGGTACGTGTTCTTCGGATATCCCGGGGTCCCTCTAATGCGCAGAGGTCGGCCACCATGGGGTTTTAGTCGGTATGAGTCCGACATACCCCTCCGTCCTCCCCCGAGGTCGGTGGGCATCCATGAGGATTTCCCCATGTAAAAAAAAAAAAAAAAAAAAAAAAGGTACCCGGGTTTGGAGACGATGAATAAAACTTAAATTATTATCAATAAAAGGTACCGCCTGATGCAAATCCATAGGAAAACGACTAACGGTAACAGCTATCCATTTTTAATAAAAAAAAATATCAAAAATTCGCCTAAATTTTTTCAAGTTTTTTGCCTTATATGTGTTCACTAACGGCAACTGACCATGTGTCTTTTTTCTGGTGATTAAAAATTGACCGTGTATTTACACTATGTCGGAATTCACATTGTTGGCACACCTAAGCATCAGCATGAAACTTACAACGTTCATTTCGCACGAGGCGCCTTCCTCCCAGTCGTTCCAGAACACCGGGATGCAGCTGATGCAGAGCGCCACGGACCAGGTGGCGCTCATCAGCAGCCTCGTCACCATCTTGGTCATGTAGCGGCTGTAATGCAGCGGGTGGACTATCGCTACGTACCTGCAGATACAACAAATACTATAGCTTGAATATTGTAAGTTGAAATTAGTTACAGTGTAGGTGGAGCTTCTGACTCTTATCACTATGTATGAAAAGGCTTATTCCTGATTCACTGACAGTCAATGCACAGGCCAAACCACTGTTAATTCTTCAAGAATGTAGGCGCGTGCTAAGAAATGAATTTGTTAATTTTATTTTCAACGCAGATGAAATTGCGGGTTCCAATTCCAACTAGTAATGATATTATAGGTATTTTTTTTTATCAATGTATTTCTATGCATAACTTGCGGAAAACGAAGCTAATAAAAGCGATGAACTTGCCACACGTGAACCTTGAACCTAGCTACAGCCCGTTGCAGTGCAGTTTTAAAACTCACCTGTCTACAGCAATCGCTATAATGTTGTAAATTGACGCCAGACACGCCAGTATTATCAGAATGAAGCGCATCAGGCAGGACCACTTCATCTTGCCAAAGTCCTCGTCCAGATAGAAGACGAGGTGGTAGGGCAGCGTGAGGCCCACCATCAGGTCGGACACGGCCAGGTTGAGCACGAACTGGTTGGAGACGAGCGTTGAGAGGCGCCGGGAGAGCGTCACCGCGAGGATCGTGAGCGTGTTCCCGCTCACGATGAGCAGCATCAGCCCGCCGTCCACGATGCTCCACGCCCAGTAGTTGTAGAAGTCCGGCGCCGGCGGCCCCGCGGTCGCGTTCCACGCCGAGCTCTCATTGCCAAAGTCCATACCATCGCTGGCGGTGGCCAGCGCCCACTCGGACCCGTTCGACGCCGTGGTCGGGTCTCACGCGCGCATCCTCTTAACTGTTACCGTCGCACGACACTCGCGGCTCTTGCGTGCACACATCGACGGTCTGATCCCACTCGCACTGTTCGCGCATTTTCTGCTACACCTTTGATTCCGGACTGTTTACCTGTAAAGACGGAAGTTTTTTAAATTAATGTTTCATTGGCTGGCACGTGCAGCCGCGCTGAGCGACGACGGGGGAGCTCTTGTAAATGCATAGTGCCGTTCTCAAATGCGAGTAGCGCAGTGGCGCGCGCGTTAGATGCCACTCGGTATGCGATGACGCGTAGCCTCCACAAATTACTTTACTGGGGAGTCTCTCCATGCTCCGGTCCGCGTACCTAAATCACATTATGAAGTTTTTCAAGGGTCCGAGTGATGGAAGGGCGCCCGGTACCGTTCCGCCCTGGCCTTCAGCAATGAATAATTTATGCCCAACATTCTAAGAGCGTTGTCTGGTGGCTGACTAATCGATTGCCGCTATAAATGAATTATTTTCAGACGAAGGTTACGCCAGTTCTTATGGAACTACAATCCGAATGACTTTTGTTCCCCTCCAAGGTGAAAGGCTTCGTATCGGTTGTTTATTATTTTATTGATTGTTACAGTGGGTTATGATTATGACTTATGATGGATAACGAAAGTCAATGCTACTTTTACAAAACTTTCGCTTTATTTTCTGCCTTTCATAGAGAGCTTATTATGAATTTATTAAATCGTTATCGTTATGATACTTTATAACATGAAATTGTCTAGTTCTCAAGCCTCTGCCTTGATACACTACAACGTTGATAAAAAATTCGTGCGTAAGGCTTTTATCATGTATTTCAGAGGCATATTTTGTTTCCTTATGAAATATTTAGCTCAAATAGAATTGACAAAGTTAGTTAAATATCCGAATCGTTTAGGACCGGCGACGACGCAATTTAGAATTTCAAATGACGGCGATTAAGTCTTAGTAGTTTCGCTTCATTAGATATAATTAATCATCATCAACGTTCTCGGAGTTTCTTTCAAATTATCCGAAAAAATCGACGATAATACGCCGTGAAAATGTAAAGCTCTTTTTAAATTCATTAAGCAATGGAACAATGGCTGGATATGAAAAATAATTTCGCTATTCGCATTCTCTGTGGAATTAATGCCGGCGTCCATTTCACGGTAATTTTGTGTCAGCTGGTAATGAAGAGGGCCGCTTTCGGTCGGGTGTATCGGAATATTCGGTGCGTCGGTCGATGTTCGGAGAATTCCATTACGTTAACCGATATCAGCGTAATCTGTTGATGGAATAAATGTTGCACCAAATGAAACCTTTAACGATTTATCTCAAACTCTTCCTCCTCCTCCTCCGTTTGCCTTGACGAAACTAAGAAATAATTTTTCGCAAGATAATTTCATACAAATGGGTGATGGGGTTAATTTATCATAAACATTGGGCACAGAGCTGTATCACTAATTACGTCCCGTACGCCAGAAGTGTTGATACACAAAACACAGCTTTGATGAATGAACTGTCAGCCTAGCTTTACAATTTAAACCCGACTTTGTGCTAGTGACTGATAGGAAATCGCAATTTGTGCAACGATTTCCCTGTCACCGGGTCGCCAGTTCACATGTTGTGCCCCCCTTTCGGTTTGGACCTGCAAGTTCAAGAGTTTTTCCGAATTGGTAGTCTCCCACTAGAAGAGCTCATTAAAATAATCATCGATATATATAAAAAGGCAAAGTCCTGACTGACTTACAGACAACGCTTAGGCCAAACCGCTGCTGGACAAAGAGACTTGAATTTGGGAGGGTGTGTTCATCGAGAAGTGTAGACGCGTATTAATAAAGGTGTCTTATTAATTCGCATCGCAAACAAAGTATTGGGCGTCAGCTATTAATAAATAAATAATGTTTGGACATTTTACACACAGTAATCTCGTCCCAAATTAAGCTGAGCTAGCCATGGGAACCAGATAACTGAATGAATAAACACATAAATAGCACCTTTACAAAATAGATGATTATCAGGAACCTGCTTGACAATATGAATGTGTCATCCTGCTGTTTTGGTCAAAATGCAGCTGAAGACAATGAATAAAGTAATCCCCAAAAATTTAACTCGTGTGAACAATTTTCCCGTTACAATTCGAATAAACCCGTACATTCCACTAAATGAAACGTATCGCCTCGCATAAGAAACATACAATGTCCCAGAGTAAAAGAGACTAGTCTGGGTATAAATGCGCCTCGGCTGACTCATATAAATGCACAACTGCATACTGCATGTGTGCAAACGGGGCCTAGTATTCCGGTCACAAAGCTGCATCTGGCTTAGATAGGCTGCCCTTTGGCCAATGGCAGCACTTAATATGCCACTTTAGTGCCTAACCATTGCCAATATTTGTTCAAATACAGAACGTTAGAAAGTCATTCAATGTAATCGGGTCATTCAATGTAATCGGTTGTCTGTGAAAATTGTAAACAATTGGTGCGAAAAAATGGTATCGTTAACAAATAGACATTGTTTCAAAACAGTTTTAACATAGATATTTGATTGTAACGGGTATTTATCGCGCTCACCTCATATGTTTTTGTGTCTCGAAGTTTCGACTGTATTGCAATAGCCGTGGGTTGACTAAAAATACCCGTTACAATCAAATAACTATGTGTAATAATCGCGAAAGTCTACGAAAAGTTTTAACATATCAAAGATTCTATGTATATTCCGATACAGATGTAACTAAGTACATATGAGAATGTTCCTAATCAACCTTCGAACCACTCCAGGTGTTTATTTCTATTGTCTCTCGAAACATTTGTTTAGTCAATTGAAGTTAGTGTTGACGAGAAGGATGTTTATGGAGATATCCTTGTTATTTTGCGACAGAATACATCAGGCGGGTCCTGGCGACCTTTACGTAACGCAACTCTAGGTACTGGCTGGCGTGCTCGCCGCTCGCGTGCGACCTCTAAACTAGTTGAATTTCATTCAAAACAATACTTTTTAATAACTCTATAATTGACCAGTTGCATTAAAATTAGATTTGATCAATAGCTGATGTAGGAATATTAATAATTAGTAATTTCATAAAAAAAAAATACTTTCAAGTTCAAATGAGCAACTGTTAAGGTAGCAGTTTTTTCTGTTTAAGAATAACGCCTGAAATTTAGGTTTGATGATGCAGGGCCGGGCATTCAACGTTATCTGTTAGTGTTTCTTTCTTTCTGTTACAAAAGCGTGTAAATTGGATCAGGTTTCCAACTTTATCTATGTGGAGTATCTCACTTCTCTCCTAGATGCTATAATAAATAATACAGGAGCAGCTACCCGGAATGCCGAATGAGCTCTAATCGAATTGCTGCCAATCGATAAGTTTGTAATTAAAGTGAGAGTCGTAACTCGTCGATACAATAGAGGTTGCTCTACACTTCTATGAAACAATTCTAACCTACATATGAAGATACAAATGATTTCGTATCCACTGTTATTGGATGACTACGAGCCTACTCTATTATGCCGCGGTATGGAATGAAAATATTTTGATTTCATCCACATCATTACCTACGTTACAATATAACTTCCGATCGAATGAACTCACTACGACTCGTTGTGGTATATGATTTAATAAAGAAGAATATCTGTTTGCGCGTAAGTATTTGCTTTCAGTTTTATTTGGCGACACGTACGCGATTCCCAGGTGTATAAACAATAACTGAGTGAGCGGAAAATACTATACAAACATGTAGGTACTTTGGAGGCATAAATGTAAAAAAAAAGTCAATGGTTCAAATTTTACTCCAATTTTCATGGATGAATCCAGTCAATTTGGTGGACTGAATAGTAAAACTAATTCCAAAGTCTAAGGACCGTAAGTGGCAATATCAATATTGGTGACAGTTCTGGCGCTTTGTCGAGTGATTGTAAGGAAAAGTTTCCGGAAAATGTATCCAGCGAGGTTTGCCATCGGATTGATGTAGCATTTAAGGGACTGAAACTTTCTCTACCCAGTTTCATAAAATAATAAGCTACAAACGGATAATGATACCTACTCATAAAATGGGAAATACCGCGAAACGTAACATCGCCTGTTACGTTTCGCGTCAATTTACAGCGTGTATATATTTTTAAATATATGTATTTATAACCATAGTCGATCGAAGTGTAATAATTGCCAATAAAAGTAAAAGGTTTGTAAATCGTTAAATAATATTATCGAACCCCGTCAACGAGATTATGAACAAATTCAATAAGTGAATTTATTGGGCTTATTTTCAAAGTACATCAACCTACCCATTACCTAATATGACATTAGTATTTCGTAGATCAAACATTGGTTCAAATGATTGCTAATAAATAAAAATGCTCATTTGCTCAACTTGATTAAATAATGCGAGTCGTCAACGGTGACATCGGACATGATAAGTAGTTTTAGTAGTGGTGATATAAGCCTCCAACGTAACCAAGCATTGTACATAACATACCGTAGTATGCTGTAAAAAATATTCTGTATCAGATATTTGGAACGGCAAATCTAATTTAAAGAACATAACCAGTATTTGATCCTGTTATACTTATCATAACTCATCGAACAGTCATACGAATCTATCGTTAAATTAGAATTCGTTATCAGGGTAATCTCTGATCACCAGATCCATAATAACGAGTACCTACTACTAGACTGATTTAAAAATAATAAATAGGGTACCTTGCCCGAAACGGGGCGATAACGATAAGCGTTATGGGCTAGGATGGGTTCAGGGGTCGTCGGTCCGGGGCTCTGCCATTTACGTGTCACCAACACCGCCCCGTCCTGCGATGGCTACCGATAAACTTGTGATAATATCGAACTTTTATCTTGAAACACAATTATTGGAGACGTGCTTTCGCATTTCGTTGTTGGGTATCGATTCACGCCGGATATTAAAAAGGTATAAATGATACCGATGTATTAGTTTCATATAATTGAACATTATAGGTGTAGGTTCGTAGTGTATTATTGTTTAATTTGTAGAGCTGTAGAGTTTGCAAAATCATCTGTTTTGGATCGGTTTTAGAAATACTTTGATGAATTATAATCATCTGTTTTGGATCGGTTTTATGAGCACTTATCTTCTCTGAAAGATGAGAGCTTTGAGGCTTGAAGACCATCTAAGCCACCGCTTCTTGATTAAGACAAATCCTCGATTCTTAATTGTTCTCTCACACAATTGCTTCTTTACGACAAGCGTGATCTCAGACGTGGGAAACGTTGCGGTGTTTTTTTACCAATTGAATTGGTAAATTGTACGATTGCCATTGACATTGGTATCATTTGTGCTGGTAATTAACGAATTCGTCTTTGAATTTATTTTGTCTGTTTGTCACGCGATACATTTATTTTTGCGGTTGATAAAAGATTATGTGATTGTTGTCTTTTATAAGAATTGAAATTTCTGCTCTTTCAGTTGGATACAGTTTGGAAGTTATGGTAGTTACCTTGCAATTGTATCGAGGGAAATATCTTCGTTCAAATAGGTATATCTTCACGTTGAAAATAATTTGGTTCGAAAATAATTTTCAAAATTGTGAGCTCTACAAACCAAACAATGTTATTGAAACTTCCTTTATTTGGCTTTGATCTATGATCTGATAAAGCAATTTGGCTCGGATGTACCTACCCTCCTATAGGAGTCGCGTGGAATTGCTTCAATACCCCGGGGCTCTGTGATTCCTGTTTCTTTATATCAATTCAAAGTTTATCACACACTTACATCACACATTTTGTAACTAGAATGCACCTACACCTACCTAAAGATTTTCCTTTTATGTTACGCTTGTCACCTAAATATCAGGTGCGGATCATTATCATAAATTGTCCCTTAAAATATCTTTATTTTTCGATACAATACGTTTTTAGTCCCATTAGCATTGAAGATCGGGACGCCTTTTACTTATCAAAGAATTTCTCGCGTATTGTACATTGGATTTGTGACAAAATTCTACGTTTCAAACGTCTTAGTCGTGAATCATAATCCTAAGGATTTGGAAGTCTACATTCTTTCCACGTTTCAGTTTCCATTGTGTCGTCACTCCTTTTATTACAGTGATAAAGCCTTGTATTGTATGCTTAAGGGTGCTCCCTAGTCTTGTGTACATTGCTATGACAGCAGCCTTTCCCATATAACGAGCTTTATTTTTGTTGGAAATGTTACATGCTCCGAGATTTTGTCGTAGTTATGCTCTGAAAAAACTTCCGTTTTACTTTGGTTTATCCTTTGATTTTATGTATACTTGCGGCAATTTTGTCAATTATATATATTATATATTAATCTTTTGCCTTATTTGTACGTGAAAAATATTTTTTCATGCCCTGTTACACTAGTCCTGTGTTTTACATATTTTTTTGATGATTTTGAAACAGCTTTGGAATATTGACGTGCAAAGAATTGTCATCGAGCTTAGAGGGGGGATTGAAATGCTTTGTGTAAGTTGGAACCGGCGATTTTTTTTCTATATTTAGATTCCGTATAGTTGAAAAACAATCCAATACATGCAAGGTGACTCCGATGTCGCCGGCTCGACCTGCGACAATATCTAACTTTTCCCTCTAGGAGTGTTGCCTCAAGACACCGAAGTTATTCACTCACGGAAAGTTAGATGCTATTTCAGATTGCACACTCCCGCACGGTTGACTCTCCCATTTCTTTATCTTCGCTATTGTGAACTCGTATATTGAAACTCCATACAAATACATGGATTGCTATTGAAGGGTCAAAGTTCGTTAAACACGCTTATAAGATTGGTACTATTTTACCTGGTATACTTAACGGTTTAATACAATACTTTGACTACTACGCTATCGACAAACGAATATCGCGAATCGTTCACTACAGTGACCTACTAAATAACGGCATTCGAGTGCGTCAGATATTGCCTATTTCGCCAAATGGACTTCTCATCGATGCACCAGATTCGGGCTCTATTGAGTTATCTAACACTAGATGGCTTTTGAATTGGCTAGTTAGGCTAGAGGCTGTTAGTCCACTCAAATACGAGTACGTAGTTGTTTTCCATTTCTTCTGAGCCATCATAATAAAGAAGTGCTTCTTTTGAAAACATCACGAAGCGCAACACAGTTTACTTTCATTTTTATCTTCATTGATAGAAAAGAAAATGAGAAGTGTGATTTTATGCAGCTCGTAAACGCATTTGGCCCTTAGCAACAGTGTCCATTTCAGAACCGATAGTGTGTAAAGGTTAATTTAGTAGGGTCAACGTTGTCCGCGGCTCTGGAATTACAAGAGCCCGTTTGGATGTGAGCACTCCCGGGGGTGGTATCGGTATGGCCAGTGTAATGGAATATGTAATTTCTAATTTTATGTGAGTAAAGCTGAGACCTGTATTAAAATTATTTCATTCACATTATTGTCTACTACGAGTATATTGTACGTAACTGAACATTTAGCGGTAGGAGCAGCATAATATACTGTTAGTTAGAAAAGAACGATCGAATATCAGATGCTCTTATAACTTGCGGTAACATTTTGAATTTTAATATTCAAAACTACACATATTAAATCATAAGTTTTTCTATTAGCAGATAAAACTGCGGAAAACTAGTTGAATTTTATAAATGGTCAGTCTCATCTTTCACCGTCGCGTCGGTCGTAAAGCAAGAAGTAGCAACTGATAATAACTCTTAATTGCAAGTGGCGAGGGGTTGGTAACTTGATAAATTAAATTTATTACTGACCTTAAAAACCAGAACTAATATATTTCAAAAATGTAGAGTTATAACAAAACGTTGAAACAATGTGGATCGCAAATCCATAGCTTTCACTTCCCATCGACAAAGGGTAACTCAATTATTTAGATGATGTGCTTGCGTCGTCGTTAATTGCGATAGTGTGGAACCATTGCTGGTTTATTGCTATCTTTATTGGTGTACAGACTATCCAAGGTGGAGCAATAAATTAAGCTCACATTAGTGCAGTATCAGTTAACATCATCCCAAGTGTTACGGTTAGGCTAGGCCGCCCCGCCGGACTTTACGGCTTGTATGTATAAGTGTTATCAAACAAATAGGTTGTAGCTACCTACACTGCCTAAATTAATATTTGTCCTTCTGTTTCGGGTTCATTCATTGTTACCACGTTGAAGGCAGCAGATAGCAAATTATGTCTCATAGCTATAATAATTACTATTGTTCATTTATAATTAGTACAGAAGGATAATTAACAACGAATTATTAAATTAATTATCTGACTTATTAATATATGTTTTAAATTTAAGCACTATATTGTTAGATGGAGCCGCATCTCGCGAATTGCCGCGGGAGCTATCGTATCGTAATTCCCTTGTCATAAAATTTCTCCTTTATAAGCGTCATGGTTTATTCAGAACAATTCAAATATGCCCTAAAATTGATAAAGAAAGCATAAAATGCCGAGTGAATCGGCCAGTTACATAAACGGGGGCGGGGAGCTTACGTAAGCCGGTCTGGTCTGGGGGCTCAGCAATCTAATACTAGGGGTACTTTTAATTTACTACTTTCGTCGGCAAAACATAGAGGCGCGAGATTACATTTACATATTGAATGAGAAAACTCGTCGGGCCGCGGTTGACGAGCAAAACTCTAAACGTGGCAAATTAACCCTCAATTACTGGCGTCTCTACCCGAGGGAAATTCTCGCAGAATAACGGGTATCTGGCTAAATATTTATCTCGACGTACAAGACTTCACGCTTTGCATGCTGCAAGTCTAGTTTTCTATTTTGTAAATATTCAAATGTAATCTACTCCGGGAGAACGCTCCGCAAACATTGAAGCCGGCCGATGGCCAACGGTGCGGGTGGCGCAAATATGTTTACCTCTGCTGCTCCCGTTGCCGATGCGGTTGCGAAGGTTCTGACGATCACTACAAACAGAGCTACATCGCTAGATAAACACTTGGCGCGGCGTGTGTTTTCGCACGGTGTACAAGTTTTCCGAGAGTGCGAGTGCGCGGGTCAGGCGGGGCGGCGCGGAGGTTCGCTCTCGGCGGCGGGCGGCACGCGACTGGGAGGACGCCGGGCGGCGCGGCCACGGCTTCGGACTCACCGCGCGAGGTCTTTGCAGGCATTAGCGCTGCCAGCTGTGACAAAGGTTATATTTTTTGTTCTCTGAAAATTTAAGTCATCCAGATCAACTTTTTATTTGGTCATTATTGGCTTTTCAGATGTCTTTTGAAATACTTTTGATAATTTTATCAGCACGAAATCTGTAAAAGCTTTTATTTTTCTGAATGCTTGATGCTCTATCTGATATTTTTCGCTGAGTAACTACAGCGGGTCGAGCGTTTTAATCCTTATGTTTGAGCTAGGTCGTAAACTAGAGGCTGCGGTTTGAGGCGCTAACTAATGTTCAGGTTGTAAAATAACTGACACGGCTAAAATTAATTAGTTCAGGTTTGTGATAAATTCGCGCTGCAGTGAGTGCATTTGTTCATAAACAATGATTTATAGCGCATCTGCAGCAGGATTCGATATCGTAAATCGTATGCGCCTTGTACTTGCTACTGTATGTTTCACTTTTTCATTAATACGTATCTGTACCCATTTGTGTAACAGACAGTGTTGTATCGTTTTTTAATAAATGTTAGACCCAAATAAAACCCGCCTAGAATAAATAAGAGTCTGAGACTGTTTTATCCATAATAGCTGCTACTGTCACCGCCATTGTCTTCCCTTCAATTATTCCTATCTCATTATTCTCTCTTATTTATTATTATTTATACCTTGCTGGACTAAATGAAAAAAACAGCATTTGGTACTACTAGGGTTTCTTTCTGTGCTTTTAATGAGAAAGTGGGAACCGAGAGCTACTGCGGCATCGTTGATAAAAAATGCGGTTCTTAAGGAACTACAATCAACTCGACTTCGGAACCAATCCAGTCTAAATGTATCTAACAAGGTAGCTAGGTTCACTGTAAAGCACAATAATACAAAAACAAATTACTGCGTGTTGCAACTAAATGTTTCGAATGGTTTCAAATGTGTTTTGCTGTAATACTTATATACAGTATGCACAACGTATCTTTACTACTAAAGTAAGGCATCTGCCGGCTAATAGAATAGATAAACACGATCATTTACATCGCGTATTCTAATCAATTACCTAACGTTGATTTCTTCTGAAATGAGCTTATAACAGTTCTCGATTTGTTGTCAACTCTGGCGACTCTAGCTAGAGTCGTCAAGGTGATACTATTGGACGTACAAACGGTGACCATACAGTAGCCCTATCACCATTTTTTTTTTGTCAAGCGTATTCGTATCGAAGACGGCACAGAAAATGACAGTTCATCGATCAGTTGGAAGTGCATGGTGTCGAATACAAATGCCCGATCAACTATTGGACTGCTTTGATTTACAGAGCACGTGTTTATTCCCCAAATACATCAGTTGAAATTTGTGAGGGCGTTTATTCTATCGTGAGGGATTTTCTTAGATTTTCTAGGTTTGCCTTTTATTGTAAGAGTGATTTTGTTTAATACCTTTTAAATTATTTAGAATTCACATCAGCTAGCACCTTTGTTATACCTATTACCAATATAGGCTAGGCGTTACAATTCAACTTCACGTATTAAACTTGTTTCTCAACATGCATCTCTTCATCTTCAATACGCATAATAAATAATTAGTATTTTCCGCTTATATTTTTTCAAAAAGATTACACACCAGATACGGTTATTCAAGTAATTTATCTATTTCAGCAACTTATCAACATAAACGGGTCCCTGGGATGCCCCACCTAATTTCCTTTCCATATCTCTAATCAACTATCCTACATATCAGAGACGAACTATTTTCTGGTGACATCGGAAATCGTCGTTGCAGTGGAACCATTTACTTATTTTCCTCTCTGATTACTTGCGTATTCTTATTAGCTATTTTAAGTTGTTTTCGGTCGGCCCTTTTTTCGGGTTCCATGTCAACAATTTACCTATTTATTTAGTTAATTTTAACCATTAATTCGCTTAGTATAGATATTTTAGTATTTCTGTTCAAGTTTACGAGATATCATCTAAAAGTTAAAGCAGCATAATTTATTTTGGTTTGGTAATTCGTTTCGTATTTAGTATTTCGCATGTAGTACTTTTGTTTCAGTCCTTCTGTGTTTGCTTAGGATTCAGGGCGACCGTTTAGCAATTCATAACAACAAGTTCTTGTTGGTTTTGAATTTGTATCCTAAATCTTTCACAGTCAAGAATATAATGTGTTAGTCTGGCACAAAACAATAAATTGGGCTACTCCCTGGAGTCGTATCCACCACGATTTAAACCAGTGAAAAGCAGAAACAAGATAGATCAATGTACGGCGCCGGTAATGTTTCCTTTCATCGATTCATCACTAAAAGAGGCATAGTGCAAAGATTTACTCTCTGAGGCACTTTTAATCAAGGAGTTTTCGCGTGGCGTGGGCCAGGTCGGCTCATTAATCCCCCTCATTCATTATTCAAGGAGCGGCGTGGAGAAGGTTGAGAGCCCATGTTCTGCCACTGATTTGTTTCGCACTGATGTTGTTTATTATCTCTTGTTTAGGATTCACGGCATAGGTGGGAATCATGTGATGTGTACCTGAGTTGAATTAGTATGCGAATAATATTTCAAATAAAATTTTCCTGCTTCTGCCATGTATAAATTACTAATCTCTTAGGTTTTTTAAGAGAATCGCCGGTAATTATAGACTCATATACTACTTGTGACAGTTTTTACTATATCCTTAATTCCACGAGTTGGAAGTCCAACCAGAAACTATCACAATGATGACGTTAAAAACTGTGTTCAAGGCATCTCTGGAACAAGCGCAGCGACATTGTTATCGATTCCCGCTGAATTATCGTAGGATACACATGTGCGGCTCCTGCTGGCTGCGGGCCAGCGGTGGCCAGCGTCGGCAGCACTCCAGGGATAAGCTAATGTCAAGAGCGTGCCGTCATCCACTCCCGAGGACTTGGACCATTAATTAAGTCTTGTCTCGCATATCTCATTTTCCAAAATTGGAAGTTTTGCTAAGCGAAGAACTGATTGCAAGTCCATTAGCTATTACGCTAATAAGAAAAGCTAGAGCAGCCAGCTACCGTATTGCTAAAAGCAAAATGATTTTAAAAACACGTGTGAGAAAATAAAGTATTTCGAGGAAAAGTAAGCATTAACTCGGCGGAATTATAAAATCTTTTGCTTCCTTTTACAATCTGGAATATTCTGTTTCATGTATTTGAAGGGAACGGAAGCTATACATACAGTAAATGGGTTGCTACAGCCTTGTAGTGACAGTTCTGACGTAGACGCTTCGCCAGCAGATGCTGCTGCAATCCTAGTAATGATAAATAATATGTGTTGGGAAATGTTAACGAAAAACCAGAATCTTTTCAATGACGTGAGGAATATAAAACTTAATTGGTTGAGCTTTCTTTAGAAAATGCAGAGAAAATAAATAAAACAAAATTGTTTGGTCTTTTACACAACGGTACCTAAAGAACTTAGATTGTATAAGAAAAGGAAAGCATTACGAGAGGCGCAGCAAAATAGACAGTGCTGTCATCGGATCTAAAAGCACCTTTATGTATATCTTACTTAATATTATTTTGCTTATTCCCGTAGAAGCTCTACTCATAAAAAAATCACCCATTTTTTGCCTTCACACAGATACTCTACAGTAGCGATTTGTAACTCCGTGTTATCGAGGCCAACATCATCAATCGTTTTTAGGATTTTGTCACGATGTTTCTCCATGATCTAATTAATTTATCTCACGTTATTGTCTTGTTTCAGGTAAGTGGACGTCAATTTCCGGGACTGGGTTATTATCGAAGATACAATGAAGTTGTATTTATGAAGATTACTCGCGGGGCTAATGCGGTAAGATTTCTGGCGCCCAACGTGGGGCAACATATTGTGTTGATATTCGAAACATACCGATATATTTTTTGCATGTATAAATCAATCCTTATTACCAGCCCTCTTGCCGTGATCCATCAGTACCGTTTATTCCGCTTCCGTATCGAACCCTCTTAAGATGAGTCTATAAAACGCACATGCTGGTATTAAAAAGTCGCTGAGTAAGCTGCGATTTCGTTCCGTCTTCTCATACCATGCCCGCGACCTTATTGCCGCCCCATAAGGTGTGTTTAGGGGGGGTTCGTCGGAGTAAAGTGGAAAGTAGTTGAGGCAGTGACCTCGTTTGTTTCCATGGTATTCGCCGCCCTTGGCTCCCGGCCAAATGTTACTGCCAATGTCAATGGCAGTGCCAAATGCCATGCTCACTTTCACTGAGCCCGGCCGGCGTTCGAGTGATCAACCCCTATCGACAGCATTGTACTATTTTAGTTTGTATGTAGGTGAGTAACTGCGCTTACGAATTTGAAGCCATGTGGTAATTTAACTATTTATGTAATCTAAATAAATAATGTTTATAGTTTCTTTCTGCTTACGATATTGAATCAACTTAATTTGAAACCACTATTTCAAGAAATTAGAAGACAAATTAGAATTAAAAAAATAACTGTAGTCATATAACTCCGAAATAAATATTTTCTGGTATCCAAATATTTTATGCGTTCAAATCTTTACGACTACTGCAGGGTTCGAATATTCTTTGTGGCATGTTTATGAGCCTATGTTATTTTTGTATAAAAAACAACGTTCAATAGTATCTCTTCGCAAATTGTTTTTTCCATCGCGTCTGCGGTAACGTCCATTAAACCTGCAAACGAACCTGAACACATCTGCTGTACAATCCGTGTGTTTTCAATTTCCGGAATTTCGCATCGTATATTCTGTTTAGTTGAATTTATTTCAGAGCAATAATTACTTAAGTAAAAATGTACACTACATTAGCTAGCTAGAGCCTTAATAACTTAACGTAGCCAAGTGTCGTTTTCTTCTTTTTAGTTATCTAGTTCTTTCGAACCAGTGTGGTGAATGGATTTCAAGTGCGCCTCGAAGAGGCTCCTTTCGTGCACTGTCGTTTTCTGTAACATATTCTCAGAACATGG
This sequence comes from Lobophora halterata, assembly GCA_932526365.1. Taxonomy (NCBI): domain Eukaryota; kingdom Metazoa; phylum Arthropoda; class Insecta; order Lepidoptera; family Geometridae; genus Lobophora; species Lobophora halterata. The sequence goes on from OW052013.1 coordinate 10,545,831, forward strand.
TGCTTCCTACACTCCTTAATTCTGTTAAGAAAAGGACTAGGGTAGGTCAGTCAGGTCACCAAATGATCTGAGAAGGCATAACCACATACACATTGAGAGCCATCAGCACTGTCGGTCCTGCCCACTTACTCCAATTTTGTGCTTTATTGTTCGTACATCGTTTTTCGTTGGCTGCCTTTGTTGTATCTTAGTCCCGGATATTCGAGTCTATTTCGGAGCGGTTCACTGCCAAAGCCGCAGAATATATTTTGCATGTGTTGACTGAATTTTCATTGCAAATTGACCAGTCGGAACTCGTAGGTGTCGGAATATCAGAGCTTCTATTTCTATTCTGAGGTGAGAATGCCATGCATAGAATTCTAAATATAAATTGGCCTATTTCCTTGATGTACTTTTTTTTATAGAATTTATATACAATTTCAGGCTCAATTTATACTACCGCGGAATGAAATGAAAGCCAATGGAGCCTAAAGCCTAAGTTTTTGCTCTAAAATCTTTAAGATGCGTATACTCACTATTTTATAGGAAAGAAAAACTGGTGGTAGGCCACAACCATAAGTTCACATCTAGTAGAGGTCCAATCCTGAAATAGCCCACGAATATTTGCTCGTGACAATTTGTTGTTTTTTCTCACCGGCCGCAGTGACTCACGATAAGGTCTAGGAGAGTTATGTTTCCCCATTTACTGCCGTCGATACAAACGACGGTTATTTGTCTCGTCGCCCAAGTGCCAGTATAAAGGCATACAAATTTTATTATGCCGCGATATCTTTACAACACGGTTTCGGAAAAAACGCCATAAAGATGTGGTAACAGCCTTTTATGTAGCGACTTCATCTATTTTGGTGCTGGCTTTATGACTATTGATTTTTATCTTCGGCAATTAGCGCTTAGTTCTGTTCTAGCTCAAGGGCTTCCAATCAAAGTTTTTTTTTTTTTTCAACAATACTTACACATACATAAATAAATCTCCTCTAGGGTATCGTGAATTAATTTAGAAATGTTTATCTTGTGCATGTGAGTATAAAGTACCTACGTCACTTTTGGGTTACGGAATGATACCTGATTCTGCCTCAATTAAAAATAATGATGATGGAAATAAGAAACCTGGTGTATTTCTGGTCTTGGGTAAAAGTTATAACGTAATGTTTTCCCTATTTTTAATTTGATTTAGGTAATCCTTAGACTACACCTGTAGCAATTCAAACATCTTTGAATTCAATTACACTTTGTTGATAGACTCTAGATGGTAACAATTTTTCAATTATTAAAAAGTTGATTGCGAGCTCAAAGCAAATATTTCTTTTCAATTTCGCAGCGAACTTTATGCAAATCCTTAGAAACAAATTTAATTTAGCTTCAATTTTATTCTCTCTTTAAGTCCGTTTTAGCGGAATATTGGTGTAAAAAGTTGCAAGATCCGGAAGTTGGTTCGTAATCGGCGTGAAATGGTTTTTATGAGCACCTTGCTCGTCAAAAGTCGAAACTTAACCTGTTTGCTCCTAAACGGCTTTGTTTGTATAATCTGGCCCGCGGTGGACAATCTAATAACGTTCTATCTCGCCGAGGTGGGGCGTCGAGGAACATTATTTGACTTCAACATTCCGCCAATTTACATTTTCTCGTAAGATAGAACAGTCTTATGCCAATTTACTGCCATATTCTGCCGTAAAATAGCCCTGTGAAGTTTCAAGCACGGGTAAAGAATTATGGGGGTAATGTCGGTAAGCCACACCGACCCTCCATCTATCTACATATTAACACCCTGTCAATAGCTGTGCCTCGCCAGTGGGCCTCGCCCGAATTTGTCTAGTAGTGTAGTTGTCTCTGGCAGTTTTCCACCAATCTTTCCCAAAGGGCATCAAGATCACAAATACATGAACTTATGAAAACCTGTAAGCTTATACATATATTGATGTTTTGTTGAATCTATTGTTATCAATATTTACAACTTGATGTTTGTTTGTTGTTAGTTAAAGTTTGCCTGTTATAATATTTGCGCGCATGAATAGTCGATTAGGCTCAGGTTTACTAATAAACCATGCATGATTTATGTACGCTTCTGTACTATTATGTTCGCTATTGTAAATGCAGCCTTTTTTAAAGTTTTTGATTGTTTTTGATATTTTGTATTCTCATTCGGAGCTTGTTATCGGATCGGGCAATGAGCGTGCAATGTTTGTGGATTTCTTAGTCTTAAAAACCAATATTAATTGTAAATTGTTTCAATGTTTTTGTGTTATTTGTTTTGTCGACGGTTAAAGAATTTATTTATTCATGTACGTACTTACTCTTCTTCTTCATACGTGCTGTTTTCATGTTTGCTCAATAAGTTGGCACACAGTATGTACATAGTATGTGTACGTGGTAACATAGCGCTCGTGTTTGTAGTGGGTTAGTGCGTGTCGTGACTTCGCGACCCGCGTCTTTACGACTCCATCAACCAACCCTACGAAGGAGTTCAAGCTTGAAGAGAGGCTGTGGGCTACGGGCTCTAATATTCCTTTATTCTTCAAAACTATTTAGTCAGACCTATTTTTTTGCCTAGCTATATTTTGTACACTTCAAGCTTTCACATGGGGTGCGTACCTACTGCTTTTAATTTTTTTTAATTCAAAATTCAAAATTATTTATTCAGAACAATTACATAAAGGAACTATGTTACAGTAGAAACGGTGAATCTACAAAAGTTATAAAGCAGTCCACAACGCCCTCCTCCCAGACACATTTACGTTCTGCGTTAAAGAAAAAACATAGTCAAGAACTTATATATGACTAAACGTTAAATTAAACCTAAAAATGCAATGAATATTTTTTTTTAAATGGTTGCTTTGAGCATTATCGTATAATTATTATTTTTTGATAACGTTTCACTCAGTCAGCTCTGTTTATTATTTAGGAATTCTAAATAATCCTTAAATTATGCTCGAAATAGTTTTAAATGTGATTTTTCATATATATTATCATTCTATGAGGATATCGATTTTGTTTGGACTGTTTATTCCTACAGAGCTTTGCAAACAGGCCTGAGCTCATTTGGTGAAAATTCCAGCGAACATTTTATAAAATAAACGGCTTGCCCACGACAGCGTGAAATTTGAATTCTATCCGCAGGGAAATGCATCATTTTCCGGGTATTTTTGAAATAGATGGCAGGCCGACCTTTGCTTAACTATGTTATGAGATGAATAGCTATACCAGCATGATTTAACCATTTTTTTTGGTTCCACTGATAATAAACTGACTGATAAAAAATTACCATTTAACAAGCTTAAAGTTTAAAAAACTGAAAACCCGACTGCGATATATATATACATTCACTGTCTATTCATTGTTTCAAATGTAAACATGTAACTTATATATATGTAATCTCCTTTAAAATACCTTCATTTTGATACCCTACTCGACAGGTTTGGTCAACAAAAAATTATAAACGACTTAATATTTAGCTCCAAAAATCAGCCATTTTGATATTTAAAATAAATCTATCTGAGAACACTCGGTTTATTGAGATGAATCTGACGATACCTTAACTGTCAAAATCCATCCAGTCGTTTGGAAGATACGAGGTAACACAGAAATTTACATACATACATACAAGATACGCGCGAAAAAAATAACCCTTCCTTGGCAGTCGGGTAAATAAAAAAGATTACAGAATTATATTTTCTTTGTAAAAATCCGGCATAGAAAGCCCTAACCAGTCTTTCATCGTCTCATATGTTCATAGTTCATCAATCAAGAGTGTTTCCGGCGTGACAGCTGTGCCTTTCAATTCTCCCGTAGATTTAGCACTAGGTACCCGAGAAGTTCGGGTGGTCCACCCCTTTAGGAACTCTAATATTGCCCCTAATAAAGATAACGAGTTTCCTTCAAAACAACCTCTTCGTAGATGTTTTTCTTGTGAGTTCGCGGGCTTGCAAACGGGCGGGTGAAACGTGCACTCACCTGGAATATCTTATCTAGCTCTCAGTTAACTTGAGAATAATAAGTCTATAATGTGTCGCTACTTCAATTGATTTCGTTCTATGACAAAAGCTCTAGATAATGGGATACAAATTATGAGGGTTGTGATGAGGGTGTTAAATAAGTTAGGATCTAAGTCATCATATGAATAGCAAAATTAAAACTGGTGTACGTACATAAATCTGCTGTTACGTATTGGTCGTAAAAGTTGAATGAATTGAGAATTCGCAAGCTAAACGGTGAAGGAAAACATCGTGAGAAAACCGGCATGTCGTAGAACCTAAAAAGTTCGAAAACATATGTCGAGTGCACGAAAAGAGCCTCTTCGAGGTGCACTTGAAATCCTTTCACCACACTGGTTCGAAGGAACTACTGACACGATAAGAAGAAGAAGCTAAACAAATTAAGTAAATAAAGCGTAGACGATAAATAAGATGATTTCTCCCGTCCGCCTGCAAGCCCGGACTGAGCTCCGGACCGTGTCGAAAGGCGAGCGCTCCACACTCCTCCCGCAGCTTAATGTGTTTCCTCATCCAGCGACCCTGGGCACCGCCGCCGGCCGTGACCTTCATAAACGGGAGCCGGCTCTGCGCTGGCAACATCGTGCAAATATGGCGTTTTTGTACAGTCAACGTTCGGATAGTTTTAAGTAGTTTTGAGATCGAATGTATTTGGGCAGCTGGCCAGTTTTGCTAAAACCAAGCTCGGAGGAGTCTGTGTGTGTACTGTACCATTATATTTTACAGTAACTTAAGAAACAGTCCGTACATCTGTCTTTTAATAAAATGTATGAGTCAATCAGTTATTATTGACGTGACTACGTCTAATATATCGATGAACGCCGGCTGCATGCACGAAAACGTTGACGTCATTGTCCGGTAACGCTCATTGTCCCGTTACGATGATAGTCAGTCACGTTAAACTATCGTCCGTAAACCAACTTTACAGACAACCAATTTTTTTTCTCATTAAAAGCTTCGATCTAAACATTACACAACTACATTTGTCAAGTATTAATAGCGGTAACAATTAATGTTAACTCTTGATATTCCAAAAGTAGTAGCAACTATATCGTAGTGGGAGTTGAAGTACAAATCCGCAGCAGTGGCAGCTATGCGAGTTGCCATGATCTGCCGTTGTCAGAATAAAGCACGCGTCTGTAGCCGACTGCCTTTGTGCCGATGTGAAGCCTTTGTCTTGGAGCAGCATATTATCTATGGACAAGAAAAAACATGACACTGTGCATCAAAACGGTGAACGAGAAGTGAGATAGGAACTTTTTTGTTGCGCATGCAATATCCTCTGCATCCGCGTTACGGATACTATCGAATTGCTTGCGTCACTAAAGCGTCGATGACACTTGGCTTTTTTACACGCTGCTTGTTGGCGATTTTAAAAGCTAGCGCGTGAGCGTGTTAGATTTCGGGAAGGATTATCAACACACAGATTGTAAAAACGCCGACGACACTGGGTGACTTTACAAGCTACAAGCGAACTCGCTGGGTCGTGCTCGTGTAAAAAATCCGTGTGTCAGAAAGTCAGAGTTAACCTCAATCGTCAGGCGAACTTCAAATTGTCAATGAACCGGCTTCATATGCTAAAAGGAATGAGGGCTTTTCAATAAAAAAAAACAATCATGCTTTTTATTTTGGTCACTAGATGGCGCTGCACAAAAGTCAATTGTCAATGTCAAGTGTCATAATAAACAACGAAATTTTCTGTTAGCTCAAAGTTTTTTTTGCAGATTTTTGACACTTACGTTTCATACAGCGCCTTCTATCTTAGTTTATGGCAACCACTTTTTTTTAATGTCGCATTGAAAACCCCTTATTGCGAGTATTTGCGTCCTATCACTGAACGGTCCGAGGCGTGTGCACGAGCGTGAAACGGAAACTTTGTTGAACTTGAACACCACAGATGGAAGTAATTAACTTCCCAAGTGCCAAACAGTAGGCCTAGTATAATAAAGCTATACTTGACGTTTACCATACGATAGTTATTTGTATTAGATTTTGAGCAGTGTTGCTGTCTTGCGTAGATAATGTTACAAACAAAAAATGTACGATACATAAAGCAATAATCAACGTTTTACAAAAACATATAACAACCGACTTCAATTGGACGGGTCTAGTGACCGTAGGCACCACTGACAAGTCACAGGGAAGCAAAATACGAAATTTTGTTCACATCAAAGACTTTTTTATTCATTTATTTTGATTTAAAACCTATTCAACTGAACCGATTTAGATAACATTTCTATGGAACCAATCTGAAAGTATATTCTCTCAACCAAAAAAAAATATATTTGTTTGTTTTAAAGTTTTATTTCAAAGTTCTCAGGTAACAATCATAAAAAAATCAACCGAATTGATAATCTCCTCCTTTTTTAAAGTCGCTTTAAAATATGCTAGTTCAATTTTAAGGGGCATCCTCAAATCCAAATTCCATACAAAATGTTTCGGACAAATACTCAAAAAGTACGCCGTATTATAGTAATTTCTTCACACTATTCGTTTCGTCCATGTTTTTTGATTTCGTCAACAAAAAGAACTGAAAGGTTTCATACCTTAATTTAGATTTTATACGTGTTTTAAAATTAACCCTACTAACTTAAAACACGTATAAAATCTAAATTAAAGTATGAAACCTTTCAGTTCTTTTGTTGACGAAATTAAAAAATATGGACGAAACGAATAGTGTTAAGAAATTACTATAATACGTCGTACTTTTTGAGTATTTGTCCGATACATTTTGTATGGAATTCGGATTTGAGGATTAGCCTTAACTTGTCATTTTACAATATTGTGTTGAAATGAAACTCATCGAAAAGTTGCCTTTTTGTAGATCATGCATGATAAAAATAGTTATTTCGTACTATCTAGTACTATCAAAGAGATTTATCGTGATACTAAATCATTGTTAGATATTTCCTTGTATTATCTCACAAAATACGAAATAGGTCAGCCATTTGTACCAGCCATACGTAAATCCATCTTGTTCTGCTACGCCGTAGACGTATACGAACATTCGTAGACCCTCTACGAGAGTACGAGAGAGAGAGAGCAGACTCTTGTACAGGGTCTACGAATTGCTACACTTTTCTTTTGCATAATTTCGCGGTAACGTGATTTATGCCTAGATCACACGTACCGAGCAAACGGCCGAGAAAGTGCTCTCGGCCGAATACTCGGTACGTATTAACATAGCGCCGAGTGCTCGGCTGAGCGAGTGATGTAAGCGACTTGCTTACACCACTGTCGAGAAACATTTTACTGTCTCGCCCGTTTGCTCGGAACGTGTGATCTAAGCATTAGGAACAAACATCCATATCCACCCATCATAAAATATAGGAAAATCGCTTTTAACCGACTATACGGGTATGAAAAGGAATACCTACTTACATTACCTATACCTTAGTTATGTTTGTTCATGTTATTGCCTTTTTATAAGACCAGTCTGTAATCTAACCATACTTAAGACAAATAAATAATTCATTCATTCATTCATTCATTGCTTCTTTGGCGTAGTGGAAGGATGTACAGCTCATGGAGTCCCTGAATTTTAGTCAATATAATGGTAACCTTGAGAACCAGTACCAGTGGAAGCCGGTGCGTCGCGACGGACAAGGCTGTTTTTTGTAACAATGTTCATATTTTCCTTATACACAAATAACTTTTTCCTGTAATCACAAAGGCTTCCTTGATCTGTGTCATGGGGCGTTTATTGTCGCTTTTGTATGAACAACATAAAGTAATTGTAAAAAATATCTTCAAATTGTATTAACGGGTTAGTATTATGACGTACGGCATAGATTCGAATGTTATTTTTATTTATGATAAACATTTAACTCTGGAGACGTGCTGGCCGAGTGGATGAGGCCCTTGCCTTGCGATCTAATGATCGCGGGTTCGAATCGAGAATCAAAAATAAGTGGTAGTGCGAGTAGACTAAAAGTCACAAACCATGTGTAAGTTACATTTTATTTACTTTGTTGAGCATGTACATGTTTCTGTACTGCGATAAGTTCTTTTTTTAGGGTAAATTTGAACGTTTTAACAGATTTCAGGTTTCGAAGTGGTGGATCCAGACAGTTCCAACACCGAGTACTGCCGACACCGAGGCTGCGTAGCGAAAGGAACCACGGAACGCCACAGTTTTATGACTCGGTGCGCTAAATATGTTAGTACATGCTCTCACAGGGTACTCTTTCAGGGTATGCGCCCTAGCTGAAAGCCTATCATATAGGTATTTAGGGGTTTCTTTGCCTATAATACCAAAGAGTAGAACTGCCAAATGTAACTTTCTTCGAGCATTCATTTTAAGTAAGTTAGATGCGTTTAGAAACGGAGTAATATGGGACCTTGGGGGAACTTGGAAGCAAAATCTACCACAAGCATTTTGAACGCGCTGTATTAGATTTCTGTTCTCATTAGTAAGCACGGGCCATACACCACATCACAGTAATTTAACCTGGAGAGTATTAATGATTCACATAATGTTACTCTGATATCCTCACTCAGGTAGGGACGGACTTTGTATAGCAACTTTCGTCGATAATGAGATTTTTCGGTTGAAAAATTCTATGTAAGCAACCCACGTTCTCGCAACGGTGAACGAAAACATCGTGAGGAAACCGGCATGTCAAAGGACAGAAAAACAAATGTTCTATAGCATGTGACATCCACCAATCCGCATTGGTTCCGCGTGGTGGATTAAGACCCATTCGCTCTCCTGCCGAGAGTAGGCCTGGGTGCCAGCAGTGGGAACATTTTAGGCTTATTATGCTATGCTTATGCTTTATTTAACTCTGGTCTTCCACGGTTCGTTGGATCAACCTTGTATTTCCTTTGTCGGGAGCGCAATGTTACCACGAATAAACAACAATTCCTAATTCTGCAAATAATAAATAAACAGCGGTTCGATTTCCCAAATTGATTAGTAAAACAGCTATAATTCACAATGGAGTGTTTTTGTTGTAATTGCGCCGATAACGGTATCTTATCTCCCCTCCACATACAATCTATTAATAATATTATTTATGAGTTTATGGCGTTTAAAGGAGCTTCAGCTGCCCAACGGTGATCCCTGTTTTTTTCTCTTAATCTCACCAAAACTATTGAAACAATTGAGTTGAAATTCTTTATGAACAAGCTTAATAAAATAAAATATTATCGCCATGTTGGATTTCTGAGACTTTAATTTTAATTTTATTTATTGGGACAACAAACAGCTACGATTCTACGACAGTCTTATGAAAATAAACATACGAATTATAAATGTATGTATATGTATGTAATCTCCTTTTAATTTCCTTCATTTTGATACCCTTCTCGTTTGATAGGTTTGAAAAACGAAAATTTATTAAGGACTTACTATTTAGCGCCAAAAATCCGCCATATTATTTTTTCTTTCAAAAACCCATCCGAGTATACTCGGATTATTGCAATGAATATAACGATACCTAAATAGTCTAAATCCATCTAGCTGTTTGGAGGATACGAGGTAACAACGAAATGTACATACATACATACATACAAGATACGCGCGAATAAAATGACCCTTCCTTGGCAGTCGGGTAAAAGAAAAATACATAGGCATCTTTTAATTCCAACACTAAGCGGGTGAAGCCACGCGCAGCAGTACCTTTAACATTTTTTTCAGTCATTATTTCTATACAATTCTATATTAGTAAAATTGTCGGCTTTATATCCGCTGTAAAAAGGTTCAAAAGAAACCGAACAAGCCTTTTCATGGTCGTTATAATCCCGTAGCGAACCGAGTCGCATTGTTCGTAGCACGGCTACGAAAATTGCTACGAAAATACCGTAGCGAGCTCGTAACGGCGCAATGCAAGTTATTTACATTGCGAAATTGCACCTCTCTCGTTAAGGCATTGTTACAGTTAACCCGGCTTGTTAATTTAAACGAAATAAACTATTGCTCAGCTTTTTCACAATGAAAACTCAGCTTTTGTTCCATCTTGATTAGTTCGTTTCGTTTCATATAAACTAAAGTTTAAAACAAATACTGCTACAATATTTCTACTTGCATTATTTTTTCACGAATAACTTTTGTTTTCCATCACAATGGATGTTCAAAAGTTTTGGTGTTTGCTGAAAATGGTGTATCGCAAGTTTATTTTGATTTTGAACACTTGGTGACTTAGTTTTGACAAAATTGGTCGTCTGTAAAGTTTGTTTACGGACGATAGTTTAACGTGACTACCAGCGTAACGGGACAATGAGCCTTGCCGGACAACGTTATCGTGCATGCAGCCGGCGCGGCGGCGTTCATCGGTTTATTAGACTAAGTCACGTCAAAAAATTTTGAATCCCAGCTGTGGGAACATATTAGCTGAGTATGCTCGGTTATGCTTGGACTTTGGTACCATCGGCTCGCTAAGAAGGATATTAAATGAACAGTTAACGAAGTTGAAGTAAACACTTGCTTGTTTTAATGAACAAATGAAAATGAAATATTCAGCTTTCCATCACAACAAAAACATCACGAATCGATTTCAAACCGCTGTTTGATTGCGGGTTCTGCGTAAATCATGTTTAATGTTATTATTATGTTTCTAAAATGTCTAAAGTACATATTCATTTGTATGTTTTCTCCTTACTTTTCCTTCTATACTCGTACAGTAATTGAAAACAAACACAGTGTTTTCTCTATGCTTTTATAGCTAGAGAAGCGTCGCAATCCCGATGTTTTTCACGTACCAAGTTTTTGTCAAGAATCTTGAATTCAACAAAAAATATCAAGATAAAATACCAACTACATTTGCCGTTTTTGTGAAATTTCCCCAAATTGCCACGTTGTCCTGTCTCTTTCATTTTCAAGTAGACTAGCTGATGTTTAACTGTCGCCTTTATGCGTTTCACATGATTGTGCATCTAGTAATGAGTGATCAAATGTTATGCACGGTAATTTCTTCAAATGTTTGTGCTTTCTGCGGGCTTACAATTCAACATTTAGACGCCATTTGTAATATGGCGTATTTCCGTAAACGCTACTGCTTATTTGCATTTAATTTCATTTACCCACACAATTTATATTCATCGAAATCTAAGAAAAAATATAAATATATTGGCTTCCCGTTAAAAAAGTTTAAGTAATCCGTTAATAAAGCATCCGTTTGAGAATTAATTTTAGTGGGATAAGGTGAGGTCATTAGGGCGCGAAGAAACCTCTCGGGCACCGGAACAAAGCGGGATTACAATGTCACTGGAAAGTACTCAAGGACACCTTCCAGAATCACAATAACCTGACCCTAGCAGAGGAAGAACTACGAACCGAGGGAGCGAAGCTGCGTTAACAGGAACCTCTTTATCAGCATCATCTTGGCCTTAGGCTTCCGCTGGACATAGGCCTCCCCCTTAAAACCCACGACGAGTGGTCTCGAGCCTGCTCCATCCACCGACTAGCCACCTTTTTTTTTTTCTTTCGAAGAACCTAAGTTCTTCGGTTTTGGCTTCACATCAAAGGTATATAGCCAGTGTCAAGTAATTGGAGAGATTATTTTGTCATAAGTCAGAGTCGTTAAGTCAAGTCATGCCCCTGTAAAGTAGTGGTGGTTGCGACTTTACTAGAGGCTTCTATGGAGTTTTGGAGGCAACACGAAAAGTCACGTTTTACAGCATTACACTATTCACCAACACTCATACACGTTCACGAGCACTTAATAGATAAAAAACCACCGTTTTTACACTTAAACACTCAATGTTATACAAGTTTTGTCAATTAATTTAATGCCGCCAATACGCCATTTTTCATGTTCCCGCCAAAACTCCGACTAGCCACCTTCAATGATGACGTCGTACATCGCAACCGCCATTGTGGTAGTTTTATTACGTTATGTTGGTCCTTCACATCACCACATAATAGTAACAAAAATTACTCCTTGTGTCACTGTCACTGGCATCCCACTACTACTATGTATGCAATCCACGTTCTCGCAACGGTAAAGGAAAACATCGTGAGGAAACCGGCATGTCATAGAACATAAAAGTTCGGAAACATGTGTCGAGTGCACGAAAGGAGCCTCTTCGAGGCGCACTTGAAATCCTTTCACCACGCTGGTTCGAAGGAACTAGTGACACGATAAGAAGAAGACTGACAGTCTTCTTGTCTGGCCATTTCCATGTCCCACGGTTTGATTGGATTGATACCCTGCTTATTTACAAAAGGAGGTCACAGCTAAGTCCACTCGCTGCGATGGTAATTACCCCTCGAGGTAAAGAGTGCTCAAGACACCAGCGGGTGCACAACAGGCTCTTCCACACCGTTTAGTTCAACTTTCCGGCAGTGAGCTTGCAGTTTTGGAGGGGTTTCCAAATAGCTGAATTAAAATGTCCTCTTAAGTGTACTTGAAAGAAAACACTTGCTTAGAATTCGTAAGCTAAGTGGAATATATAGAAACAGAATACATTATATGCATTTGCAGCAAAAATATATCGGTTTATTTGGTACTTGCATAAATGACCTCGGCTGTTGCAATACAGTCGAAACGTCGGGACACAAAAAACATGAGGTGAGCGCGATAAATACCCGTTACAATCAAATAACTATGTGTGATAATCGCGAAAGTCTACGAAAAACTATTGTATAAATGTTTTCTGTTCATGGCTCTAAATATGTAAACAAGAAATGTATATTCAAAAAAGCTAAAAACCACGTTTTTAGGCCTTCCTTTACGAGGTATAGCGGTTTTTAGAATGCAGTGTCATAGAGTTGTGAGCTACCCTGGAAGTTTCAATCGGGTAGCCAGTCAGGAAGTGGTCGAAATTTGATTTGCAAGATTACACCTGGAACGACAAGAAAGTGACTTATTAAAAAATAACATCTTCACTCCAGCCTTAACCACTACGAGTATACCAACTACACACAACACATATATACGAATAGTTCTTACAAATAATATCTATACACTATTATCAACCTGGGTATCGGAACCTGCAGGCCACGTGTAGGTAATTACTATCTATAATGGAATGGATAAAGATACTCATAATTTTCTTTCTCGTCGCTGTCTGAATGCGCAATGACCTGGATATTGGATAATTTATCGGAGATTATAAATCAATGGTTACGGCCAGCAAATTAATTTTCCATCGATACGAAACCAACTAAACGTGATAAGAGCATCGATCGTCGCCGCGATATCTGCTCCGACCTTCGGAGCGTGTAGTGGTCAGCGGTGAATGGTGACTGACCCTACTGGCTGGTCTAGTGGTAGAAGAAAGAAGAAAAAAAGAAAGAAAATTCGTTTATTGGCTCCAGTTTTCATGTAGGTACCTACTGTCGCATAAGACGTCTCGATCCGTTCTTAGAACTCTGTCGGTGACTACGACGACACGATAACAGAATTTCTGTATAGGGGGGCAATATAATCAATCAATATAATATAAAACTGACTAAGGCTGACTGACTGACTAATTGACAGATAACGTAGAAACCAAACCGCTAAACGTAGAGACTTGGAACTTGAAGGATGTGTTTGTCAAGACCTGAAAGTGCGTACTGAGAAAGGAGTTTCGTTAATTCCCAACGCAAACGAAGTTGTGAGCGTCAGCAAGTTCTACATAAAGAAGCAACATTTCCGAAGTATTCTGAATGGTTTCGCTGTGTTTGGTTTAATATTCAGCGCGCGACTCGTTACGTTACGCATTCGACCCCCGCCCGTTATGCGTTACACAAACGTGGCGTATTGTTCGAAAAGATACTTTAATTTGGAAGAACGATGAATATAAATGAACCTTTTTTTTATTGATGATGAGGATGGAAGAAATAATGATGTAACATACACAACGTTATATTTCTGATAAAGTTAAAAGAAAATAATATTTATTATTTATACACGGCACCACGTAATATATTTTATTACGTGGTGCCGTGTATGAATGGGTAGAATAAGCCTTCAGCAAAGTGAAAAGTGCTTCTCGAGGTTCTAAAGGTTTTCTCTATCAGTGTTTCTACTAGTATTTGTGAGTTAGTTAGTATTTTTAAGACATTGTCCAAATAATTTACAGCATTCAGCAAAATACGAGTACCATGGGTGTTTGGGAGAGTTCTTGGAAGCGCTAAAATTAAACCTTAAATGTATAACTTATTTCAGATTGACCTAAATTTGAATTGAGGAAAATCCACGTACATTTATCATAACCGTTTGAATAGCACGTGTCAAGTACGTGTCGAGCACGTGGCCGATCATTGTGGATCTCGAAATAAACTCCATCGGAGTACGCGCCGAGCGGATTATACGGATTCATCAATTTATTTATGAACTTGGTTATTCGCTCTGCTATCCATCAACGTGTATCATTTTAGTAGCAGTTCGGGCTACGCGCTGCAAAACCAGGTCTTGGCCAGCAATCTTAAGCAATTAGAATGTAGAGCTTCAGCAAATGTGTTAAAAAGCCGTGTAGGCCGAGTGGGAGGTGCCTCGACTTTCCATCCAAATTTTTCAAAAATTTCAAAAAAAATCTAAAAATGTTTGATCCAAAGGTCGTGAGTTGATTTAAAAAAACACGTGCTCAGCGGTGAAGGAAAACATCGTGAGGAAACCGGCATGTCATAGAACCTAAAGTTCGAAAACTTATGTCAAGTGTACGGAAGGAGCCTTTTCGAGGCGCACTTGGAATCCTTTCACCACACTGGTTCGAAGAACTAGTGACACGATAAGAAGAAGAAGCAAATATGTTCCAAGAGAGTATGTATGAATCCTGATCGTTCCCTGAAATGTCCAAAATATTTATTATTATTATCATTCTATCTAATAAATAACTATCCAAGTCGTGTGATCCAGTAAGTGGCTTGGGTTTTGTCGCTAATTTGGTCCACGTCGACAATTTCAAATACGGAAACGAAATATATGCACGAGAAGTACCGAAATCTTAGTTTGTCTGACTGACAACGCACAGGCCAAATTTACGGGACGTAGAAACTTGGAATTTCAAGGGTATGTTCCTCAAGAAGTGTCCTAATAAAGGAATTCAAACGAAGTCGTAGGCATCAACTAGGAGAGTATAAACTAAAGCTATTGAATAGGAGGGTAGTAGGTTGGAATCTTCCCACTATAGTAACTTCATCGACTGTGACGTCACCGTTGATTAGTAGTGCATATTTGCCACTTCGGGTGATTACCACCTCTGGTCGCAAATTTCCTGAAGCACCGCTGTTGTCGACGTTAATTGCCAATCAGCACACGGGTCGCCGGTTCCAATCCTGACTTGGGCGCGTGCTTAAAACTTGCGAGCTACTTGCCTACTAACCTCCGACTAATGGAGGACGAATCTCGTGTATATAAAGTAGTTTCAGAGGTAGTGAAATTTGTCTAAGGTCTGAGAAATTACATTATTCAAAATTAAAGCAAAATTTCCCCACTAATTTTCTACAAAATGAAAACGTCTGAACCGATTAATTAAACTTTAAATCAATATTAATATAGGGTCAGGTGTAAAATCTTAAGGGATACCTTTTATCTCGATACCACGCGAGCGAAAGCAGCAGCTTGTTAAATTATAGTTTTCACTTAAGATTGCTAAAGTTTGTTAAAACGAAGTCAATTTAATTTCGTTGGGTGCAGTAAATCCAGATATGATCATTTCTCAGACACGTCAAGTAGCTGTTGGGTCTTCGGTCTACTTCAGAACCAAATAAAATTGCCGTTTTGAGCTATCGAAGCCATAAACTATTATCTATCTAAACAGGTCATAAACAGCGCTAGAGTGCCAACTAAGTGTCTGCGTTGGTGGTCAGCGGAATTAACTCGATGCCCTGCGGCCAGCAGATGGATTGCGACTGGAGTAATGTGGTTAGGGCTTGAGTAGTGGCAGTGAGGGCCGGCTTAATGCGACCTCGACGCTGTTCGATCGAAGCATTATTACTTTGAAACGGCGAATGAAAACATTACCCAAGCACCAGCAGTATTACGATTTATGATAAAAAAAACGATGTGAAATGAAATTAAATGAAATGGTTTATTGCTTATTATTTATTGTGTGCTTAAAAAACTACACGACAGAAGAGTAAACTCGAGCCGTCTTTACCTGGCAAATGGGTAGGAAGTACATGATTCAGCCCAGTAAAGAATATAATATAACTAAGAATGTACTTGACTCTTTGACTCTTTCCGTAGCAAAATATGTAGAAGCGGAACTTGACCTCATAATTCGACAGCCAGATGGTAAAGGTCAACGTGACCTGGAAGGCAGATATCATTGAGGTCAATCAGTCGCGCAAAGCCCATTCTAGCCGATACAATGCACCGCAGGCTGATTGGCTCGGCTTCTGTTTATAGGGGGAGGAAAGGGAGGAGAGGGGGTGCGATTCGGATATGATCATTATGCAACCTAACGGATATTGCGCATACTACCATGTTGCTGCCTACGTAGTTGTGTTGTGTAGGATGCTATGTGATTCGATTAATGCTAATTTTCCCTAAGCTAATGTACCGCAGTTGTTTAGCTGTTTAGCTAGACAATTTACGAGGTGCTGTTTTTTATAATAAAACAAACAAATATTTGCTGTACTCATATGTATACTAATGACTTTTTCACTCTTATTAACGATAAAAAAATATTTTGGGACATTTCAAATAAGAAAAAACCAGCCCCAAACTATGCATAATTATTTTAACTATACATAAATATAAAATGTAAAAGCTTGCTCTCTGTCTAATGGCGTTGAATTGTACATGATAAATGGAGGGCCTATCGTATTGATTAAAGTCAATTGGGATACTAAAATCTGTGAACAATCTTATCGTAAATTGGCAACCAGATCCGCCAGATTGAATGTCCCGACGTATTAGATATTGGAAATTAATATACCTAGAACTAGAATATAAAGCCGTGATTGGATAACAATACTAACCTATTATATACTCTAAAGTATTCGACCTACATAACTGATGTGGTGTCTACAAAAGAAGAAGAAAGAGTGCTGACTGAAAATAACGCGAGACGGTCGCAAGACATCTTTTGGTCGTTTAATAAGTGTTTTATTTTATGATAAAAACGAAATATTTTTAAATCAGAAGACATACCAAGTGAAACATATTGTAATTGTAATAGAACGATAAAACATATAATAAAAAACTGCTTAAAATCTACTGCTCAAGCGGATGAACATGACTCGAATGACGTTTGTGCAAAGTACAGCGTGAAATTGGTAAATCTTGATAGAGAAGAGGTCCTGTTATACTTGGTAATGATAAGGCTTCGCAATTAGAGGAAGAAGAAACACAAAGGGCGCCGCGCGGGGCAGCGGGGAAGCATCAAGTTCCGAGCCAGGTGTCATGTTCATTCGCCCGAGTAGTACCTCCATATCCTAAAGCTTCCAGATGTATCAAAATATATATAAATAGGAAGGTATTTTCGAAAGAAAGATCAAACAACCGTTCCTTGCAATCGTTCTCATACAATGATATAACAATCCGCTTACACGGTAAATGAAAGCAAACATGTCCCCTACCGGGCTCGAGATCTAAATCAGTAAATGAGACGACAAAGCGACCCCCTCCACTTTCCCCTTTCTTCCTTTTTATCGTGGGAACTTTAAAGTGGGGAACAGTTGCTGGAAAATATGGCCTCCAGGGGCAGGTAGCAGCGTCTGGCGAGGAATAGTAAGTAGCGCTTTCACATTGAAATTCACCAAACCGACCTATTGAATTACACTAGCACTAATAAGATAGTGGAAGTAGTATATGAGCGTATGCATTGGCAAGGGCGGAATTAAATAATCATATTTTTTTTTTTTATAAAGATATTCAACATTAAATTTCAAACATTCACACACTCACACCTCTGCACTAGGATTCCCCCCTGTATCGCAGGTGGCATGGACACATACAAGATATCACAACATCCAAGACCCGAGAACAAACATTTGTGTTAGTCACACAAATATTTGCCCCGGCAGGGGATCGAACCCGGAACACCAGGCTTCGTAGGTCACTACCAACTAAGCCACGGTGTCGTCATATCGGGTAATATTTAATACTTACCGGAGTTATATACGGGTATTTCAAATATACCCGTAGATAACACGGAAGTTCCGATAGTTCTAGTTAAAGTTAGACTTGATTAAAAGCCCATTCATTGTTTGCGTTGGAATGCCGCCAACTTATGCAGGTTCAAAGTTACGTACGAGGCTTGAGTTCCAAACGGAGATGTAAACTTGTTCGCACAGAAAGTTTTTAGAGTTTGGAAATTGCGAAGATAAGGGCTAAAGAATTTCACAAATTATATTTACTACTATCGTAGGAGCTAGTCCCCCCTAGTTACGGAGATTTTTTTTTATTATTACAGCATAAGCTAACTACTACAATCTATGTATGTACCTATATTACAAAATTTACAAAAGGAAACAATTAGAACACCCATATAGTAAGAGAATTAGATTTTTTTTGTCCCATAGTAATACAGCCTGTACCGCTTAATTGATAGATTAGATTATCCTGAGCTCGAAAATATTAATATCAGAACTTTACTCTGCGTCAATTTCATTCTTTGCTCATATTTACTCCATTTAACTAAAGTTTTGCCATCAAAATGAATTTCATGAGCGCAGCGATCACTCTTCTGTAATTCTCAAAGCTTGTTAACAAAGTGATTATTCAGGTTTCATTCTGAAGTTCATTGACGAGTCACCCACCTCGTGGCAGACGTGAGTTCGTGACGCGTTGACTCAACAAACTGGATACAAATTGACTTATGCAAAGTGCAAATTTAAATTCATACAATTTTTCTCCCGATTAACAAAGGGTGGCGTGGCGACGTAGTGATTAAAATGTAAATATTTTAAATCTATTGTCTGAGAGGTGGTGTGGTGAGTAAACTTTTAACTAAGAGTGAACAGGTATACGTAATGAGATATGATTTTCTTACCCACTCACTTTCTATCATGTAAAAACCATACATTTCCGTAGGTTCTCGTAGATAGCAATCGAACAACGTGAGTTAGAAATTGCGTTATAGGAACAAAAAATACCACGGCACGTATAAATGAGTTTATAGTTTAGTATTTTTTTTTCTTTGTGTCTCTTTATCTGTATTACTCGTATAGGTGTTACTCATTGGGGATTTTACCTGAAAAAAATCTCGTTCAAAAACAATCGTTCGGTCAATATACTTTCGAGTTTAAAACCCAATCGAAGAGACAAATGGATCCAATCGAGTGAGCAGCGACTCAACTGTCTGGGTGGGAGTGAGTAGAGTTCGTGCCGGCGGACCCGCGCCGCGGCTTGCCGTGCCGTCGACCACTTACACTCCTCCAGATAACGCTTCACGAGCAGTTTAATAAGCGTTTAGTTTGTAATGGCCTGGAAAATTGCCACGGTATTGTATCCTTTCGAGGGATGCCTTCAACTTTGTAAATTTTTCCAACTTGATTGTGACTGTGACTGTGAGACGAGTAACAACTTATATTGTAGAGATAGGACGGGGCGGATGGAAGCTATGTTCTGATTACGCGTGTTTTTTTAGCTCATTGTATTTTGATACGTTTTGCTTAAGTTATGTAAGTAGTAATTTGTGTGATGTGATGATATGCGATCAGTAGGTAGTTTTTATGATCTGTGAATCCTCATTTCGTATATTTTAAAGCGGTTAATGCATGTTTTGCCCAGAGCCTCGAAAGAGTTTCCTCCTATAGATTTTTGAAAAAGTCCATTAAATTGTTCCGCCCGCAGAGCGGCTCGGATGAGTCGAGTTGATTGAACTGTAAACGCGTTGTGGAGCGCAAAATCGACTCTTCGGCGAAAAATCTGAATAAGCCATTAATTACACTGTGGTAGAGGTAAAAAAACATTTTTTAAATATTCTGCTAGAAGCTAGAAATTTTAAATCCAATATCTATGCCGTGTAATGCAAAAATATTTAAGCTCTCAAATTCAAGTCGTCTTATCAAAATTATATCGTTAGACGATAAGATAGTTTAAAAACAGAAATCTATCTTTTGTGATACCATCAGTTTCTCTGCGACTTCATCGATATATTCAGTACCTACGGTCTATTACGGTTGTTGAACAGCGAAATTGCATTGCCTGCAGAATTGGTGGTACTTCATGAATTCCAGTGCAATTTCCATTTGTCTTAGCACAGAGCCCGGGTGATATGTCCGTCGCCACACTTTACCGCCCCAATGTTGCAGCGAGGCAAACTTCCGCTGGACCCCGGATTTATGACGACACCTGCCAAGGGTTCACAATCAAAATATTGGTTATCTTCTGGTCGCACTTCGCAGTGATTTGTGGTACTGTCACATTTCTATGTGTCGAAAACTAGCTAGTTCCGCAATCACATTAACTCGTCTGTCTCTCAAACTTCCAAGGACAGTGTGCTTAACATTTTATCTTAGGAATCTTGAATAATTTTAGTATTAGTTATAGTACGATGACACACGTCTTTTTTACACGCTACAAGCCAGCGTTTACGCTTGTAGCGTGTAAAGTCGCCCAGTGAAATCGGAGTTTTTACAATCTGCTTGTTGATAATCCTTCTCAAAAGCTAACACGCTCACACGCTAGCTTTTAAAAACGCCAACAATCGGCATTTAAAAAAGGTTGTGTGTCATCGACGCTATAGAAGAAAAGATGAACTACGGAACAACAAATGAGCTCAAATCTTTGCTGATAACTTGAGCTCGAACTTAGAACTCATCGCGCGAGGGCCGTTGCTGCGTTGCTCAGTCGCGTGTTTTACTTGCCAACTTAAATAACTTGCGGGAGCCGTTCCGCTTCAACAAGTATGCTATTGAGCAGGTTCGAGAGCCCCATTGTGAGATGTAAACGGCATCTAATTTAAGAATAAGCAAGTAACCCCCCTTGTAAAAAATAAAGAAATATGTATGACGTATGGTTGAAATGAAATGAACTTTTATTCACATGTGCTCACCAATATAAGAAAAGCTTACGTTAGTAGTTTAAGGAAACAACCAATTAAGTAATCTGTCTTCATCGTTTGCTTTTTCTATACTGTGAAACTAACTCTACAGTATCAGTTTGTCTGATAATATATGATTTAAATATTTGGTTGAATTTAGGAATAAGCACCATTAGGAACCATTAGGAATAAATACGGAAGCGTTTTCAGAGAGAATATAAAAAAGATCGTTGTTATGTAAAGCATCATCATTTCTTTGCTAGTTCCACCATCATACATTACGCTCATAATTCACCCCATCAATAGCCGAGGAAACTTTGGCCATTCGTCAACCCAGTTTGAAAACACCAGTCAGCAATCGGAGTGGTCCGATCGATGCGGGCGAATGTGAGGAAGGACGAGCTGGCGGCCGGCCAAGCGGCCAAGGTCCCGACTGAAACTGTTCGGTACGTGGCTGAACTGTGGATGGACCTTGCCCAATGCCAAAGAAGATATGGATGAGCGCCTCACCTAAAACCTTCAAAGATAGGTTGCCAACAAGTGCGCAGCTAAGTATTCTAAGGGGAAGAAAAGTAATAAAGCTTGATTGTACAATAGCGTCATTAATGAATGCGAACATCCAATAAATCACTGAATGAAGACTAAGTACTATTGGGTCGGTTCCATTCCGTTGAAATGACAATAATATCTTCAGTGAAGCGTCGGACAGCGCTAATCCGCCAAATATAGCCTCTATTTGAGAGACCGAGAGTAATTTTAAAGTGCTTAAAGTCGAAAACGACCGTGATTGGTCGTTTCGACCGCAAAAGCCGGGCGTTTATGAGATGGGATTTAAATTGGAGCGCAGTGACCCGGCTAAGTCCTCGAGTGGGGCTGCAAGCGGCTGCGAGTCAATACGTGAGGGTTCAGTCAGGCGGCAAGTGGCTCGGAACCGCGACTCCGAATGTCGCGTGTCGTGCGATCGTTTCAACAAAATTGACGCTAATGCTTGCTAAAACTGCCGGACAAGGTAATAAGAAGTTATTAATACATTCTTGATGAAAACTATGATATTTAATGGATTAAGTTCCGCAGCACGAAGATTAAAGCTCAACTATGCAATCGCGACAACACAGCATGCAATGCAGCGCAAGTTCCTACAGCTGGTATTAAGGAATTCTTTATTGTGTCACACTATTACACCTGATACAAATGATACAATTGAAACCCGAACGAAACATATGGACCTCAAAATAATTCGAGTAGTAAAACTTGTTCAATATTTATGGGTAAAGTTTTACCCACACGGCGACACAGCTGTGTTGTTGCTGAAATATTTTAGGGATGAATTCATATTTGTAACGCTTATCTGTTAGGTTAGTTAGGAGAGAGAGTATGGTTGTGCTCACCAATGTAAAAAAAAGCTTACGTTAGTTGTTTTAGGAAAAATCTGTCTTCATTGTTTGTTTTTTCTTTAATTGTGAAACTAACTCTACAAATTCAGTTTGTCTGATTATATTGTTTTCAATATTTAGTTCTGCAAATAATATGAGAATATCGAATGTGTGTGTCCATTAATCGGAGTGGCACGGAATTAAAATGCAAATGGCGCCCTAGTCGGTGACAGTGACAGTGACTTGTCCATTGTTTATCGTGCATTAACTCGCGCAGAGGGTAGTTCCATAAATACGTATATTATTTTCATAAAAGGTATTCAGTTGAAATAACCAAGCGTCCGCCGTCTCTACTATTCAATCAGTACCTACATCTCGTAATGTAGGTGCGATGAGCTCGACACATTTCAATTGAAATTATTTACTAATTCATTTTGTTCATCATACCGACTGCAGCCAGCGGTTGTGTGAAGAGTCGTTTGTGCGCTCGGCTTACTTATAAACTATTGGATTAAAAAAATAATTGTCGGTTGCAGATTTCACACCAGAAAGAGTTCCAAATTGTAACTAAGAAAGACGGCAAAAACTCTACCCATTACCACGCAATAATTGTTTGAAATGTGATTAGAAACTTAATAAGCAAGAAAAAATAGCGTACACAGTTTCCATAACAAAACTCTGTTGATATCAATCATGCTTAAACAAGCTCTCGTTTCCAAGGGCTGGGATTAAAGGTACCGCGGATAAGGTCGGCGGTGGCGGTCAGGTAATACGGCGTAAGTGCCGCCGGTGGCAAATGAAAATGTTCGCCGCTACATATCAAGGCGTAATCTATGTATATTTCTGCGGTTCTGTTTATAGGGGCAGGCAGGGGCGTTAAACTGAAATGTTTATTAAATACAGCCGGCGAGGGTTGATATTGCAGTACGAGTTTTATAAGCCGGCTTATTGGTCCGCGAGATGATTTGTTTGAATTTTTCATTGCCACAGCTTTATGGAACCTGTATAAAAGTTAATTTGAAAGAATGAGGGGTTATGAGGTTTTAAGTCAGCACCAGTAAGATGATGTAGAGAGCGTTATGTACGATCCCTATCACTTTTGTAATCATTGTTTTATCCTCCGGATGTGATGTCTCTCCCGCGGATGTTGAACCTAGTCCTTAATATTCCAATAATATAATAAATGCAACAATCAAAGAGTATGTAAGATATGAATGTGATTTCGGTGTTTGGAGGAATTATTCCCATCTGTCACCCTGCTCTGATCGCCTAGGGTGACAGATGGGCCAAAAAACTTCTATCGTCCCCCTGAGCAGCTGAAAAACGAAAACAGACAACTTTTGATGCCAACACCACACAACACAATAGACACCAGCTATTTTATTTTCTTTTAAATATACAAGTTCACAAATCGCAATTTTTCATTATAGTGAGTGCTACAACAACTTTGTCCTAATGCGATTTGAATGAAGCTATTATAGACAGCATCGTCAAGCGATTTGTAGAGGTCCTTTAAAAACGTTTCAAACTCTCTCCAAGTTTTCCGTATAATCACTTTTAACTGGCAAAGTTGATCGGAGGGTCCTGATAATTATCTTTTGAAACTGAACGACAGGCGATCTTGGATAATGAGCGGAGCGGACTCACAAAGACTTCTTATCAAATTCAAACTAAAACGCTCTCTTGTAAATATAACTTCCATTTTAACTATTCAAGATATCAAGGTGGATATTTAATTTGGATTGTTGAGTTGAGAGCTAGTCGTTCTTGAGATTGAGAAATAATTGAATGAGACGAAAATTTAAAATTTAAAATACACTCTCTCTGGAGAAATCTTAACTGACGTACCGAAGTGCAGCCATCTGGAAAATAATACAAGTTTGAAACTATTGACTCGGGTACACGTGTGGATGCCACTGGGACTCGACCCTGCCACCGCGAGGTTCAGCCGTGAGGTAGAGGTCAGCTCCCGTACTTTGTAACGTGAACACCGTACCGTGTGTACCGTAAAAAACACGTGCTTAACGGTGAAGGAAAACATCGTGAGGAAACCGGCATGTCATAGAACCGAAAGTTAGTATTTAGTATTTACTTTAAATAAAACATGTGTCACGTGAACTTGAAATCCTTTCACCACACTGGTTCGAAAGAACTAGTTACACGATAAGAAGAAGACCGCAAAAATCAACCAATGAGCGACAAGAACCAACAGACAGCTCTGGTTTTTTATGGTTTTATAAATTTCATGGCAGCCATTTGTTAAAAAAATCCTGCTAATTTTGTGTCGAGACTCGGGCAGGTGACGCTTTGTTTTGAAGAGTCTGCAGTAACAAACCAGATTACCGCTGTCGCAAACAATTTGTGAAGCTCCGAGGGTCTGTCCAGTGTCCCAGTAAACTGTATCCGACGCGTGGGCGGCGGAGGGCGGCGGTGGGCGGAACCAATTACACTACTGCAAGTGTCTTAGTCAATTAATCTGCAGAGCTTATGGCCTCGCTGCATCATTATCGGGGTACGCTGGTATGCCATTACTGTTCTCTACAAAGCTCTAACGAAGCTCTCTGGTAAGGCGATACATTTTTATTATGCTTGTGAAAAGATCAAGTTTTATGTCATATAAAACTATCATCCATGATTTTTGGGCTGGTTATTAATCAGAATATTTATACCACAATTTAATATGAAAGGGAAATTGATCTATAAGGCCACAGAAAATATATATGTATAGTGATCGTATACCTAACGTCGAGATTCGACGTCGAACTAAGGTCGAAGATGTGGGTATACGGATTGCGAGGCTAGTGGAAATGGGCAGGACACTTGACCAGGCGGGATGACCATCGGTGGACCAAAGCACTCACAGAGTGGAGGCCGAGGGACATGCGGCTGCCTCGGGACAGACCACCAGCCCGATGGTCGGATGACATCGTTAAGGCAGCTGGACCACAGTGGATCCGCCTTGCACAAGATCAGCAAGAATGGCGCAATAGAGAAGAGGCCTTTATCCAGCAGTGGGTGTTACCGGCTGAATAGATAGATAGTGATAAAAATTTTTTGGTTCTTTCTGTTCGCTTACACGTAGTATAATAAACTTTATAAAGCGTCTATAAAGCCGAGGCTCGAGTTCGATTGCCACTCGAAAGCTCCGTCTCTCACTGCGATTCGTTTCATCGATGCCATCAATCGCTACTCTCTGGAACTGCGCGGAATCGAGTTGTACATAAAGCCCACTCAATCCAATATTTAAATAAAGCTCCATATAAATTACGACACGAAGATTTGATATTTTTGCGCGGGATTGTGCCTTTGATCGTCTTTCTCTTTAATCCACCATCGCAATCCCTGTCTGTTTCGTTCCACGCTTCTGATAGAGGTATTACATAAAATGTACACGTGTCACAGTCTTGAACTAGACTTTAACCGAGTTAGAAGTAAGCGTCTTATATGAGCTGTCCTAGCTCTAATGCTCCGTACTCACGTACGGTTTTGCTCGATCGAGCTATCATGTCGAGTAAAAACCATGGCATGAACTTTCGTCCACACATTCAGGATTATCTATCGAGTGACGCGCACTGGACATTATTTACCGAACCGTTCGAGCTTTAATTCCATCGAGCCAGCTCGATGCGAGCCTTCGAGCTGTGAGTTTTGCGGTCCACACGTTAAAATTTACTTGTTTTGGAGTAAAACTATCGAGTAAAACCGTATGTGAGTACGGAGCTTAACAGGCGCTTAGCCTTGTTATAAGTCCTCGGGCGCTTTATAAACTTCATCGCCAGAGTTGTGCTCGAGCTCTTACGACATATGATAGTATCCAATACAAAAGTTCAAATAGAATCAGACAAGATGCTCTGTTGATACTATTTTCGGATCCTGAACCTATTTACGATAGTAGAACCTTCTGACATTGAACCGCATACGTGATTGTGTTGTGTAAGCGACTGAAAGCGACTGACCCTGAGACTTTCGTGAGTCAGTAATTTCACCGGCATCCTTGCCCTTCGAGCCGGAATCAACGAATAATGGAAACACTGCTATTGTTATCAAACATATTTTTTTTTATTTGTAATAGACAAGCATTTGACCACAACCTCACCTGGTGTTCAGTTTGAACAGCAATCTAGTATTTTGATGTTTTTTTATTTATCAAGAAAAGATAAATTAATATTAGATTAAAAGAACATTGAGGGAATTTGGAAAAATCTCTTCTATAATAAACCATTTAGATAATGATACTAATTACCATACAGAAACTATAACATGTTCATAGCAATATATTCCGCTTCGGTATTGCACCGCGGTAGCATCCGACGCAGTGTTGCTGTGACAAATGGCGCGCTCTCCGCAGAATTTATCTAATGAATTTCATCAGGTCAACTGATGCTGGTGTAGCTAATGGCTTGTCGAAATACAGGGTCGATTGGGTACGTGTAGTACACAAAACTTGACGTTAGTTTGTAGGTATTATCGTTGCGTCGTTGTCGTCGTGTTAGGATAGTCTGTATCTGGTTTAGAAGTAGACGTTTCAATCACTCACTGTGTGGGAGTGGCAAAACGAAGAAAAAAAATCCGCAAAGCCTGCGAAGACCCCAAGAGACTTCTGTGTTTCTGGGCGGAGTTAGGCTGGCTAAACTATAAGCCAGGATATCCGACGCACAAAGGTCCAACAGGAGTCTAAGTGCGGAAAAGGGAGTCCACTTACTTACTTACCCCAATCACATAAACAAAGAAAACTTGACTTCAACAACACCCAGTGCGTATAAAAATTCTGTGTGGAATGACAACAATAAAGCAAAGAAATAATTGGGCCCATGTCATGAAACTGCTAACGACCTTTTTACTACATCATTGCATTAAATTGACCCTCAGCCGTCCAATTTGGTTGGAAGAGCATGTCTTCACGATCCGACATGTATTCCGGAACGAGACATAAACATTCGGCGTCGTATTTAGCGGCCATTCGGCAAGTAACGGCCGTAGCCATGTACCCGCATCACGGTCCGTCTGTCTGTCCGTCGCCACTTATTATTGCTGACCGTTGTCTTGGAAGGAACGAGTGGGCATGGGGAGGAATTGTTGCGTTTTGGCATTGGATCGTCTTAATGAAGTTCTTATTCGAGTACTTTTATTTATTTGCTAACTTTAAATACAATTAAAACGAGTTATAAGTTTAGCATGAGCTGGTTCGGCATTTTAAATTTGAATTAAACGTGTCGTGAAATGAGTGCCATGTCCAATTCTCATAACTTCCACACAAATTCACAACTAAACGTTAAATAAACTGAAATAAACTTGTGCTAAAAATAATCCCTAAAAGGCACCCTTTACATTTTATGTTTGGAAATAAAATTTTATTAGAATCGTCCGTTCTCTTGCAACCTAAGCTGAAGTTATTGGCGTTAGTGGATTACCTTTTACTGAATATTGTTTAAAATGTTGCCATTAAAAACAGTTTCAATTTGTATGTTTACTCAACGCCGTCAATTTAAATTGAAACAAAGCTTGAGCTCTCTTTACGATGTACAGGTATAAAGTATAAACATTTAATCTCATTACCGAATCCAGCCTTTACATGTAGAGTAGAGACATTGCGAACCCGCTTTTCATCCCATACGAATACCTACTCAAAACATTTGAGAACGTTCATTTCACTTCTATTTCAAAGTTTCTTAACAACTTTATGAATTTTCCAAGCTGAAAGCATTTGGTGAACCTAATTAGATGCTTTCACTAAAAGTAATAAAGTTAATGTATCTGTAATTAAAATCATGAATCTGCATTAGTAGTGACTGTATATTTTGTCTTAGAATTCTGAAAATGGCTTTCGATATTGAATTGATACCAGTCTGTTTGCTGACCTAAATACCAATCGTGACAGATGGCCGAGCTATCACAACCGCATTGTAGTTCGTTGTTCGCTAAAATAGACACTGTTTCGGGCGTTTTGTTTTGAAACGGGTGCTATGCTATATGTATGTTGAATGTGTTAAATAAATTTGCATAACAAGTTTTACAATTACACACGACACGAGGGCGACACGTTTCGTCAGCGTTAACACCACGTTGGGCGCCAAGCAAATGGGTATTGCCTTGCATGTTCCGATGTTTATTTGAATGTCACGAATATAAGAGTTGACGACCTGAATTATGTTCTGATCAATATTTTAAGTTCACGGTCGGTATGCTAGGTGGCGTTCCGGACGTAGGAATCGTCAAAATACTATAAAACAAATGTTGTAGTTCGGTGTGCACCACAACTGAGTACTTGTCGTTAGATTGTTTAGAGAGATTCAAATTTTGAAAGCAAAATGTTCTTTGAAGTCTATGTAAATGCAGTCCCAGGTTGGGCGCCATTGAATGTTGGAAAAGGCAATTTTGAAAATGCTTTCAATTGCGCATTTCACGTTTGCGATCAGTCGTAATTCTGCCCGTGTATTACGCCCGAGGGGCTGGTCTCCTCTCGTAGAATTGTCTATATACTTCATGGAACTTAGCACTTAGGATTATTTGAATTATAACTTCCAGCGGCGACGGCGACAGTGAACAATAAAGCCGACGTGATGTGAATACATCGCGCGATATCGCCCGAGTTTTCAGCCCTCGAGTTTGTTCTCTTGATTAAAATTGCGAAAGGCATAAAATAAACAAGAGAAAATACCTACTTAGTATTGTAGTCTCAATGTTCTCATACCGAGCTTCCAACCTCTTGGACTCTTATCTGACGTTCAAACTTCAAACTCTACATGCAAAGCTAGTAATAAAATTGTGATCAACAATCAAAATGTATTTTTACAAACTCGTCGTGTCGAATGTAGGCGGTAAGTTTTCCAGTTTATTGCAAACAGCTGGACATCCAGTAATGTGTTTTTAACCATCACCCTGTCGCCCTCGGGCAGTCCGGCCGGGCCCGCCGCTGAATAACAATTATCCAACGCGCTTCCCTGGGACAAATGTTACTAACACCTTCGGACGGCTGCAACTAATGTTTGCGAGCTGAATTAACAAGTGTGTAAGCCTTCTGATTAAAACATTTTCGGTTGAAAATTTTCAGAAGCACTTTTTTACGTGCGTCATTGATAAAAGACCGCAAAAAGCATTATACGCGATTCCGATCTCTAGAATGTAAGCTATGTATGGTTCAGTACTGTTGTCACCTAAAGTTACAGCTTTTGGGACGCCCGTTACACGAACGAACAAATGATGAGTTAAAAAATAATACAGTGGACTAACCAAAGTTTGAAATGTGCCTTTTAGTCATTACGATGCCATTGTCTGTCGCTTAAAGTTTTTGCCAGTGGACCTTTCGGCGATTGTGAAGTTTTTGGAACATGAAAATTACATTTGCTCTGGCCTTGGCCGCGGGTCTATCTCCGTTATTATTTAAAACCATTGAGTTATACAAGTAAATCTCGACAAGTAAGCTCGTTGCCGGTTTTGTTTGGGCATGTAGCTACGTAGTTAGATAAAAATGGCTCCATCAAAACCGTTGTATGGGTGATATTATGGTGGTTTTTATTGCAAAATAATTGTATCATTATTTACCGAGAGTTCTTTCCGACACAATAGTTTATATCAACAGAGAGCCACGCTTTAATACTATTTATTTTGTTCCAGGTACGTGGGTTATTATAGAACACGCTCTACCAAATGTTACTTGGTTTCACCAGTAAGTAATCGTATAGTTTTTAAATGATCATAGAGCTATAGCAGCATAGCTGCATAGATGTGATGTGGAAGGGTTGATAACGGGAACGATCTCGGTGCTGGCTGCAAGTGCGACGTATGACCCGGGGCTTGCTGCAAACTGGGTCAACAACACTGTTCAGACATATCTAAATACTCATGTTCTAATTAATTCTGGATTCGTCTGAACCTATTTCTGTTTCAAATTGCATAATTTTTATGCCAATGTTTTGCCTTTCTTGAAAATATGACTGTATTTGCTACTGAAACTGCGAAGTACGGACAAATGATTTGCGTCGATTTTACAATTTGAATAATATATTCAGTTCAATGAAACCGCATATGAAATACAGTTTACAGCAAGGTATTAAGCATAATCAGGGTTATGTTGTTGTCTCCAGAGGCAGTTACGGGAACTGTCTGCATACTTGTCGTTAATAATTCATGAGCTTGGGAGGTGGGATGTGTACATGTTTGTGCGTGGGTCCAAGGACAAGCGTTGTACACACGCCTTACAATCCTTATTGTTGTCCCACAAGTAAACATTTTCCAATTGTTGTGTAGTTTTGAAATGAATTTCATCAAGTTCCCATTGTTTGGTTGTAGACTCTATTTTGAAAGGATATGTTCGTTTAGTTTCATGAGAATAGTTTAGGTTTGATCAAGGCTACATCTCCGGTTGCTAATTTACCTATCACATCAATACAAACGAAGATCGTACCAATCTTCTTCTTCTTCTTGGTCGTGACACTCTTGGCAGAGTTGTCGTGGTTTTCATCTTGGGGGTTGTGACACTCTTCACAATCCTGCGCCATTCATCTCTGACAGCAGTTTTCCTTGTGCATTCGTGTAAGGGAACATCTAATGCTACTTTGACTTGGTCTGTCCAACGCTTTGGAGATCTTCCTCGCCCTCGTGTGCCCTCGAATACCAATACAGTTATTTAATAATGAAAAGGTCAAGAGAATCCACTCCCCTCTAGTGACCAGCGTGATAAGCTGAGCTGTAATTTGTTTATCGTGCTGTTTACTGCTTGCACCGGCTTGCTTGATAAGTCCGAACGTGTTCCTTCAAGGGCGACCTTCGCTCCGGTTGGATCGCTGTTTCGCTTAGTATGTTGTGTACATTGTTTTAAACTCAGGTCTTATTTTTAAAATAGTACGACTAAAAGAGTACCCACCTTTCCACTGCACGGGCTGATATTATTTCAAGCAATCATAGAACCTATCTGTCGAAGCCAATTGGTTGAATTAGCTGTTCAATTGGATGCCTAGGCCCATGATTGAATGGCATGATTTAAGTTTAATTTAATGCCTTTGCTGGTGCAATTTAATTAACAGTCTAGGCGTCTAATCGAAAGGCTACCTATGTACTACTCGAGCGAATGAACATAACACCTGGCGGACACGTGGCTCGGAACTTCATGCGTCCCCCGCTGCCCCGCGCGGCGCCCTCCGTGTTTCTTCTTCCTCTAATTGCGAAGCCTTATCATTACTTATCATAACCAAGTATTACAGGAGCTCTTCTCTACCAAGATTATCCAATTCCACGCTGTACTTTGCACAAACGTCATTCGAGCCAGGTGTCATGTTCATTCTGCCCGAGGAGTAACGATATCTTAATTGTCTTCTATAAGTAGCTAGTCCTAAATAATATTTATGGTGAATAATGTTACCTTCATTTAAAGCTACCATCAATCAGTTTCCATATTCATGTTGCTTCAATTGAGAGGCGGTGGTGTGAAGTTAATTCGCAGACCTGTCCTACGTGATTACACCTGTTTTGATAGTTATTTCGTTATTCATGTCATATTCATTATTCTAGAAGCGATTACATCAATATTAATGCAATATTATTAAGTGTTTGCTCAGGGTGGATACAGAGTCGGTTTGAATAAGATTGCGTAGTGCCTTTGTAAAACTAAGATACTTACCATAATATGTGTTAATGTTATGTGATGGGATTTGGGAATAAAAATCATTGTTTCGACAACTTAATTTTATATATTTTCAACAAGAGAGAATAACCACACGTCTTTACAAAAGTCTTAGCTTATCACCACTCTCACCATCTTCCATCCCCCTCATTCACCCAGTCACTCGTTCCATCCGTTCTTTCACATTCTCCGTACACCTCATTCATACGTTCGAATACACCTTTCATATAACTCGAATACACACACTTTCAATCCCACAGTTATAATAATTGACCTTAATCCAGACGGCTCATAGATGTGAATATTATTAAGGCTATAGTTGATCCATGTTTGGTCCTCAATCACGCCAAAACTAATTCAGTAATTTAATGCAAAATTATGTACACACTCATCTTGAAGCTACGTGTTATATGTACAGACAGCGTCATAGATAAGTATCCCCCTTGCATTATAATACCCAGCTTCAAATCCTTTTAAATCACCGTCGCGGCGAATGGAGAAGTTTTGCCTTTAAAAAATAGATTATATTTGAATAACCGTATGTAAGCATAAAAATAATTTTAAGTATTACAATTTTTTGAAAGGATTTATAGCTGGGTGTCTTGTGCAAGGGGGATACTTATCTCTGACGCTGTCTGTACATCATACATATAACACGACCACTGAAGTAGTTAAACTGAATATGGACATAGGCTACTTTTTATCTCTAGATTAGGGTGGCGGGGTAACTATTTGTGTGTGGTGACTCTATTTTCCGCAATTGGACTCGAACGGCAGCTAGTGTGATCTCAAGGCGCGAAGAAAGCGATCACCAACCAAGTAAACTTCCTGTGGAACTTGGTCGATATCCACACGAGGCTGTGTCGGATTGCAGCCGAATGTTATGCAAAGTTCAAGGTTTCTGGATTTGGCGCTGTGTTCCAGCCAACCCTCATTCTGGAACTGGCGCTGTGTTCCAGCCAACCCTCTTTCAGCAGGTTATCCAGTTAAAACTTTATCGTATGCAAACAAATGAATCCCGAATTGGATTTGGCAAAACAATTTTAGACTGATTTCAATGTAGTTGTTTGTATGTCTTGGGTATATATATGATTCGCCATAAATACAACATTATGGCTTTTCTATCGAATGCTTTATTCGTTTTTAAATTTTCCAGTGCAATCACATTATAAAAAGTTACATCCTATTATAACAGGCTTAGTCGTGACTGACAGACAGCTTACAAGCTAAGCCACTGAACGTAGAGACTTGAAATTCCGAGATGTTTTTCAAAAAGTCACATCATAAAAAGCTACACCCTTGATTTGTAAACACTTCTGACAAAACACATACTAAGGCATACTGAACACAAATCATAAACAGTACGTATAACACTACATAGTCAAATTATAGACGGTGGTTGGAGTGGCCCTTAACCCGAATGCCGGCTGAGGGAAGAGCCGCTGATCGGTTGTCTTCACTAAATTAGGTTTTTTTTCATTGCAGTTTTACGATTTAAATAATAAGTAGAAAACACATTGAAATATTTAAATTTATTCTGTGGCCAAATTTTTTCTCGAGTTTGGCCGCAGAATAAATTTAATTTCTTTGATGACTTACAAAAAATAAACCATCTTCTAGTTACTTATCAACGTTTCAACTGAAAGTCAACTTCGTTTTTTTTCATTGCTTTAAAAATATGATAGCTAAGAACGGCGTCTTGGTACTTCATATTTCCAAGCAAAGTCTTACTATTGGTCGCTGTACGGAACTGCTGTAGCAAAACTGTTCAGTGCTCACACACACGGCACTCACCGTTAAAACGTAGAGCATAACCAGTTTCATTATTCAAAACACGAGCTGAATTTCAGGCGCCCAATCACTCTCGCGACTATACGGGCATTCACGAAGGGAAACCTAGAGGAAACGTTCATTTGATTTCACTGGAAACGGTTCATAATATGGTAAGGGTATATTTTTGGACTTCGTAATGGTTTTGAGACTAAATATTTAATTTAGCTACTCAATCTTCTGACTCTACTGAATTTATTATGATTAAATATAATGTATTCGATAAAACTCAATTATCCGTAAGTAGGTAATTAAAGCACCAACTAAGTTACTACCACGTTGGGCGCCAATATAACTGGCTTAAAATTGTCACGCCGCGGAATAACGTGCTTAGCGCTGACAAAGTATGCCCGTAATTTCTCTGAATTTTAATGAATAGCGCAGCAAATTGCGGAAAGAGTAAAGAGTAAAAAGAATTCAGGCGACCCACATTTCATAGCTGGCGAGGCGGTGTCAAAGGATCCCTCGGGGTGTCGGCGAAATTAGCTGCATGCCGGTTACCAGCGTCTCCGAGGGAATCGGCGCACATTATTCAAATCTATGCCACGACGAGGTCGCCTCCAGAGTGATAGTCGGTATTGGATCAGGCTGGTATCTACTTGACGAGTTCCATTGATTAGAAATCTGACAATGTAAATTGTCGTTCGATAATTTATTTTATTTATTCCAAAAAAAAATATCTTTGAAGCTATATTTCGAAGCTAAATAGACATACTACAAAATATTATGTTGTTGTAAATTTCAAGGTAGACAAAAGGCAGCGGAAAAATCCAATATTGTTCCTGAATTCTCCTATATTAAAACACGTACAGCGTACACAGGCTACAGCGTTTAGGCCGGCAATATTGGGCTATGGGCAATATCTCCCTTCTTCGAGCGGAGCGAGGATACAATTTGTCGTGATTGGGCCTAGATTGTGGAACTAATAATCTTTATTACACAGTTTTTTATCTCGATATATATTGTCTTATCAAACTTTTGCCAATGGTAGTGTTGTTCTTAAATATTGAATTTCCTCCCACACACAGACGAATCAAAATACCTAA
The DNA here is from genome assembly GCA_932526365.1 of Lobophora halterata. Classification (NCBI taxonomy): domain Eukaryota; kingdom Metazoa; phylum Arthropoda; class Insecta; order Lepidoptera; family Geometridae; genus Lobophora; species Lobophora halterata. The sequence goes on from OW052013.1 coordinate 10,580,551, forward strand.
AAATAAAATTTAAAAAGCTGTACGTGAAAATCCACTTACAAGAACTAGTCCAGGCTCCACACAATTATGATACGTAATTTTTGTCATAAATTAGGTGAAGAATTACCTGATGAAGAACATGATGATGAAGCCTCAGGTACGTCGTACGTAGTTCATAATTCGTCATTTGCCATTCAGTCGAAGGTAAAATTAAATTATTCAGTAAATTGTCTTGACAAAAAACAGGGAAAGAAAGAAACATAATACATTTTGATCAGGTTCAACTCCCTAGAGCTGATTAGAAGATTTGCTCCGTCATGATTACACATCCCTCGCGATGCGATGCGGGCGAGCATAACGCATTACTAATTATGTTGGCCTGCTTACTTGCTAAGCTTACAGTTGCTCAAAAGCATTTTAATCAACGTAAAGCAAAATCAATAAAGATTTTATAGATCTTCGATCACTCTATGTCAATTTATCGGCCAAATACTTATTAAAACTTGCATTATTTATGCCTTACGTATGTATGCCATCCCTTTGAATTAGTCTATTATTATGGGCGCAAATTCACGGGTATTCTGCTCAAATAATTTATCACGGTACATAACCGAAGATGTGAACTCTTCCAAATAGTACATGTTTGGAAGATTTCACATCTCAACTACTGCAATTGCTTACCCAATGTCTGAATTCTGAACTTGAACCAGCACGTATTTAGATCGATACAGGTCACCAGGTATCAATATTCCTAGGTCACGATGTCTAAGATCAGTCTAGTCTCATTACTAATCACTCAAGAAATTCACTTAGAAATCCATTAGTGAAATACCTATATTTCTTGGCAATCTTTCAACGCAATTTTTCTCTTCGCATAAACAAACTTGGTTATCTCATTGATGACATACTTACTCATGGATTATATCGCCCTCTTTGAATAACAGCTAATAAAACTCATCATAACCATTCACGCAGATTTCTCTTTGGGAAATGAATGGATAGATTGGATTTAGATTTCGGCGCCGGCCAATATTTCATTACACTTTATGAAATAGAGCTTGGAGAAACGACCGCACCAATACCTCTTTAGTGGTGTGTATTTGGCACAAGTGCTTGCTGCAGGTGCGATCTGCGCTCTATCTAGAAACTGAACATCATCGTGCCGTCCTTGAAGCGTTTGTTTCACATTTTACAAGTATCCAACATAGGGTAAAGCAGAGATCCCATCATTCCTGTCATCGTCATCAACATCGGCAGTTCATTCCTATCCACTGCTGGATGTGCTATGCAGATTTTGGTTTCGTCATTCTCTGCGTACAGTAGGTACGGCCGGCTTGAAGTTGGCGCTTGAATAATTTCGTCTTCGTTGGTGAGTTTGGTGACTTCAGCATTCGTTGGTGTTCGTGTCGCTTATCTCGCTTTAACGTATCGTCGCCTAACTTCAAGCCAGCCTAGATCCAACGGCCGTACTGTATGTTTTTCAGTCATTGTTACTGGGATCCCATTCCAGTCAGTTTAGTTCAAGATGGTTTAAGTAACGCTTTTAACTTCATCTGGCAGTTAATCACCGGTCATACAGCCTGCCCCGAGAGAGCCGGTCGATCACGCACGTTGATTGCTTTACTCCGAGCCAGCTCAAAGGTGCATTCCAGCTTTGTGTATGTTTACATCCTCCAGGGATTGTTGAGTTGAATATCTCCTCATCCTATCGTAAATTGCCATTTACGATTGGACCTCAATTTTATTGTGATCTTTATTAAGCTCTACGAAATTTATTTTAGTTAAGTCTTAGTCCCTTGAGTACTACTCGTATCGAACTCGAAATCTTACAGAACTGATATTAGAGTTCACTAGTGTGTGTGCGCCTAATAGAATGCTTACAGTCTAATAGTATAAAGTTATGTATTCAAAACAATAAAGTCGAGTGGTACCTACTTATCATGTAGACTCGTAAATTCTCACTCGTAAAGTCTGCCGTGAGTTTATGTCATATTTTGTACTTTCAGTATCTTCGTCTGACGACGTACTCGAGCCGTGGATGTTCTTAGACTGTAACAATTTTGTTGGAATTTGAAGGTCATATTAAGCGAGGTACATCAAAATGTATATAATTCGGAGCACGTTTGCAATGAGGAACGTTCTTCCGGGCGAGATTGTGCCTACTCACACATTACTACATTTATTGTCAAAACCATAGTTTCGATGTCTCAAGGCGCAAGACAATTTCTTATTAATCATTACGTAATTTATTATTTTATATTAGATATCAGTAGCGGTGATGTTATGCCTGGCAAAATACGAAACGCCTACGGTTATGTTTACGTAACTTAGTTATAGCAAATGTCTGTTGTTTATGTATCCCAGAAAATGGTGGGCGGTCCTTGTTCGAATAATTTATTTTAAAGCAAAAAATAATAGTGTTTTTTTTATACGAGAACAAATCATTTAAAAAATATATTTCTAAATAGTATACAAATAGTAAATTCAAAATTATACAATAATGGAAATAATTTTAGAAGTTCTAGTATTAATTCTGACTTTTTATCAAACTGCTGACTTACAGAAATCTTAGTTTATTTCTTTCGTTTCCCTCTTTGTTTAAAGGAAAGGAAAACATTGGAGAAAACTCTAGCGATATCTCGTATTTGCACCAATAATTTAAACTTACTCACAATTATTTGTTTACGTGTAACTTATTGATGAGTAAACAGAAGTGTGATACTGTATCCCAGCGATCCCATTCAGTAATAAGATGATACCATGCTTAGTGCTCACAGGCCGAACACGAGGCACAGTACAACCAGACTTTACCAGAGTTATCGATGACACGGTTGGTCGAGTGTCAAGTGCGTTGGACTGCTACGCCGAGTATCGCGGGTTCGATTCCCGCTTCGGGACAAACATTTGTGTGACGAACGATGTTTGTCCTGAGTCTGTGTGTTTTCTATTTATTATATGTACATACATACAAAAAAAAAGTATTTAAGTATTCTATCAGTTTAACTGGCTCCCATAGTACAAGCTCTGCTTAGTTTGGGGCTAGATGGCATTGTGTGAAATGTCCAAAACATTTATTTATTATATTATTTATTTATTTTATTAGAGCTTTCGGTAATTGAAGACGCCCTTTATTTTGTGAAGAGGGTTATTTGGATTCAATTAAATCGTAGCATTTTATGTAAACACGAGCATTTAATGTTCCTGAAGTGTATGCTTACGTTTTTAGTTGTGTAAGCATTTACATCAACGATTACCTGTAATACATATACCACTGTAATATGCATATGTAATTATAATGTATATACCACAGAAAAAGTAAAGTAAGAAGTCATTTTTTTGATAGTACCAGCTTCGGTGTTTCGAGTTGCATGTTGTATGAGCAGAGTCTCACATCTTGATGTTTGTCGACCTTCGACAGACCTATACAACGTTTATATGTCTATATGGCATGTTACATCTCACAAGATTGATCTGCGGAACAAAGCACGATGCAATCCGCTAATGTGGTTTTAGTGAGACAGGCTGACATTTGGGACACAATTGGGTCACTGTTGATATTCGGAACAATATTTACATGGCCCAATGGCCTATAAAGCATAACTTCAGCCTCGTAAGTATTAAGTATCCATATATCTTGGTTGACTACACGCTTCGGTAGCTTGACAAGGCCAGCTATTTTCTTTTTTTCTGTACAATATTTTCATTATTATTTTATTTGATCCAAGTTCATTTCAGCTGGGATTGTTAAAAGTATTAAACGTCATTTCCCGAGCACTTTGTGTCGAATAAAATAAAAAACGATGGTGTTTTTTTTCATCATAAACGCACGCACGCATTAACTCGCTACGCATCTAGATGCGTAGCAAGTTAACAATTTCGTGAAGAAAGTATAGTTTTTCAGTCATTTTCCAAAGAGCGATTTTAAGAATTTATTCATAGTACCATTATTGTGCGAAATTGTTCTGTCATAAGCGAAATTTAACATTCAATGAATATACAGATATGCCACCATAATTTTATTTGACGATAATGCGGGACTTGCACAGAAAACAGAATTTTCACAATTCCACAGCGTGTATAATGCGCAAAGTTTCAATAAAGATAGTAGATACCTTAGATATGCCGCAAATAGCCTTTTCTCGGAGTCATAATGACAACCTATAAGTGTGTGATGTAGCTTTCCTTCAAAAAAGAATCGTAAGGATACGAAGATGTAATGGTAGAAGTGGGAATCTGGGAGAAACGATAACAAAACTCAACTTAAACACTATCTTTCTATCTAAAGAAATAGCCATCAAAAACAACGAAACAATGTGTTATAAGACACAAGACGTAGCAAAACTTCCACTTAAAATATATCTATGAACATTGCAATGCTACGAAAAACTTTCAATTTCAAATTCCAGTGTGTCATAGTAACGGCGCTCATCAACGTGCAATACACAAATAGAACAAAGTTCATACAGTAGTTGACTGTGATATCCTGGGTATTGTGCCTCTGTGGCGCAAACAGTCCTCCCCACAATAAAGATAATAAAAAGTGTTTTCGCCAGGAAGTAGACGGAGACGAGCGGCGCCGCGCTAAGATATGCGGGTTCATCATCCTGGAGCTTCTTGCGATATTGAGGAGAATCCTCAAGGTCACGAGGACTCGTGTCCTGTGACCTTGTGGAAATTCGACTACAAACAATAGAAATTAGGTATTCAGGAAGAAATGTGGCTGTGGAAGGCGAGAAAAAAAACAGGATAGTACTAAAACTAAATAACTGTTTATGTAGATGGGTTTTTTTTAGAGAGCCCATTTTGATTATCGAAGTTGAACTGCCTATCATGCATAATAAATGCCGTACCAGAACCGACATCTAAACGTTCGCTAGTGTTAACATAAATCTTAGTGTTAACATCAGCAAAACTAAAATAATGAGGTTTAAAAACTACTAAACACCACCCTTAGATTTAAAAATTACATACAAGGGAAACATCGTTGAAGAAAGCGAGGTAATAAACTTTCTAGGAGTTGAAATTGATGCTTATCTTAGTTGGAAATCACATGTAAGTAAAGTAAATGCCTAAATCTCTAAATACTGCTATGCACTTTCAATCCTTAGTAGTATTACATCTAAGTCAGTATCAAAAAATGCTTACTTTGGACATGTTTTTCCTCAATTAAGTTACGGGTTAATTTTTTGGGGAAATTCTGTTAATATTCAATCCACATTTATACTTCAAAAAAAAATGTTTAAGAGCTATTTACAACATAGATAATACCCAGTCTCTTCGTCATATTTTTAGAAATAACAATATTTTAACACTAACAGATATGTATATTTTAGAACTATGTGTCTTTGTCAAACAAAATGAACATTATTTTTTCGATGTTAAATCTAGTCGTCATGAGAATTTAAGAAGTAAACATAAGTACAATATATGTATACCTCAAATTAATAATACAATGTTTAACAAAAGCTCATATATAACTGCAATAAAAGTGTTCAATCATTTACCTACAGAGTTTAAGCAGTTATCTGGTATTGGATTTAAAAACACTTTGAGAAAATGGCTTGTTCAAGAAGTTCATTACACACTAAAAGAATATTTTGAAAATGAAAAACTAATGTCTAAAAAATACCTAAGTTCTAGTTTACTTAAAAAAAAAATTAACAAATGTTTGCACCTATAGTCTACTACATCAGATGTAATAAAACTAGGTAGGTATCTATTTCATTTTAGTTATAAGTACCTATATTATTGTATGTCCTATCAGGATAAACTGTTGTTTCCTACTAAAATATGTTAAGATCTTTGTACACAGCTTTATACAATAAATGTTTCTTGATTCTTGATTCTTGATTCTTGCTACGCACAAATTCATGGATTTTTTATTTATATTTTTCTTACAAACATTCAAAAATATTCTCAACCATTCAATGGCATAGCTGTATAAATGCTTAATATTCAAGATTTTTTATTCGCCAGAACATAGTCTACATGAAGTATGTTGTAAAAAAATATGATTTGTGCCTTATGTTCTACCATTTATGGTGTGCTAGTTTTACAGTGAATGAATATAATACTATTAGATGATTTTGAAATGTCTAAGTTAATAATTTAAATTTAACGATACCTTCTTAACTATGTTATATAACACATTTATCTGTCTACTTATTGCTGTCTCTGTGCTAACCTTTGTTAATATCATTTTCTATTTCTCAGTATGATTCATAAATTCATTTAAGTTATAGAAACAGTTTTCAGCTAGCCATTTTACCAGCTTTCGTTTAAACATTTGTATTGGTATGTTTTCTATTTCAATAATTGATGTCCTTCAATGCTCATCTCCAAAATGCAATTTCCATCAATCCAATAACGGAGTCCCCGAGCGAGTTGTGTCGCCCGCAACAGTTGCTTGTGAATAATGCATGACGCGCGACAACCGCGCGGGCCGTGCGACACGTGCGGCGTGCAATCACGGCCTCCGATGTTTGCCAGTTGTATCAGCTGATTGGCAACAGCTTACATTCTCGTCGCTGGGAGGTGGCGCTCCAGGGTTCTAGAATATTCAAGGCCCATCTCGAATCAACGAAATGCGTTGATAACAAAATAAATCTACTGAATTTCGATCACTATTAAAATATCATTATTTATGGGGTTGATGAGATAGCACCAGTTTTGTAGATGTAGGATATTAACAGGGGATAATAATAAAACAATTAAATACGTGATACGAGAGCTCGGTCTATTCCAGAGTGAAGTAAAACTACCCGCCACCAACCCAACATAATGGTTCTATCTTATGAATCTTCCTACACATATTTATAACAATCCTTATACACTACAGTAGATAACGTCCAATCGAGTGATTATTTTAATTATTATTTTACAGTTAATCTGGTTTTAAATATACAAATAAAGTTTTCCTGTTGCCGATTGGAAGTGGCCTTTGCCTATTTTGACATCCAAAAGTATGGCACATGAAAAATGCACTAGGACCATCTGTGTCGCATTCGATATCGACTCATACAAGTCTTCATACTTAACATAGGATGTTTTAGCCCAATATCACACAAATGTTCGCCCGGCCGGGAATCGAACCCGGACCAAGCTACGCAAGCCCCGTGTCTACCAACTAAGCTAATTGGCTATAGCTTTCAGCCTATAAATACACGCACCCCTCCACTCGCGCGAATAAGACCATTTGTATCGCGGCGATAGTGGAAGGCCGTGCATTTTTAAACTGGAAGATCTCTACTACCGTAGATCCGGACACACTTGCAAGAGCCATCACAGCGCATGCATTATGCAGACGCCAGCCAGCGCCCCGTTACGTAACGGCCGCTTGCACCAATCTGGATAGACATTTTACGAGTTCCCCACTAAGTAACTTATTTCCTATGCATCGTTTTATTTACGTGTACACGGCACACCTTCAGTTATAACCTTTATTAAATTCATTATTGCTCTTTGAGTAAATATATTTTAGATTAAGCTCTAATTAACTAGTGTAAATATTAAATTCAATGAAACAATTTCATATTAAATCCGTTCAGTTTAGATACACTCATAATGTGTCGATCATCTAGACATAATTGTAGTCAGCATAAATGTTTGATTTAGCTGGTGGGGAATATTAAATTATTTATGAAAAGAGCTTCCAAAACTCGTTACTGTAGGACGAGTATGCTACCTATCCCTAAATTTGGATTTGGACAATCCCAAAAAGTACTTTATACCGTATAACGTAGATCATTATTAGCCATGGGTTCCATAACGACCCTCAGGCAATACCTACCAGGTCACACAAATTACGTAAATCCAGTGGAATTTTCCGTAAAAACGCTGGAACAGAATTGTAGGGAAAATATTTATGTAATAAATGTGAACGATTCGAAAGCTAACAAGGGAAACTGGAAAGAAAGAGTTTGCCCGGATTGGATAATAGACAATGCTTATAAACAAAACACGAAGCCGATTTGAGGCCCTATCACCAAATTAAATAAAAAAATCATACAAATTGATAATCAGGAGGATTATCACTGATAGTCACAGCTTCGATATGAATGCCCTTGTTAAAAATGTTCGTGATACTGGTGTTATTTACCAACAGGCCGGTGGGTCGACGACGTCGCAAGGGTCGCGGGGATTACCTGGATCAGAGATGCACAAGATCGTGGAGGCTGGTTAAAGCGAAAGGAGGCCTATACCCAGCAGTGGGTCCTACCTGGCTGATGATGATGATGATGATGAATTATTCAGCTTATAAAATATACCCACACCTAATTATTCAGCCTATAAAACATACCCACACCTAATTATTCAGCCTATAAAACATACCCACACCTAATTATTCAGCCTATAAAACATACCCACACCTAATTATTCAGCTTATAAGACAAACCCACACCTAATTTTAGCGACACAAAGCAACGGATCAGTGGTAAAAGCGTGCTTGTTGAACAAACAACCATCCTCACAATTTATCACAATATAAGAAATGAATTAATGCCACACACACCCCTTTCCATTATATTGTAATAATTGGTAAATAGGTGTACTCGTTAATGCTAACGTTTGGGGCCAACTAAACAATAGTAAGCTCTATAACTGCGTTCTGTTTATATAAAACGTAAATGAGAACGCTGTTACATTTAATAGGCTTGTCGTCGCTATCGCCCGCGCCCGGCCTTTGGGGAAGTGCTTCACAGACATTTACATACAAACATACCGCCACAGCGATGTAGGTATGTGGTAAATAATTAAGGTTTTAAGACACACTACAACCGACTTCAATTGGACTGTTTCAGTGACCGTAAACACCACTGAATAGTCAGGGAAGCAAAATACGCAGTTAAGTTTACTTGGATGACGTAATTTGTTCAGTTATTTTGATTTCAAAACTATTCTACTGAACCGATTTTATTAAAGTTTCTATGGAACCAATCTGGAAGTATATTCTTTAAAATAAAAAAAAGAATTTTTCTATTCGTTTTATAAACAACATTATCGAATACACTTATGCACTAAACAAACAGTTACTCAAAACAATATGGCTACCTTTGACTATGAAAACGTAATTCCTGCTATTTCCGGCTTCTCGGCTTACACAAAAGGCCAACTGACTCCGAGCAATCAGCTCCCGAATGTCAAACGTAACGGTAACTAAAAGTATTTACCCGAAACCGACCGGACACTGTATTTACTCGAAACCATCGGGAACTTTTAATTACACCTCTCCTATCAATTAAGGCGTCCGGCGTCACAGGAGCAATCTCCTCCGCTCGACTTGTTGGCTGTATTCGTATTTGAACTTGTACTCGAAACTAAAGTTCCATTTAGTTCTTCTGAATTTCACCATTGACTACTCTGTATTTTCTTTCGTTTTACCAATTCGTACCAAGGATTGATCATCTACACTAAAATATGGCGATAATCACCCGTGTCGCCCTAAAAAACTTTCTTACTCATGTACTCGTACTCATCATTGTATCCTCCCAACCTTTTTTTCATACGCTCGGTGACGTTATGTAAAATAACGAAACTTTTTTCATTTGTAAATTCTGGATGTACCTGTCCGCTCCACGAACAAAGCCTTTGTTGTAATAATTGGATTCTTTGAACAATTATACCACTTTCAAATTATACATTGTTCCCTTTTACTCCTAATTTCTATGTAACTACTAATTTACTTTGCGGCCCACGCACGGGTTTGTAATATTATGATAAGGGAAATCTTAGTGTAACATTTCCATTAGAGCTTTTGGTTGTTTGTTTTATATCAACTAATAAGAAAGTGTTTGCTTTGAATTAAGTACGCTTTGAGATTATATTTTATCATTTTATAAGCTCATATAAAAAGAAAGGTTCAACCTAATTTAATACTGAAAGCTACCGTCATAGCTGAAAGCGATAGTTTCGTACTTCCCGAAGTACGGAAGCCTGAAGTTTGAACTATCTAAGATATTTCAAGATATCTTCAATCCGAGTGCCTTTGTGCAGCCGACACGGCCTGGAGGAGGCTGATAAGTCCGATTCATGCCTAATTCGACGTACACACGGTGGATTCAGATGACAGATACAACGGTTCATGATACCTCGGGAGCTGACAGATAGCGCTAATAGAGATGCTGCGATTGGTCGGTGCAGGATGTTGGGTCCATTGTGTGCTTGGATTAAAAGCTGAACGAGTTGAAAACCAATTCGTTTTGCCAGTACGTACGTTTTACAAAAGCATTGTAGGTTGTTGAAATGAAATTATATTTATTTGTTTTAAGTATGATTTTACAAGATTTTACATTATTGTGAAACATGTATTTTATGATACATCTACGTGCGAGCAACTTTGGATAATCCCAAGTAAAAAGTGGAAAAAACCTCGTATTTGTGATAAAACGATCAAGCGATTTCAAAATCCACAAAGTGATTCTGAAAGTCAACCGATGCTTTTGGCAAAGCTTCAACGTTCACAAACGCGATACCGGACGGAGCCGGCCAGGAACGAAATACCTTTGAACATAGATTTAAATACCTATAGAACACCTAGATAAAATGCTTCGAAGAAAGATGGCCTCATAAAAAAGGACAAAAGCTTCTCAGGCACCCCGGTAATAAAATAAATTATTATTATCAGCCTGAGCTGTCCAAATTGCAAAAAAAAAAATTGGGCAAAGGCCTCCCCCCATTTCGCCAAAGATCTCTCTATTCCCCATCGAACGCATCTAGTTCTTCGTGCCATAAAATAAATATATTTTCTTTTTTCAATTAAGTTTTAATAACATTTATAATAATATTATACCTACTTATAATATTTCACTAGCTCTGTTACTTGTCTGTTACGAAATTTCGCATCGAACCAAAATATACAAGAATTGGCTAAATTTTCCAACATTTTTGATGTGTTTCTTATTTACAGGTATGGTTCTATATTTTTTATTCCTTTGAAGTGAAACAGTTCAAAGCGCTCAGCCAGCGATGTGCACGCCAGTGTGCTTCGCCGATGCAGGCTACATTGGTAACACTATTCAACATCCTTTTCATTTTATTCGATTCAGCGTCGATGACACACAAGCTTTGTTACAAGCTGATTGTTGGCGTTTTTAAAGCTAGCATGTGAGCGTGTTAGCTTTTGTGAAGGATTGACAACAAGCAGTTTGTATAAACGCCGATGACACTGGGCCACTTTACCGCTACAAGCGTAAACGCTGGCTGGCGTGTAAAAAGCCGTGTGTCATCGTACTATTACAGCGCCTCCGAGCTTTGCAAACCCTGGTCGATGTAAAACACTGAAAAAATAATTAAAAATTATAAATAGTTCGTCACAATTTTGAATTGATTAATAAATTACCATCTATGTTTCATTTAAAGGTCTATCGTAAGTATCGAATGTCGTAGCATCGTGTCTCGTCGTACATACGTGCTCGTTTGTCGATGTCGACTCGCGTCACACAATGTTACGCAGTGTGACGCTGTGACAGCTCTGACGGCTGAGTAAACAACAAGCTCGCGTTGTGTACACTCACGAATACTTGTGAGCGCGATCACATTACAACGGAAACAAATGTACGATACTCGCGTCTTTTAACGCGAAATTTAACCAATTTTATTGAGAGGAATTCTTCCATGGAAGACGCTCATGTTTATATCGCAACGATCTTACGATTATTAAAGTCGATTGACTGCGTGCGTTTATTATATGTATTGTTGTTTCCGAAAACATTTGAGATGGAAATTATAGCGTCTAAAATACAATGGCACGCCTATTTTGTTATCACGTGTAATGATCAAATGCCGATTTGGTGAATAAAAAAATAACGTAGGACTACACGACGCGCAACTAAGACCGATTTATCGGCTCCAATCTTTGGCAACTACAGTAATCAGATCTGCGCTACATCTAGCAACAGCCAGAATTATACTCGTATTTAACGTGTGTATAGTACGACTGTCGGATCTAGGCCGGTTTGAAATTAGGCGACGATAATATAGAGCGAGATAGAGGCTTCACCAAACAGAACGCATACTTACGCCGCGTCAGGGCGATAAGTTGACGCCGCGCTATAGCGCCGAACTGTGTTGTACTATGACGGTGTTCTACTGTCACACCGAGCTCCGGCGCTAGCAGTACGCAACGTTCTGTCGCGGCGTCAGGACTGTTTGGCAGGCTCTCAATATATCTGTACAGCACAATGCAGCGTTATAGCTCAACGTAACGTTACGCCTTGATGCGCGCTGAGAACGCTTCCTGTATGACGAAGCCTAAGCGACACGAATATCAACGAATGCTGAAATGAGACGAAATGATGCAAGCGCGACTTTCAAACCGGCCTAGATCCGTCGGCCGTACTATACCTTTCTTTGAAATTATACAAGACAGTTGATAATAATTCCGCACCTCCGCAAGGTCTGAGCTAGCGCTGACTCGGGAGTCTTTTATTGTCAACCTTCGATTTGCTCTCCACATTAATCTTTATACTCCCGGTGAGTTCGTTTGAGCCGGAGCCGGATTTACGAGTTTCAGAGCGGTTTGGAAACCTCCAAAGATGGTGCTTGTTGCTAATAGCTATATCAAACCTTCTTCACTTTAAACCTTATGCCGTTGCGATATGGCTGATAATATTGAATGAAGCCAGTTTAACTCTGGTAGATCTCACTAAAAATGTCATAACTTGAGAATAACTCATTGAGATGGGTATGAATATTGCATCGAGACTCGCCCCCTCAAACGTCACTGCCCTAACAAAGGCGCAGAATAGATGTGTATATAATTAACAGTATACTAATGGTTGCTGTACTTTGTCGAACCGAAATTTTCCATTCCAAACCTTTATTTATTTTAACACATTTAAAAAAACACCTATATTTTTTCGTCGATGTTTCGTACGAGAAGATAAAAAATCTCGTGTCCCGAAAATTAAGAGTGTCTATACTTCGCCGGAATGCACATATCCTTTCCCTTCTCTATAGTGTCCTATTCATTCCTACAACTCCTGCATACCTCAAAGAACGTTTTACGTATCTCTGGATGTCCCACTCTCGATCCGTACGCTCCTCTTATGCTCTTCATCTTCAAACCCCACTTCATACCCCGCATTTCTATGGCAGCTCTTTTACGATCCAAGCTACTAAGCTATGGAATGCACTGCCAGTGTCAATTCAACATGCTAAGTCCCTTCAAATTTTTAAAAGCATGGTCGTTGAGCATTATTTAGCCACTCCTCCAAAATAATAAAATATTTTTCACAGCTCTTGATTTATTGTTAATTTTTATCACTCATTTATCTAATATTTATATATATATATATTTATTTATTTTTTAATTTTTATTTTTATATATACCGCCGTATTAGTTATTCTTCTTCTTAAATGTTCAATTTAGTATATTAAATAATCTGTTTTGTAATACTTTTTGCTATGAGCTTTCGTTCTAAATTAACGATATGCCCACCGTCCTCATTTGTCCAACAGTATCCAGTCCATGCAAAGGTTGTCTGGAAGAGATCGCTCTTTAGCGATAAGACCGCCCATTGTCCACTGTTACTACCTAGCTTTATTTTTCCATTATAATGTGTTAGTACTAAGATGGTGAGCAATAAAGTATATTCTATCTATCTATCTCTGTCATGCTTTGCTTTTACTAATTCTGTGTGGTAGTCTGGTGGTTTAAGTGTTCTCATCACTATTTCATGATGCCGTGAACCGCACCGTGTTCTGCGATCAGCGACCAAAGTCGGAGGGTCCACTCTTTCTTAATACAATACAATTCTTTATTGATTCATTCTGGGAATAAGGTATCAGCACTATTAAAAATGTGTTCTTAACCCTTTCTCCTGACCACTCTTATAAAAACTATCTACTTCGAATGCTAAACCTTTGTGTTTTAAAAATTTTGAATATACCTGCCTGCCTATTTCATATTTTGTTGTTAGAACTCAAGTTTATATCATGTTAGAAAGTATAACTTGTATTTACCTGTTGTTTTTCTTTACAAAAGTTTATTGTGTTTATTGATTTTGTGTGTAACTTTAATTTCTGTTTAATATGTAACGATTTCGATTTCATCTGTTATATTAGGTTTTTTGTAAATAAATAAATTCTTAAGTCTAAAAACAAAGTCGAGTAAGTAATAAAAATACTTTCATTATAATAAAATAAAAAGTTTTCTTTCTTTCTAGTTTTAACGTTACTTAAATATAATCTTAGATATTAAATTTAACGAAATATAAAATGTATGTTGGTGTGTTAAAAATTATTTTATATCTCAGTTGATTCACTGACTATCTGACTCATGGTGTAAACAACACTCGGTCTCGGGTTGCGCGCTGTGCTGACCCTCTTCGGAACAACAACGTGCAAAAGTCGGACAAGAGTCGCCAAACTGAATCTGAAAGTCGGACTGGACACTCTGGACAGTGTACATCGAGAACCAGTACTCTATCTAGCATAGTGGCTAGTACGAAAACCAAATCAGGCCTTGATGTAAACCAAAAAATCTGTTTGTTCATTTCCATGGCTACCGCTAGAACACGAGGATATTTCAACAGATTCAAATTCAAAATTTATTTATTTTGCATCAGACACATCTTAGGTTTAGAAACGTTACAGAAGAGTTATTTAGTTAGTAACACTTTATTGTACACTCCGAGGAAACATACAGTACAAAAGGAAGCTTAAAAATAATAGAGGCTTTAATGGGCGGCCTTATCGCTAAAAGCGAATTATTTCAGGCAACCTTTCTTTGAAGAGATAAAACAGAAAATCTAACATTTAGATGTAGAGATAATCCGTGAACTATGTTAGCAGTTGCTCAGAATATCTACTCAGCCATTGTAAATCAATCTACTGCAGAACACAGGCCTCTTATATTTTATACCTTCAATATTTAACGACTACTGTAGGGTTGGAACCCGCGTCTTGGCTTTCCAGGCCTAAATACCTCTAAAAACTCCTCTACTACTTACTTCTATAGGCTTCTTAGATTTAAAGTTACCAAACCATATTGACAAGATATATACCAAACAAATACTGCTGCGTTTGCTTGCTTGTTCAGCGTATGACTGAAACTCGCTTACTGCATTCCTTCTCTCTGTTTACTCCACTTTACAGAGTTTTCTACTACTTCCAAAGTCGGAGCAAGTTTTAATGAAGTGTCGACGACATCCCGAGTTTGAGTGAAAACTCGTGGAATGTCGAGTACAGGGGCAAGCGCCGGTTTTCGCAGACAACTTTGATCTAGATAAATTCAAGATAAAAATGAAATTTATTCGTCCTATCGTGGTCCTATCAAACGTGCTTCGACCACGTGCCGCCGCATCGTCACGTATCATCGGATGAAATAGTGGTGGACGTGAGTTTGTAAATCGTATAAAAATTCTACTAAACCTTAGTAAGATGCAGTTTGACTTTGAAAAGCTACATTCACAGCAATGTTACACGTCAATAATCAAGGTTTTACAAAAACATAGACAACCGACATCATTTGGACTGTTTTAATTACCGTAAACACCACTAAAAAGTCACAGGCAAATAAATAACAAGCAAAATACGCAATTTCGCTTACTTCTACGACATATTTTTTTCAGTTATTTTGATATAAAAACTAAATTACTGAACCGATTTTGATGAAATTTCTATGGGACCAATGTAAAAGATTTTTTTTGAATTTTTCAAATTGGTTTATAAACAACAAAGTTCTGAGGTAATAAACTAAAATTAAATAAAAACATTCAACCGAATTTAACGAAACCGAAAAAACTGTTTATTCATATACCGTTGCGATTGAAACTCGGGACAGAATTTATTCATATCTCTCAAGGTTCTAACTTTTAGCTTGTAAATTCAGCGAGAAGTCAACTTGCCGGCAAAACCGGTGGTTTCTGTAATTTATTTACGCCGAGTAGAGCAATTTTAAAAAATTATCTCTTTACATTGTGATCAACAGTAGATTTGTTCCATCCACCCTTCGCTTTCTAAAACACTGATTTGAAATTAATACGTGTTTAACTATACTCCTTGCTCATCTATAACTTGGTCGAATTAACATGACACCTGGCTCGGAAAACGAAGCTTCCCCTGCTGCCCCGCGCGGCGCCCTCTCTGTTTCTTCTTCCTCTTATTGCGAAGCCTTATCATCACCCACGTCTTCTTCTCTACCAAGATTATCCAATTTCACACTGTACTTTGCACAAACGTCAATAGCCAGGTGTCATGTGTATTCGCTCGAGTTGTACTAAATCTAAACCAAACTGTATATTCAAACTCAGAATACCATTTAAAAAAATATTGTGGTGTCATTGATGGGCTCCTCCTTTCTGAAGGTCGGCTGAAGGTAAAGTCTCGTGCCGAGCCGGGCGCCGGCGGACTGAATAAAACATACACTTTCCTTTGACCAATTAGAACTCATTATAACGAGCAGGAGCTCGCCTCTGTCTTAAGGATATAGAGGCTTAAGGATACCTTCTTCTGATCGTGTCACTAGTTCCTTCGAACCAGTGTGGTGAAAGGATTTCAAGTGCGCCTCGAAGAGTCTCCTTTCGTGCACTCGACACATGTTTTCGAACTTTAGGTTCTACGACATGTCGGTTTCCTCACGATGTTTTCCTTCACCGTTGTGAGAACGTGGGATGCATACATAGATTTTTCGACCGAAAAAACCCATTTACAAATGACTGCCACCGGAATTCGAACCCGCGACCATCAGATCGCTAGGTAAGGGCCTCATCCACTCAGCTACCACGTCCTCAAAGGATACCTTGAGTTCCTAGGATGACACCGCAGTGTTCCTTCGGAGAGTAGGTTCAATTGTCGGTTCCAAACAATAATGATAAATAAATAATTTGGACATTACACATAACGCTATGATAGGCTGAGCTTATAATATGGGAACCGTTTGACAAATAGTATACTTAACTACATGTTTTTTTTTTTAAATCATCATCATCATCATCATCATCAGCCCACTTTAGTCCACTGCTGGGCGTAGGCCTCTCCCATAACGCGCCACTGAGCCCGGTCTTCGGCTCTCCGCATCCACTTTTTACCGGCTGCCTTTCGTAGGTCGTCGCTCCACCTGGCCGGAGGGCGCCCTACACTACGTTTGCCGATACGCGGTCTCCACTCAAGAACCCGCCTGCTCCAGCGGTTGTCGGTTCTTCGGCATACATGGCCAGCCCACTGCCACTTCAGCTTGCTAATCCTATGAGCTATGTCGATGACTTTGGTTCTTTGTCGGATAACCTCGTTGCGGATTTTATCCTTCTTTTTGTTTTTTAAATACATACATAAAATACAAAGAAAACACCCAGACTCAGGACAAACATCGATGTTCATCACACAGATGTTTGTCCTGAAGCGGGAATCGAACCCGCGATACTCGGCGTAGCAGTCCAACGCACTTGACACTCGACCAACCGTGTCGTCGATAACTCTGGTAAAGTCTGGTTGTACTGTGCCTCGTGTTCGGCCTGTGAGCACTAAGCATGGTATCATCTTATTACTGAATGGGATCGCTGGGATACAGTATCGCACTTCTGTTACTGCTACGCCGGTGTCACACCGGCGTAGCATTCCAACACACTTGCCACTCGACCAAACGTGTCGTCAACAATATTAGTGGTCGTTAAGAGGAAGTCAGAGGCCTTCGGACTGCGTGAAAACGTCGACACTAGAAACAACCTTGTTCACACGACGAGATAAGACAGAACGGTCTGGTAGTTAATGACTGCTTCACTTCGCAGTGTAGCGGATTCGATTTCCACACCTGCACTCACAAATTATGACTATCCGACTACTTAGACGACATTTTTCCAATTTCAATTAGTGTTATTACCGTTATTATTTATGTAGTACAGTCAAAATACGAAAAAGATTCAAGATAATTCGTACAATTGAAGACGCGACCACATCTTGTGCGAAAGTTGGCAAACCACCTCGGGCATTCAATTATTTACATCATTATACACTGTTCATATAATCAACCGTAGAAA
This sequence comes from Lobophora halterata, assembly GCA_932526365.1. NCBI lineage: Eukaryota > Metazoa > Arthropoda > Insecta > Lepidoptera > Geometridae > Lobophora > Lobophora halterata. The sequence continues at coordinate 10,598,505 of OW052013.1, forward strand.
TACGAAAAATGTATCCAACGAAAATGGGAAAGATGGACGTGGTCACCATTTAGATGAGTCTATGAAATAAACAAATTAAGTAAAAGGTCCTGTTTTAAATTCAGTGGTAGAGTTAAATTTTACACAATAACAACTATCATAAAAAAACAAAACTTGAATTATCAGCCAGATAACTCGTATAATAAGCCTGTACTTTAAATATAATTGTGTTATGTGCTATTCCATTTTTTTCCTTAATTATCTGGAAGTAGGTAGGTACATAAATGTGTACCTCACTTACCAAATATTATTAAAATGCATGAGGTTCTCACTTCTCACTGCTCACTATGTAATTATTTAATAATTATAATGTATTCTCTGTAAGTAATTTATGTTTTAATCTTTTGAGAATAAAATATCTTAAACCGTAAACCGTAATTAAAATATAGGTTATGGATACAGGTCGGTAGAGTAAGTTTCGTCTCTAGGAACGGCGGAGGTTTCGCACCAATATCAGCGGTGCTTATTGTTTAGCTAGCTCCCTGTAAACTCGTGTTTGTCTGCATTAATAACTTGTGTGAAAACTTGCCTCGTGTGCGCTACTCCAGCTGTAATTCAATGTAAACATGGACTCCTTGGAGTTCGTGTCTTGAACTCTTCAACTGAATCTGATTCTTTGTTCAATTTCTATTAAGTTATATATTTAATCAATGTTAACTTAATAAATTTATGTTTCTTGATTCGAGTATAATGAAACTCCAAAAAACCCGAGGGAGGTTTTCTTGGAGTTTCGTTGTACAGTCAGCTGCACAGACATGTACATACTCCCAAGCTTCCACATTTATATTACTCTTAATATTTCATAGAAAAGTGCACGCAAGCATTTTTAAATTAATGTTGTCATCTTACTTGTCAGAACAAGAATGTCTTGGAAAAATTAGGAGTATAATATAAATGTAAAAGCTTGGAGTGTATATTTGTCTGTGCAGCTGACTGTACTCATCAAAAACAAATTAGACATACTCAAAGCCTACTTTATATTATTAAGAAAGTGACAATGAAAATATCCCGCACTCGAATCCCTTTAAGTGTTACAGGATTAAATATGGAGATAAGGAGATAAAGATAATTTATTTGCCAAAGCACAAGTACAATAATACGGTCTTAAATAAAATGGTGTCCTAAGTATGTTTTACCTTTAGTGTCAGGATGTGTATACATGAATCTCCCTATCAATTTATACAAATTAAGTTACATTAGATTACATAAATAAAATTCTCAAAGAAACCAGAATATGTATTAAAGTAATTTGTGCAGACGTAGCGCTACGCCGCCTCTGCTACGCCGCGCCGTAGCTCGTGCTACGAGTTCGTAGCCTCGCCTCGTAGCGCTCGTAGTTCAATTGAAATTACGTAGCGCGTGCCGTTACCAGAGTGGTAGCGAGCTCACTTTGCGAATCTTATCGGTGTACTGAACTAGCTGCTGCCCGCGGCTTCACTAGCATGGTATCGGTAACC